>JAQJVL010000234.1:893201-1188201 GCA_035578905.1 Stictocephala bisonia
TTAAGAACAAGTTACAATAACTAAATCAGCCTTTGTTTGTAACAAAGATGACATATGTTCATACACACTCATTAGGAAATTTATATTTCCTTATATTTTAACAATGGGCATTTTAGTGGTAGATAAAAAATACTTAAATTCATATAAAAATAAATGATGCCAAAGAATTGGCACAAACTTCCCTCCATATTAAACAGCAATAAATAAAAACTTTGAAAATTACCAGTTTGATTCCCAAATACGTTTTTTTTGCCATAACTCAAAAACTAGTCAAGTTAGAGACATGCGGTTTTTACTAAAATATTTTAAATTGTAACTAGAATCTATATTTTCTGGTGACAACCGCGTCAAGGTGCTATGTACATTATTTACAAAGTTACCAGACGTTTCGCCCATACTGTGATGTGGCATCCTTAGTGGTATCCCTGAGACTATCATTATTTGTAAATACTGTAATGTACATAGCACCTTGACACAGTTGTATCACCGGAAAATATAGCTTCTAGTTATGACACCGGCTGCTTAAGCCTAAGTTCTAAGGTTTTAAATTTTAATTTATATCTTTCCTGAAAATTTAATCAAAATCGTTAGAGCCGTTTTTGAGTAAATTACATTTTCTGTTTTTTGCCCATAAAAATAAAAAAAAATTTCAAAAAAGTGAAAAAATTTTCTGGAGATATTGGCTAAATACACCTACATACCAAATTTTTAAAAATTTATCCATCTGTTTGGTCTCCAGCAAACTGCACATACACACATAAATAAAACATTATTTGATATTTTATCGTGAATGAGTGTAGATGAACAAGCATAGTTATTAATACTAACTAAGGTCACCTTAAGGTTACAAATTACAAAGGACCATTTATTAATAGCCCAATAGCCAGGACAACTATGGGACCTACAGCTTTACGAGGAATTCAAACCACGTAGTATTGGTCTGATTTTCAGCTATTTGACAAGCTTTTTACTCACTTCTCCTTCCTACACAACATTCGTACCCTGACTACCACCCAACATGGACACCCAGACTTCTCTAGTAGTGACCACGTCGATGGCAACCATCAAGCTGACGCCGTGTTGGTATTTAGAGGGCCGAACATAGAACAAACGAATGGATAAATGGTTATACAGTATTAGTCAATTAAAATATACATTTACTTAAATCTTTATCTCCGGTACATAAAGGAAGGTGTCATATTTGAGTCCCTGACAGTTAGACAACACTTTAAAGCTATCACATGAAACCTAGCATAAACAAGTAACTTGATTAAAGGCATGGGAGCCTTATGAAAGTTTCATGTGATTGTGAAACTAGTGGGACGGAGCAAATTTACTTTCCCACATTAACTAAAGCATATTAAGCACTCATTATACCCTTCCCATAGAAACAATGTGTGGGACAAAGAAAAGTGAGAGTTGTAATGTTGAGACAACTTCCCTATCTAAGAACAATAAGAACTGATTCACCCATGAACGCTCCTAGTAATCAAACTGTGTTGTGTTTAGAGATGAACCTGAGATTTTACCTTCGAAATTCTCAATCACAGCTTGGTGTGAACATTTCTGTGGTTCTGACAAAATAGTGAAGATATTTCATACTCTGGACTTGGTGAAATAATCTCAGTATGGCATGACTATATTTATGTACTGTTATATGTTAGTTTGTATTTTGTAAGGTTTTATGTTTTGTGATGTTGGCATTACTACTCAAGAAATGGCTCAATGTAAGAGAACTGAACAGCTGACAGCTCTGTCTTGTTAATAAGGTGGCTAGGCTACCAACTAAGATTCAGCATTTGTAATAAATGAATATTAATTGACATCCATGAAATGAGTCTTCTTTAATATTCTTGATTTTTAATTAAACATGTACAACCATTGCTCATACTGTTGATCCATTCTTTACAAGGGGGAGGGGTTAACTGATCATCTATAATTAGAGTGGAACACTGCAAGGATTGTATTTAAATTCTTAATGGAAAATCAAGGTATTGACAAATATAAAAAGTATTGTACAATGCTTTTATTTCTTTTTTAACAACTTATTTATAATTTTTAATGGCTGGCAAAATTAAAAAGTTTATTTTCCATTAAGTAAAACATTTACAACGGGTATTATCATTAAATATATTAAAACTGGAACGAAAAATTTGTAAATATTCACTACTTAACATTTCCTGCATGTCCATTATACTCATTTATATGAAAAAGAAGCCAATATAATATAAAGAAGCTTTCAAAAGGGATATAATTCTTCAATTCGTTTCATGATTAGCTTATTACATGGATGACCTTTAATTTTCACTGGTCTACATCATAACTTCATATCTTAATTCCAACTGGTCTGCGCCCCCTTGATTTGTCTTCACCTTCTTTGGGAACCCCTGGTCTAAAAATTCCCTATTTAGAGTCTCTAACCTTTTCACTAAATTTTCCTGAATTCATGACGTCGTGGATTTTAATGAGGCATTGCGAATTTACTTAAATGAAGAACTGGATGTAGGACTCCCGATAACATGACGGTTGATAAACTAACGACACGTACGTGCATGTTGTCCGGCTATCAGACGGTGTAACCTAATATGGCTGACATTAGCCCAGTCCAAGACAACTACCGAGTACCGACCAATCGATGCAGAAGCCTTGACGTGAACCTCTAAATCACCCCTCTGTCCTTGGCTTGTAGTCGAATCACGAACATCGTTCTCTATGCTTGCTCCAATTTACGACCTCCTAGACTAATCAGCTATGTATTAGTCGCAATGCGTGTAGCTTGTCTAATACGTTTTGTACGTTTTACCACGAACTTAATGTAATTTGACATTAAATTCATGTTTGAGCTTGCAAGTCAGTTAGATGCTTTGAAATTTAGGGTGAAATCTGTAGTTAAAAGTGGGTTATCTTTGGATTGAAAATTATAAGACCAAATAAAAATAATTGAACAGAATTAATTAAGGCTAGGAAAATTTGATATTTTTTATCGAAAAAACTGCAATTTGTGATGTGACTAATGTTGATTAAAAAATTACATTTGCCACATGATAAGTAATCAGACCCTTGGACGCAGTGGTTAATCAGGGACCACATATAAAAAATAGATTTATCTATTAAATCTTTAAGCTATGTTTTATGTAAAATTATATTGTAAAAACAGCGTGGGGCTATAGTTAACTATATATACGAGTATATTAATTCTTAGTAGGCCTACGATCGTCGAGATGTAGACGAATATGGATTTGAATGAGTGCAGATAAGGGAATGTAATCATTGTTACAAACTAATTAAAATTTATTTTACTGTACTTATTGATCTTACTGAAGTTTATTGCCTTGATTATATTCTTTCAATGGTTATAGTGAAAACATTTTCAAAAGCAATAAATACAGTAGCTAATAAACACAGAGATTTTATCTTAACATAAGATAATGAAAGATGCTAGTAAGTTTATATTTCAATACATTGTTCCTCACTCGATCTAGTTAACGATCTAAATGTAATGTTTTGATTGAAATTAAAAAATAATTGCTACTTTAGGCTAAATAAGTCTGCATCAGGCCCTAATCTGGTTGATCACTCTATATTAAGTAATCTCATGAAATGAACATGAGATGTGAAGCCCATAAATGGTTACCTATATAATATAGGGTGCACACAGAGTTGAAATAATTTTTGTTAATAGTTTTGGTTATCTACGTACATAATGTTCTAGTGGTTTGGAGATAAAAAATACTAAACGTTTTAGTTATCTATATACATAAAATTCCAGTGGTTTGGAGTTAAATGTTCCTCAAGGGTCCGTCCTGGGTCCCATTTTGTTTGTATGTTTAAAGAATGACAGGAAATACCGTATCAACCAAACTCAATTATATGCCAAAAAATTAATAATTGTAGGTGAGAAAATTATTAATTGCAGAACAGTAGAATCATCAATAACCTATGAAATGTGATCTCACACGTCGTCTAAGAGTGGGGTGGTTTTCTCGACGTTTATTTGAAGTAGTTTGACTGCAGTTCGCGACTGAGTTTATCTGGCATGATCGAACCCCATGGCTACAGATAGGGAAATCAGGCTATTTAGTGCCATTTGAACAGAAACCGATACTTCATTCAATTGTGCACGTACAATGACTCGGCAATCCCATACCGGATATGGTGGCGAGCACAGAATATCTGTTTACTGGTGCAGAATGAAGATAGAGCACGGAAACACACCTTGGTAGGTAGACCTTGTAAATTGGATACATAATTTGCCAAGCCTTATAACGTCAAAAGACATAATGTTGTATACGACTACGTAATAGCATTTGTAGGATACTTTCTGTGTTACTTTGTCAGCAGTATTAGATGATTTCTACGTGTAGAAAGAAAAATTGATGCGTCTAGCATTGTAACTTATAGGCCTACTAATAATTTATAAAGCTTAGCAAAGACAGAAATATAGGTACTGTAGCATATATTATCAATAATATTTGTACATATAATAAAATAGCATATGTGTAGATTTTTCCGGTACCATTTCAGCAATATTATATAGAGTAAAAGAAAAAAAATTGTCTTTTAAAAACTTTAACCTTTATTCATGAGGGCAATAGACGTGAATATATTGCAAAATTTCTCCAATTAGGTATTTTTCTTGTTCAGTTACGTTTATGACTCGTTACGTTAGGCAAGTTAGGTTATGTTTTGTTTAGTTAAATTAGCCATGATTAACGTATTATTTTAATTAAAAAAAATATAGTATTGTATTTTGTCCCTACAAAATATTTTTCAAGATCGTTGACATAACCAAAAAGACTCGATTTTAAAGATTCTACTTAAAATATGGTGTGGTATACAAAATGTAAGTTATTGGCATTTGAAAAATAAGTATCTTGATGATGAGGAACAAGTATATTTTGAAGAACGACCTACCTATTCCCTTCACTCCATTCAAAGGATTCAAGTAACGACATGTGTTACTCGACTGGAACTGATATTACTATCTAGTTACTGACACGATCACACGTCTCGTATTAGACGCCAACACAACCAATAGACAAGTGGATCTGTCTAATGTGTTTGATTGGCCGGATAGATGGTTCTACAATGATTATTGGTAACTTGAGAATTAATTAGCTAGCAGCTGTCTCTCTCGAGCGAGAGATCAATTAGATAATGACCTAACAATTCCGCTGTTCACACGGCCTCACGCCATCGCTTCCGGTTACCCGGTCTTTTTCCGCGTGAAAGATGAAACCCAATGTCTTTACTCTCTAAGTTAATTGAAATTTAATACATAATTTTAATTTTGTTACCTTGTCTGTCAAGACTCTTAAGGGTGTGTTGCTCTGTTTCATTCATGTGCTTCTGTTGTACTTTCGTATGCTTTATTTGTTCATAACACAATTCTCAAGTATTAAGCTACCATACTTAAAAGTCTACACAAGGTAAAGAGTGTATATATACATTTTTTTTACTATTTTTTTTTACGTACCTGTACAATATTCTCCTTAAGTTTGAAACTGTTTTTTATTCTTTTAAAGTGATTTTATTTTTTTACACTTTTAAAGTTTTGGGCGGGAACAAAAATAGAATTACTTTGGGTCTAAAACAGTGTTACGTTGAACATAATACAGAATAGAATGTAAACCATTTTCAGGCCAGAAATTTGTTGACAAAACAGTGCAAATTTTGTTTATTATAGATCATTTTGTTAGTGGTAAAGTAAAACAGGGCTAAGAGGTCCTCACCACATCCATTATAACCTCCAATCCAATAAAGTAGTCTTTAATTCAATTAACCCCCTCCCCCCTCACGCACACCCACGGCCACATATCCGCGCACAGCTGGTTAAACTTAGTTACAGATTACGGTTTAACCAGCATCTATACTTTACGAGAATGAATAACGAATGATAAATGCCTGATTAAACACTTCACAAAACAAATTTAAAAAAGAACACGACCTTGCCATTTACAAGCCCCCTTTACTCTTCCATGACCCCTTATAAAAATGTAATATTTCCCTTTTACAAATTTTTATAAGGTTCAGATTCAGACATGAAATGGAAAATCCGAAATATATGTATAATCCCAAAATGTAATTTAGTAAAAGCCCATTATCACGTAGTGATGTTGGTAAGCTTGAGTTTCAACTCTCCTTCCATCAAAGGCCCAATCAGTGCCCACTACTCTACTCGGGTATCCTGGAATTATTTAGCAGTGCCCATTATGTTGATGAACTTGGGCGGACGCCCAGACAACTTGACGCCGTGATCTCCTGGAAGTAGCCAGCTATATGTATTCAGATTTACAGTTCTATACTCCATTTAATAAATCTCTCGACTTGATATGAGCACGCTTAGCGGCGATTGAGAGAAGCTAAGCGTTCTGAAACGTTACAACCTTGGAAGTCGTTTCTATTTTTACGGCTGGCTAATAACATCACCTCGTTGCTTGTAGCAGTCAAAATCTCCTCGTAGTTTAAGCGTTTGCTGAAGGGTTGTCTAATATCAAGTCGGGAGTTCCAATACGGTTATCATCTAGTATAGTAAATACTGATTGATCAATAATTTGTCTGGACGCGTGGAGGTGTTGCCATTAACCGTATTACTAACAAATATTCCAATAATAAATATCAGCTGATAGTAATAATATGTATTTAGAGCTTCGTTAAGGCAATTGTTTGTGTAGAAGTAGAGCAATGTTTTCATAATAGAGCCCCTCTTCACTCCTCGCCTATGTCCAGCTGTCACTGGCCGTGAACTCAAACTAATTGTTTGCTCTGTAACACCAACCGACCTTTAGCCCTATATTAAAAAAACAACTTTTTGTATTCCATTGTTACAAACTATGGCCGACTATTCCTTATAAAGTGTCATTAATTAAAAACCCAATGACAATGAACATTCAATGATTATCAGCTGATCCTTTCAAAATTTGTTATGAATCTTATTAGGATCTTAAAAAATGTATTTATTTATTTATTTATTCATAAGACGCTGATCGTCAAGATATGGTCGAATATGGATTTCGAATGAGTGTGATGAGTGTAGATGAGCGAATGTAGTCATTGTTACAAACTATAGTTCGAATAAAATAACTTTGGTACTGGCGGAACGGCCTCACGCCACTGGTCTGAAATGACAAAACTCTGAGCTTTAACTTGCTGTCAAATGTAAAATAAGTAAGCAATAATTTTCAAACTAATTGTATAGTGTACACCATTTTATATTCTTTAAGGAAAAATTATGCTGGAGATTTTTCTAGAGCTAATTTGCTTTTTAAAGTGATATTTGTATTTAAAAACACGTTTTTATGAGTGAAATTGCGCGTGAGTCGTCTTTAACCTGTCACTGTTGAGAGAATAATAATAATAAAATAATGTCTTGTGGAGGGATGACAGTTTGATTTATTGTGATTAGTTTGGTATAAGTCTCATTTAATAATTTTAACAGGTTAATGAGAAATTAATTTTTTTGTAAACCCTTGCAAACTCTGAAACGAAAAACGCTAGACAAAATTTCTTTGAGCAAACATTAACTGTGTTATTTATGTATTACTAAAATAATACTGTGGTACTAATAAAACATGTGGAAAAATAATGAAGAGTTGATGAAGTAAACTCATAGTTCGTTTACATCAAGGCTGTGTCGGACGCGTAAGGTATACTCTGCTCAAGGGAAAGTGTAGACTGAATATTCAGCCCAAGCGTAAAACGAATTCCGATCGACGATATTTTCAGATAAGAAATGTTTCTCCATTAATAAATAAGGTAAGTTAATTGACTTTTGACTTTGAGGTGTGTTCGTGTTCATTTTTTTATCGATTTAACAGTGCTTACTATAGTAGCCTATAACCACTAGTTTATTTTGATTACAGTTATTTAGTTTTAGTGATATTACAATTTTTTTATTTAGATATGACAATAATGCTATAGGATTCAGTGTATATATAATTATCAGTGTTTATTGCAATTCTAATATTTAGGCTCTTTCAAATTTTAGGTAATGTTCTATTGGTAATGACAAGATTTGTTTGCAATGGAAGAGGCCAGAGCTGAGCCAGTGACTGTTCATTGTGCGTGTGGTATCACCGCCGCCTTGTTGACAATCTAGTTTTGAAAACTCCTGAATCTTTCTTCCTAGTTCAAGAAAATTCTATTTAATACGAGAGTAAGATTTAAGTGTCACTTAAATAACACAATTAATTTAGGTTTAAACAGATTTTGTCTAGCGTTTGTCATTACTGAGTTTGCAAAGGTTTACAAAAAAATTAATTTCTCACTAACCTGTTTGAATTATTAAATGAGACTTATACCAAAATAATCACAATGAATCAAACTATCATCCATCCACAAGATATTATTTCATTATTATTATTCTCGCAACAGTAACAGGTTAAAGACGACTCACGCGTAATTTCACTCATAAAAACGTGTTTTTAAATACAAATATCACTTTAAAAAGCAAATTAGCTCTAGAAAAATCTCCAGCATAATTTTTCCTTAAAGAATATAAAATGGTGTACACTATACAATTAGTTTGAAAATTATTGCTAACATTTTACATTTGACAGCAAATTAAAGCTCAGAGTTTTGTCATTTCAGACCAGTGGCGCGAGGCCGTTCCGCCAGTACCAAAGTTATTTTATTCGGACTATAAGGCCGACTATTCCTTAGAAATAGTCTTTAGAGTTTTATAACAATTAAGTAAATGGTAAAGTTTACAGAAATTATTTTAGGAAAACTAACATCTTTTATTTTTTATCTTTAAATGATTACGTGTGAAGAGTAACGCACTTAGGTATCATACTTACTAATCTGAAAACTACGTTGAGCAAAGTACAGGAAGTTTGATGCATTGCAGAATAGAATAGGTTTCCTTGTCACGTTAAACAAACGTTTGTTCCATTAAGTTTAACAGAAGCAGCTGCGACTTTGTCCTAACAAAGCAATTCGCAGCTGATGAAGTCGAACCGACAGTGTGGTGGTACTTGAGTTGTGCAGCTGTTGTGGTGAATGAGCGCTCTTTATATGTTAGGGTTACAACTGCATGTAAACTCTCTGTACGGTTATTAAAGGGAATATGCTTATCATACATTCATTTTAACAAAAACATAATAATGTTTATACATACATAGGCCTATTTTTAAAATTATCATTCTCATAATAATAATTAGTTCCAAAAAATTGACACAAACTTTCTCCAATATTCACTAAAAATTCAAAAATTGGAAATTTACGGTTTGATTCCCAAATATGTTGTTTTGCCATAACTCAAAACTAGCCAATTTAGAGACATGCGGTTTTTACTAAAATATTTTAAATTGTAATTTACCTATTTCCTGAAAATTTAATCAAAATCGTTATAGCTGTTTTTGAGAAAATTGCATTTTTGTATGTTTTTTGTCCATACAAATAAAAATTAACCAAAATTTAAAAAAGTGAAAAAATGGTCTGGAGATATTGGCTAAATAAACCTAAGTCCAAATTTCATAAAAATTGATCCATCTGTCGGGTCTCCAGCGAACTGCACGTACATTTTGTATACTATAAAAATTGGTCGGTAGCGTAAATGGTTCAATCCCAGCTTCATGTGCTGAAGGTTCTCAGTTCGATCCCAATCAGAGTCATAATACATTTTGAGAAGGATCAGCTGATAACCACCGCTGTTCATTTGTCATTGGGCTATTAATTAATGACACTTTCTAAGGAATAGTCGGCCTTAGTTTGTAACAATGACTACATTCGCTCATCTACACTCATTCGAAATCCATATTCGACATATATCTTGACGATCGGCGTCTTATGAATAAATAAATTAAAAAAAAAATAAAATAAAAAATACACACAGACAGACACACACACACGGACAGACACCAAACATTTTTTCGAAACAAAAACTTGGATTCAGGGGACCCAAAAATATATTTTTAGACTTGTAAAAAATATGTTTTTGGACGATTACAATAGGCTACTTTCTCTATGTTAAGGCATATGGGGGAAAATAAAATAATTAACTCACACTAAAATATTTGCTAAACAGATTAAAATCCAACAATGAAAAATAATATTTTTATAATTTGGTAGAAAATACAAAAATAATGAATTTTAATTGTTTTAATTGAGATTTGTACCTCTAAATCGCATCAATTGAACTATACTGTTGATGTCCTGCCGTAAAGAACAGCGTGGTTCGGATTCCACGTAAGCTATAAGTCCCTTAGTTACCCTGGCTATTGGGCTATTAATAAATACCTCTTTCTGATGAACAGTCGACCTTGTTTAGTAACAATGACTACATTTGATCATCTGCACTCATCACACTTATTCCATATCCCTTTACGTATTAATGATGAATAATTAACAGTAAGTTAATTATGAATAATGGACAAACTAACGAACATTCGTCTAGGTAAATTAAAACATGCTAATATTCTAACTATTCATTTGATCGAGGTAAATATTTTGCTGGAGAGCTTTTACAATAATAATAAAAATGATAATCAATAACAATTTCTCTATTGCATACAAGATTTCTATCGTACTCGCCGATAAACTTATTGGCTCCTGCATACTCAATCACTCACAGTCATACACACGCGTTTCAACTTTGCAAATCATAATAATTATAGTGTGGTTGAAATGAGACATAAACTCAAAGAAGCTATCAACTATACTCGATTTAATGAATGTCCCGATTTGAAATCTCGGAGCACTTTGTTATCTCGGAGAACGAACGGCTTCAGACTGAGCTCTTATTTTGATGTGATAGTTTAGAAAGAACCACGGCGGGATGGGGGTAAGCAAGCGTAGAAAATCACCCCGTAGCGTAGCATCTTGATTGAGTACGACACTACTTACCTTGGCTCTCAACTGTGAAAAATATCACCCAGCTTGTGGTAATACTTTACAAGTGGTCGTTAACATTCAATTGTAGCAGTTGACAGACACTGCTAGACAAGTCAGTAGGATCTAAAAAATTCGCTGATGACATAATACGGTCATTGTCAGTGACGAGTCAGCGGGCCCAGATATCAGTTCATTGACTCATTGTAGCCATTGGCCCCTATTGTATTACAGCAGACAACAGCAACTCCTATGACACAACGGCTTTCCTCCCCAAGCAAGGGCGCCGTTAGAACTTTACTCAGGGGGCGATGAGGCGAGTTGTTGCGTTTTTTAGGTTATGTCGAGGCAAACTGGTGACAGCAGGACCGGCGGGTATAAGTCGCGCCAACGAAATTCCGCTCTGGCTGCCTCCCTGTGAGTGAGGGTGCGGGGAGTGCGCGGGTAAAAACGAATGTCAGCCTGAAAACATTGGTTTTCTTTGAAAAATGCCGACCAAATTTAGATTTTATTGCTCTAAAGAGACCTTCTATTGCCCTTCCCTTAGGTTTTTAGTGTACTCGATGAGACTGACACACCACTAACCAGTCACAAACTGTCTTCTGTACAATAACTCACAAAACTCTCCTTTATACTGGCACCCAGGAACTGACAAAGCAATAGATCTACCCTTGTGTTTGAGCCGTAGAGGGACAATAGGAAACATGTGCAGACACGTAGCCGTAGTATGGAGTTTGGCTAGTAGCGGCCGAGCCAGAGCGGGATTTTGTGTGCTGCGACTTATACTAACACTACTGCAACAGCGATCCAGTTAAGTACGTAGTCCAAACTCCCCAATCAACGTGAGAACTTAAAGATTTACGATTTCTTTATTGAAATTGTAAATAATTGAAACTGAGCGACAATTTTATTAGAAAATAAATAAACTGCCAAACCCTTCGACATTTGTTTTCTTGCAATGGTCCAGTTTCACATCTTGGCCTTTTCACGTCAGACCCCCCCCCCCCCCCCCCCGGTTAGACGTTTGGCTTTTTATCTTGTGACGGTGCTACCACCATTCTGGCCTTTCCACTTGAGCTTGACTTTCTTTATTTCTCAAACTTTACACGCGTATACGTACCCCTCACCGATTGTGTGTTCGACACTTAGCCTAACAACCCTTCTCAAGCACCTCAGGAGTCACTACCTACTAGTCTTTTCTATTAACTTGTGTATAGATTGTTTAAATTTTATTAACAGCTAATTCTACTGCAAGTTTTTTTATATCGTATGATATTCTCGCACCTCATGCCCTAGTTTCAGGTTCTCAACTCACTGACGCACATCACATGTGCGTGTAGATTGGTTTAGAGGCGTTTTTTTTTATTTTATTATTATTTTTTTTTTTTTTTTGTATTAACAGAAAAATAGTAAACATCCCTTACTTCAAAGGTGGATATAAATAAAAACTTCAACCAAAACTGGTCTTACTGACAGTGACACGCTAATCGTCAACGGGGCACTTTTCATTGAGAAAATTATACCCATTAAAAAAACATATTCCAGTACAGTAATTGTATTCTTACTGCAAGAGAGAGCAGTCACTGTCTGTAGCCAGTTATTTAGTGGTCTGTGAGCCGAGCCACAAGTGCTCGCATTGGCTTCAGGAAGCCTTTTCTAATGCTGTTAACCACATCTATATTTACACTTAACCCTGTAAACTCCCTCCCCTACAGTTGCGTCATCCCCCTTCTAGAACGATCCTACTGCGCATAGAGTTCTGGATAAAACTAGTTAAAGTATTAATTCATAATACAGTAAAATTTGTAAAACGGAGTTGTGCTTTAGAATGACTTGTAGTAATAAATGTACAATAATTAGGCACTAACAACAAAGAAAACTACAAATATTACTTTATAGGGAGTTTCGAAATATATTTGATTTTAATATATAGCTTTTTCTGTAAAATTCCATTCTGAAGCCGGGAGTATGCAGAGGCTGTTGGCTATGTTGGTTTTAATCGTTTAATGTTGTTGTTTAATGTTGGTTTTTAAGAACAATGTTATTTTCGAATCGGACATACGATCACGCGTATCCAAACTAAACAGTTATTTTTAAACGGATTTTTCCAAACATTCTTTGGTCAAGAATGAAATTGCACGTAGGAATTGCTTTGAGAATTACTAATTAGTTTTATAGAACAAAATATAAAACATATTAAGTTTTGAAGCTTTTACTTTCACCTATTTTTTAAAACTATGCGTACGTATTCAAAATGTGAAAAGCAAACCCAATGCGCAATGTGATAACGTTTAAAATGACATCTCATACACAACGTTTGGTCAATAAATAACGAAAAAATATGAATTCGCAAGTAACATTGTTCTTATGGGATTAAAACTACATGGCCGACAGCCTCTGTGGACTCTTATGAACATGTAAGTAGTTTTGAATATTTGGGCTTCACTCTTGATGTAAGGTTTACTTTCGAACAACATATTAGTAGCTTACACAACAATTTAACAGCAGCCATTAGACAATTGTATTTTTAAAGAAATGTGTACAACTCGGACTTACGAAGATCCATTTAATTGGCTTTAGTAAATTCAAGATTGCAATATGGATTTTGTGTGGTACTTATCCATACATCCATCCATACATATTAATATATTTACTAAATATTCTTCTTAATATTTAGTAAATAAATTAAGAACAACTCAAAATTATATTTAGCGTATAATACTAAAAAAATTGAAAATATGTAGTTTATTTCCTCTTTTCCAACAATTAAATATTTTACCAGTCTAACATCTATTGATTTTTTAAGTTTAAGATTCTTTTTATAGGTGGAAACGTGGGAAACAACATATTATAAAACAATACTCCATTTGTCTCTAATCAAAATTTCTAATTGCCAAAAGTCAACATACATTTTCGTCACTCTATTAGCTGTTTGGAATCGAAATCTTATAATCAACTTTCTGAAAAATAAAAAAACGTTTTATAGCTTACAACATTTTAAGCTATGCAAAAACTTGGGCAAAAACGCTATTATTTGGATTTACAATAGTTGAATAAGAAGTAAATTTTTTTAATATGGTGTTGCTTTTATAAAAATGTCATTTTAGGTATTTTTTAAATTATGTTTGTTGTTTTATGCATTTTGTAATAAGTTTTCATTTTTAAGATCCGCAGCATTAATGGGATTTTTTATTTTTCTAGTACTGCTTGAGCTAGACTGTAGAAAGATTCGTTTACTTTTTTAATTTTGTGAATAACATTTTACTGGTTTAGCTACCAATTAAGTTAAACAGTTAATTTTCAATTATTTTAATGTCTTTGTAAAAATGTTTCTTTAGAAATTTAATTAAATCATTATCCATTCATTAAAAGTCCATTTAAAATACACATTGAATGGACGAAATAATTACAAGAAATCCGCGTTTATTTGACACCTACATCGTGCTATAGACAAAGACATGAAACACTTTTAATTTCCTACAAGATGTAGCAACAAATACAGTTGTTCCTAAGGAATTAAATTATTCATTCTTACGAAAGGACATAAAAACATTTTGTTACGATAAACATAACCGTGAATAATTAATCGTGTGTGACCTTCACTGAGGTAATAGAAGCTTGGCTCAATTAGTTAAAAATTACGTTCAAATAATGCAAAAGTATTAAATGCAATCAGAGTTTTTTTTTAACTATCCCTGTAGGCAAATAATAATTCAATTAAAGTCTGTCTAGTGTGTGATAGACTAACAAATAAATGCGTTGGCACTAGTGGCGCAGTGCTGTAATCCAGCTACTTGGGGACAAAGTGTCGTGGAGATTGTAGGTAATAGGTTTTTGGTCGGTACTCTTAATAATGAGTACCGCTCAATGGTTGCTATCGGCGTGGATAATACTAGAGAAGTCTGAGGTGTGCGTGTTGGGTGGTAGCAAGTATGCGGTAGTTGTGTAAGGAAGACAACTGAGTATGATAGTATAATAATAAATAAATAGCTCTTTCTAGGGAACTACCGAGAAAAACGTGAAATTAGAATTTTGAATCATTTACATGCAAATTTAGTTTTTAAAAAACTGTTCTAGTTCGTCACTATTATTTCCCCGAAAACAGAGAGTAGTAGAATGTCGTCTGCGTATAGGATGATTTGGCCAGAGTTTATTGAAGACTTGAGATCATTAACTAACATATAAAAAAAACAGTACTCGACACTCGTTCATCTACACTAATCACATTTTTCAACCTCCATACTCGCACATCGTCTACCGAACTCTGCCATTAGCCAGGTTTGGCTGTCACGTGACCTGTAAATACAAATTTCCCTCCAAACAGCCCTTCCAAACGCTATTGTCCTCCAGAAAGATTTCGGCAGCCTTTGAGATACAGAGGCGTCAGCACCGTACACCGGACATCCTGTACCTCTGCATTGTGCATTCAATAGCAGTGACGACAATACTCCGGTCCGCGCCCCCTCCACTGTGCTCCGTCGTTCCGGAACCCAGGGGTGATAAGGCACGGCGAGTACATCCTGTGAACTGTTAGGTTTGTTACTCTCACATGGGCCTAAGTGTGCAGGGAGTATTTAGCAAGTCTTAGCTTAGTAACTTAACTTAGAGGATTAATAATCAGTTATCATTGTGAGTAGCTAAAGGACACGTCTTAAAATGTATGAAGATGTAGATTTAGCTAATAACGGATACGAAGTAATGAAAATATATTTTTTGGGCTATCAGTCCCGAACGTGTGTGGTTGAGTAGCTGGCCACGAAATACCATATGTAGGTGGCAGCATACATTCTCCGTTTTACATGTCCTACGTATACTCGAATCGACAGGCTCGTGGCAGAACTGTATTGGTATTATTGTTTGTAACTATGTTATAAAATCAGGAACATTTAAACGTTATGCTCATAAGTTGTAACGACATATCTATATACAGTATTTTATTTTTAAGCTAATTGATACCCAATAAATTTTTGCAAGTTAGGCAGGGTACAATATAGGATGGATTGATTAGATTCGTTTTAAAGTTTAAGAGTCTGCAGAGGCATGGCTGACAATGTTGGTTTTAATCCCATAAGAACGCAGTTATTTGCGAATCCATATTTTTTCGTTATTTATTGACCAACAGTTGTGTATGAGGTGTCATTTTAAACATTATTTTGCTTTTGATATTTTGAATACATGCGCCTAGTTTTGGAAAATAGGTGAAAATTAAAACTTCAAACAAAATTTTTTATATTTTTTTCTATAAAACTAATTAGACATTCGCAAATAAATTCCAAAGCGCAATTTCATTCTTGAACAAATGCAATTTGCTTGGAAAAATCCGTTTAAAAATAACCGTTTAGTTTGGATACGCGTGATCGTATGTCCGGTTCGAAAATAACATTGTTCTAATGTGGTTAAAACCAACATGGCCGACGTCCTCTAACAGCCTCTGCAGGGCCAAGGACAGTGGAAAAATATAAAACACGTAAACAATTACGTGGACTCTACCCTGGAAGTCATTGGATATATATAGCAGTAAGATCCAATGACTTCCTATCACTATAGTTGAGGGAGACAAAGGTAGTTGGACGTTTGCCATCATTACGTGAAAATTACCAATCACGACGTTTCGATTTGGTAAAACCAAAACCTTTTTCAAGTGCTAAAAACTAAATTACATCTACACAAACAGGTTATAAAATAACGTTCTTAAACTAATAAACTTTCTAACCTGTTTGTGTAGATGTAATTTAGTTTTTAGCACTTGAAAAAGGTTTGGGTTTTACTAAATCGAAACGTCGTGATTGGTAATATTCACGTAATGATGGCAAATGTCCAACTATTTGTCTCCCTCATCTGATACTCCATCATTTACAAATTTCAAAAACAAAATCACTATAGTGTTTAATACATATTACAGCATAGCTCCTGTTCATAATTTATGTTGCTCATGGCAGTGTAAACATTGCGTATTTTTAATGGATTTCAAAAAATCTGATTTCTACATCATAAAAACAGCTGATAAACGGAAACAATACTAAATATTTTTCTTCTGTTATTTATTTTATTTATTTATTTATTTATTTATTTATTTATTTATTAATAAGACGCCGATCGTCAAGTTACTTTTTATTAACTAGTAAGTTTGAGCGAATGCAGATTTTATATCGTAGAGGTGCACTAAAAAATAACTTGTCGAAATTCCACTAGTAATAGCCTTTAAAATAATCACATTGACAGTAGATCATAATTAAATTAATAAAAGACGAACTAATAAACAAAACGTCAATCAATTGTTATAAGGTCACTCGACTGCTGCACATACGAGGTTCCTACCCCCCCCCCCCACACATGTACGACGTTGGTACTTGGTAGTTAACCTAACTCCCACACTTGTATGTATACGACGTTGAGGGCCCTCCCATACACGTTCTGTGTTGATAGTTTCTTCCTCCTCCCATTCACCCATTCATGTACGGTTTTGATGGATCAATGGATCATTCTCGTACTACGTTGTCGCAACTCTATGAACATCCATACGAAGTTGATGGTAACAATAACGCCAGTCAGGTGGACAAGGCAACGTAACAAATATACAAAAGTGTTATAAAGTTAATAAATGAACTTAATAATTATAAATTATATTTACCCTTAGCAATCTAGGCCCTACCTTTATGAACACAAGAAGTGATGTAATTATATGGCTTTTCTGTTACTCATACTGAGTAACGATCATCACATTTTAACACGTTGACTGCTGACGTTCCCGATGGGGAACGGCTCCGCGCGCTTCCCACACGCTGGCGGTCGACATCGGGAACGCTTGGCAATCTTCGAATAATGCTCGGTTTTATCGGCAGCATGCCATGACTGTCAGTCTTTGTTGTGCGTAGCGTGTGGGGTGAGATTTCTCGTGTTTGTTTCGCTAATTGGATGTGTGTTTTTATGGTTTTTATTTATTGTTATTAGTTATTAGTGTACATTTTAGTGTGTATTGTGGTAGAGTATTTTACTATATACGTGTTTACTGTTATTTTTGTGATAATAACAATGGACCAGCCTTCGTGCAGTCGAGGAAGGGTCGTGTTTGATGATGGACAACGCTCCAGTGAGTCGGAGGAGCGTTTTGCTTGTTTTGATAAGTGGCATACTCAAAAAGAAAATATACCACAAAAGAACGCAGAAAAATGTAAATAATGTAAATAGAGTAATAATTTTAATTTTTAAAGTATTAGTTTTTGTCTATTGAATATAATAACTAAGTGAATACAAATAAATGTGCTACATTCAACTAATTCCAAAGAAGTATACGATGCTAACCGCTAACCAGATGCTGCTGTTCCCCATCGGGCACGCCTCATGTACGTCACTACCGTCACTACCAGTTATATTTAGAAAACAAATCAAACTTTGTAATATATAAACTATGTGTATTTAATAATCAGTGCTATTTTTATCAAAAACATAATACGTTTACACTGCAAGTCACTACCCAGGTGCTGCCGTTCCCCATAGGGCACGCTACATATATGTAACTTCCGGCCATAAATACTGCCCATATGGAACTTCTGAGTGCATCCCTTGACTTTTTACGCCTAAAGGTAAGTTTTTACAACAAATTTTTTTTGAAATTTTTAGCATGCAGGTGGTAGTTTTGCATATTACGTTTAGCAGCGAACGTGTTAAGGTGGAAGCATGCTACTTCGGGTTTTGATAGACTAGGATTCAGCTTCCAGGTTCTAACCTATTTTTCGAGGGTTGCAAGATCATTTATGAGTGTTTCTTGTCCTTGTGTTGATATGATAAAAGAATATCGTTTGCATATATAAATTTTCTTGACTTGGTCATTGGGATGTCAGCAGCATACAGGTTAAATAAAATTGGAGCAAGTACGGACCCCTGTGGCAGACCATCCTTCAGCTGTCTAAAAGAGCTTTCTTCACTACCTATATAAACTTTTATTAGCCTGGCACTAAGCATCACATTTTAAAATAATCATAGTCTAGATTATTCTTTTTTATAAAATGGAAATAATATAAAATATAATATGTATGCAATTCATAACATATTACGCTTTTCTTTCAGAAAATAAAAAGTGATGATAAAAAGGGAAATATTTGGACTCCCTAACTTGTATCTCTGTAGTGATTTTTTTCTGTAACAGGTCAAGATTTTTTAAAATTTTTTCTAGACATTAGTCATGCAGTAATTCAAAATTGGCTTTCAGAAGATATTTTTCGTTAGTCACAGGTTTCAAGAGTTTTTCGACAAACAATTCTTGTTGGAGGTTCAATGAGTTGTCGCGCCGGTCAGGTGACAACGGCCAGTCGTACCATGAATGGATCCCCCACACCGGAAGCGGATGTGGCTGCCAGTAGACCGTGACACAGCTGCCCCACGAGGTGTGTATTGATTGTCCCACCAGGTGTCCGTAGGCTACGACAATGTTCCAGGAAATCCGATTATAAGGAAGAAGTCGAGGTTTGTGATAAGGGCGGGTTCTCGAATGAAGGCAAGGTCGTTTGGTTCCGCATACTTAAAGCCTAACATTGTAGTGGTGATAGATAATTTGACAACTGCTTTCTAACGAAAATAAATAGGCGTAAATACACAGCACAACTTTGTTTTATTTGTTCAAGCCACGATGACGAAGACACGACGCAATTTCTAAAGTAGGCAATTAATTAATAAATACTTCAAATTTGGATCGTACATAAACCTTGGCCTCAAAATCATAAATGTTAAAAAATTGCTAAATGTTTTATATAAAAGTAGGATACCAGATTAAACCGGAGAAAACCGGAAGCAACCATCCAGGCTTCAACGGTATCCCCAGCTTTACGTGGAATCCGAAACACGTATTGGTCTGACTTTCAGTTAATTTATAAGACTGATACTCAATTCTCACCTCTAGACAAGAGCCGAACACTGACTACCTTCCAACACGGACACCCCAGACTTCTAATGTCCACGTCAATGGCAACCATTGAGCGGACGCTAAGTCAGTATTAAGAGGACTGAGCATAAATGTTATCAACTGTACAATTTGTGTACACAAAATTATATCATGCTAACGATTTCATCAACACAAAAGAAATACTTTTGAATGAAACGCAATAAATAAAAATCACGTACGGTGTGTAATATTTCGCTTTCATATTTTTCAATATATTTTAAAGGCCTGGATATTCTAGAGCAAATTGAATGAAATCTGTAAATTATAGTAAAACATTGTCCATTTTTAAATTAAACAATAGCGACATACTTTCATCGGTTGCCACAGAGAGGTCTCAGTGTCTGGTTAGGCATGAATTTTAACTCGAACTTTGCTTTAAAAAATGTGTAAATTTTAATTTTTAGTAGGCATAAAAATTACTTACTACATTAAAAATATCCATACTAAATAGAACTAAAAATTACTTTGCTTAGTAATCATTTACTATTCAATTCTAAGACGCCTATCGTAGAGATATGGGCGAATATGAGATGAGCGTACAGTAGATGAACGAGTGTAGTCATTGTTACTATCTGAGTTCGACTTAGCTAAGACAGGACTATTTATTAAAAGCCCAATAGCCAGGGCAACTATGGGACCTACAGCTTTACGTGGAATCCGAACCACGTAGTGTTGCTCTGATTTTCAGCTGACAAGTCTGACACTCAGTTCTATTACATACACAACATCTGACCCTTGATTACCATCCAACATGGACAACCCAGACTTCTCTAGTAGTGTCCACGTCGATGGCAACCATTGAGCGGTCGCCGTGTCGGTATTTGTTCCGCTAGACTACCAGTGCTGACTCAATTTTAATAAAAAACAAATAACGGTGCTCAATTTTAAACTATCGCGCCCCTACATTGTAGTGGCAAACAACCCTCAACAAAATAACTGTCATAGAGATTTATGAGGTCGGTGATTCACATAATTCTGACGTTCGGTCGATCCTCACTGGAAACAGCCTTAATGATCACTTAACTGTCGAGTGGAGTGTTAACCCTTCCCCTGGCCACCCTTATTGTTGTGTGATGCACCCTAGCAACCACCAGCGCTGTTTACTTGTGCATAGCAACCTTGCCGGCTGATTGGTCGATAGCGATAGCTACCTAGTCAATAGCTCTAAAATCAAATAAACCACAAACTTGTCTATGTTTAAATGTAACAATCGTACAAGAACAATTCATAAAGCGGCTGAAAAACAGTAAAATAATCGATATAATTTAAACACGATAAGTCCAAGAGGAGTTCTGAAAATAACGTCACTGTTTTAAACCATGTTCTTATTAGCACTGACCATAATAAAACTCTTTTACACAAACGTAAACCTGTGAATTGTGCTTTGACTATTGACGCAGTGCTGTGACCCAGCTACTTGGGGACGACATTGTGGAGATTGTACACGGTTCTATACTCGCTCCTCTCGTACTGACACGGTGTTCACTCAATGGTTGCCATCGACGTAGGCAGTACTACTTATAAACAAGTCTGGGGTGTCCGTGTTGTGTGGTAGTCAAAGCCCCGATATTATGTAGGCAAAGAACTGAGCATAACACTTGTCAGTTAGCTGAAAGACCAATACTATGTGGTTCGGATTCCACGTAAAGTTGGGGGCCCCTGAATTGCCCTGGGCTATTAATAAATGTATCTTTCAAAGGAAAAGTTGACCTTAGTTAGTAACAATGACTACACTCATTCACCCTTCATATTCTCCCATACCTCTCCAAACGGAGTATTAGTGATTAATAAAGAATAAAATTTTAAAACGACGATAAATAAATTAGATGTAAATATAAATCAAATTACTTTGTTACTTAAATCAATAAATGGTTTCAAAGAATTGGCACAAACGTTCCCCCATTTTAAGCACTAAAGAAATCAAAACTTTGAAAATTACTAGTTTGATTCCCAAAGATGTTATTTACTATAACTAAAAAACTAGTTAAGTTAGAGACATACGGTTTTTATTAAAATATTTTAAATCGTAATTCACATATTTTCTGAAAATTTAATCAAAATCGTTAAAGCCGTTTTTGAGAAAATTCCATTTTTGTATGTTTTTGCCTATAAAAATTTAAAAAAATTAAATTTCAAAAAGTGAAAAAATTTCTGGACATATTGGCTAAGTAGACCTACAAACAGAAATTCATAAAAATGTATCCATCCGTTTGGTCTCCAGTGAACTGGACATACACACACAGACGGACTCACATACGGACAAACACCAAGCTTTTTTTCAAAAAACAACTTTTTAGATTCAGAAAACCCTAAAATGGATTTTTAGGCCAACTTGTATAAAATGTTTGTTCGCAATCACAATACTTTCTATGCTAACGCATATGGGAGAAAGTAAAAAATGTTTAATCTGAAAGCAAAGTGTTTTACGTTCAGCAAAATACTTGCCCGCTAAATTTAAATCACTTACTGCAGTGTTACAGTTCTATTCTGAAACTGCCGGCACCAGCCATACTGCATTCCAATCATTTTGCAGAAGTTGTGAAAAATACGAGAAACATCACTCCTGTAAATACATAGCGTGTTTATGTTAGATCAGTTTATAAAGAAAATTATTTATCAGAATAAAATATTCTTTTCATTCTGAATAAGATAAAAGATAACCAAATAAATGAAGCAATTTGTGAAAATTGTAAAGATTTATTTGGCAGAATTTATCATTTAGTAAAAAACTTGAAATTTAGTGACATACTAACTAATTTATAACAAATGTTCTGTTATGTTTACAAATTGTCTATCAGAAATCCTAAAGATTTTCATTACGTTACGTCCAGTTGTGTACTGATCTACCCACGTACTTAATTACATGTACGGTGGTATTGATATTATAGAGTATTATGGCTATGCCACGTACAGAAAGTATGACCCTCCCACCCACGCAGACACATACATTTAGTATGAAAAAAACTATACTTATGCTGTTATTTGTAATAAATATATTATATAAACATTTTCATGAATAATGATTGCCATGTAAACCCTGAAATCATACAAAATGACAGATTTGAATTATTTTTAATTCTCATGTTTTAAGAAGATAGGGTTACTTTTAACACCAAAATCCTAAAATTGGATCATCATACATATATTAAATCCTATATCGTACAATATGTACTCAAGTATAGGGGATGTTGAATAGACCGCGGTTGTCCAATTAGAATCCGTTGTAGGCTACT
The DNA here is from genome assembly GCA_035578905.1 of Stictocephala bisonia. Taxonomy (NCBI): domain Eukaryota; kingdom Metazoa; phylum Arthropoda; class Insecta; order Hemiptera; family Membracidae; genus Stictocephala; species Stictocephala bisonia. Next base: position 916,203 of record JAQJVL010000234.1, read on the forward strand.
CCGAATCACGCGGTAATCCGAACAACCCTCCCAGCCACATTCAAACAGCTGTTTTGCTGCACGTCTCGACTTTTTAGTTTTGTATACGGATAGTAACAATGACAGTGCTATTGTCATAATACATTCAGTTTCCCAAAAACGTGATCACACAACTTTAAAATTACAAATTACTTAAAAATTAGGTAAAATGTAATCAGTATAAGTTATTTGATTTTTACTTGCTGTATGTAAAGCATTTTAAAACATATAAACGTTGCCTTATAAGTGAACTTAGAAGTTTTAACAAATACAAATATAAATATTCAGAGTTTTTTTATCTTTTCTGTTAATTCACTACCATAACCATAACATAACATTGACGTAACATAACTAAACCTAACATAACCTAAGCAAACCTAACATAACATAAGCAAACCCAACATAACATAAACAAATCTAATATAACCTAACCAAACCTAACATAAAATAACCAAACCTAATATAACCTAACCAAACCTAACAAAATAACCAAAGCTAACATAACCTAACCAAAGTAGTGGTAGGTCCAATGTTTTCATTACTTTAGGCTATGTGTCTAGCTTATTTTTACGTTTATAACATATTATGGTTTGGTTTATTATTTCAGTAAACGATGATTTTTATGGAATAATTAGCATTATTTTCTCAAAATTTGATTGTCCGCGCAATTTGATAGTCCGAACAATATTCGGGTTACCGCGATCGTATTACAGAATTGCTTCCAGTGTCACAGAACCATTGTTATGTATGTTATCAGGCATCTTCAAGCAGCAAAAGATCAGCAAAGAACATATTCTGTATTTAAATACAGAATAAATACAGACTTAAGATTACTGAGAAACTGGTGTAGCAATAATGGAATGATAATTAATGTTGATAAAACAAAGTACATAAATTTTTCTTTTAGAGGTCACAACTTTGAGAGACACCCAATTTATCACAAAATAAATTGCACAAACACCAGATGCGATTGTCCACACATTGAAAGTATAGATGATATAAAATATTTGGGAATAGTACTAGACGGTAAATTGAACTGGAAAAAACAAATAGATCAACTTAACCGCACATTGCGCTACAATATAAGAAAGTTTTACTATCTCAAGCGATTTTGTAATGTACAGTTAATGACATCACTATACTTTGCCCTTATCCACTCTCGACTGCAATACGGTATTACATTCTGGGGAGGTGCAAACAAATCAACCCTCGAACCAATAGTAAAAACTCAGAAATATTTCGTACGTATTATTCTTGAAAAAAATAAGCACCATCCTTCCTTCCCACTTTTCCAACAATTAAAAATATTACCGCTTAGACATCTTTTTATTTACAAAGTCCTGAAAGAATTTTATATACGAAGTGGTAACAGAGAAAATTTTCAAAGCTACTACAACACTAGAGGGAATGCATTGAATAATGTCAGACAACCAAAGATTGTTAGAACTTGTTTTAAAAACTGTTTCCTCTTTGTTGGACCGAAAGTATATAATCAGTTACCAACTGATCTTAGGAAATATAATGCTAGTGAATACTTTTCAAAAAGGATTAAACAATGGTTATTCACTTTTGACAATATTGAAACCCTTACAAATATTTTACAGTAGTTTTTTAAAAGTTATTTCAGTTGTATGTTTTTGTTATATTGATAAATGCTAGTTATTGTTATTTATTATAGTTATTATTATTTATTGTAGTTATTTATTTATAGTTATTATTGTTTATTGTGGTTATTTATTACTAATACTAAGATTTGTTCAGATTTAATTATATTACGTCATGTTGTTCAGTTAAATATTAAGTATATCAATCGCCACAGATGCGCCGCTCGTGTGTGAATGAAATGAACATTGATTGAGCCTGACTCACTAGAAAGTGATGTAAAAGAGACATTTTTGATGTACTAACCATCTTTACTGGCAGCGATGGTTAGAAATTCCTGTATATATGTTAAATTGAAACAGTATATGTAGTATGTTTTTGCAGGAAATAAATTATTCTATTCTATTCTATTCTATTTCTGAATGCACACTGACTCAACGTTAGCGCCAACTGGTCCATGCACCCCAGGGGTGGCAGCTGCGAGCGTGTCTTATGTCAGTGTCTGTTTACACGCCCCTAGAAGCCTTAGTGTGACATTTGGCGACCAGCTGGAGGGAGGACCAATTTGTCAAAACCCCTGACCACCCGTACTCCTTCACTGACATGTGCTATATATAGCGCGTGGTTTGTTGTCAGGTACCACATTAATATAAAAAATCAGTAATATAAATTTGGAAAAAGATACAAAAGCCTTGTTATTTATCAATAAAAATATAAAGTGATCTCCTGCCACAAAGGTAATTCCAATCCATCAGACCATTTAAGACCTGCATCATCAATTTATGGGTTAATCCCTAAAAGAGCGCAGAGGGCACTATGTAACTATTGGATCCATTGTTTGGATAGACTCCCCGCAATCACATCTTGGATCTAGTGTCAATCCCCATTTATATTCCTAGTAGCTACATCTGCCCACGCCAGTTCGAAAACGATTCAACAGTATCGCATGTCAACTAGCTGAAAATCATAACAACACTACGTGGTTCGAATTCCACGTAAATCTGTAGGTTCCCTGGTTGTTGGGCTATTAATAAATGATCCTTTCTGAGGAACAGTCGAACTCAGTGAGTAACCAGACTACACAAGTTATCCACACTCTTCCTACACTCATGTATTCGCCTTAAAATACACTCAAAGTTGTGTCGGCGTCTCATATATAAGAATTTAAGAAACCAAAGTTCACACACGTCACGATTTTAGTAGTATCGGTGCGTAACACCATGAGTTTTGTTTTTTAATTTTAATACGAGAAACGTAATTTTGCTATCGAAGCAAAAACATATAGCACCTAATAGAAGGGTAACGTTATGTTTAGTTTTGTTGTTAATTTTTCCTTTTTCCGTTTTATTGTAGGTTACCAATTTTTATTTATTTATTCTTAAGACGCCGATCAAGATACAGGCGATATGGATTTCGAATGAGTGTGATGCGTTGTAAGTGAGTGAATGTAGTCTTTGTTACGAAGTAAGGCCGACTATTCCTTAAAAAGTGTCGTTAATTAATAGCCCAATGACAAATAAACGGCCGGTGGTTATCAGCTGATCCCTTTCCAAATACGTTACTCTCTGATTGGGATCGAACTGAGAACCTCTAGCTAGAATTTACAATACGCAACCTGTTATAATGGTATTGATAGAACAGAATTGACGGAAGTACAAAGGTCAGGATGATAGTACAGTCAGTGTACTTCCCTTGAATGTGAAGGAGGGCCGTCAAGTTTTCAGTACTTGGAATTGAATAAGTACGTAACTGTTTGACCACAGACAGACTCCATCGTGTACCATATCTGACATAAGGAAACATTCAGATGTCGTTAATTACGTTTTTGCACACAACTTTAAACAAGTTGTTCAATTTTTTATTTTTATGACATTATCAATACTAAAACTTAAACTGTTCTATAAATTAAGCAACTTGACTTAGTAGGCTAACTGCTTCGTCTTGAAATGTGCTGTGTTAGTGTCTGAATGTTGTTCTAGAGTACTAACTAGTTGGTTGTACGTTGTGTCTGCATTTCCTAGTAAGATTCAAACACATTCAAACTTCTAACGCAGCGGTTTATCCGCTCCGCTGAAAACGTGTAACGCATTATTTAAATCGTGGATGCAGTCACACTAAAGAGCAAATTTGTCTGTGGTCACACGCAGAGGGTTTCCGTTGCTGTAGATTGTTGACAACTTGGAGTTTTGTCCAAGACTGACTATCTATTTGATAGCTTCCGCAACGGAATAAGACTAGAATTAGCTAGTCGAGCTAGTCACTGTTCATTAACAATAAATCACATCTAAATCATGTTTTTTTTCCGAAACTCGTATATATCGCATGACGATGTCACTCATGAAATGCAAATCACAATAACTTTATTTGTAGGTAAAATTAAAGTTCAAAGATAATTTTTTTTGTAGCGTAGTTGGTTAAATCCCAGCTTCATAAGCTAAAGGTTCTCAGTTCTATCCAATCATAGTCATAATAAATTTTGAAAGGGATCAACTGATAATCACCACTTGTACATTAGTCATTGGGCTATTGATTAATGACACTTTCTAAGGAATAGTCGGCCTTATAATAGTTTGTAACAATGACTAAATTCGCCCACCTACTACACTCATCCATATTTTCCCATATCTTGAAGATAGTTGTCTTTCGAACAAATAAATAAAAACATAAATGAATATCCAGAGAATCTGATGAAAATTTGTTAAAAAAATATCATATTATATACTCCTTCTAAAGAAGCAATTTAAAGGATTTATTTTAAAACTTCGGAAGTCCACTTTGCGCAAATGTAAGACATAATTCAATTGAAAACAGAAGACGGTCACGCAAGCTAAAGTTAATAGGGTATAAACGATCCAACATTTGATGGTTCTGTGTAAAAATATACAGACTTATTCCAGTAAAACTCGGAAGGAATGTGTTTCACCACTCTTGGCACCACTCTTGTGAGTTAGGAAAGGTTCTAGGTTGTCAGCTGTCATAATTAAATTAGGTTAGTCTGGTTACGCTGTCTGTTTTTTTTTTTTTTTTTCAAAACTGTTCTTAAATGAAAAGGAGAAATGTTCAAGCTTGTCGGTTGGCCTGCAAAGTTGGACACAACACGACAAACTCTTCGATGAGCAAGAGTGCCAGGTTGCCTGGGCCAATGAATACTTCGGGAGTTTACCTGAGGTAATGCAGAAGAACTTAATCCACATTCATCACATTTAAGTAGGGATGGCAATCATATATCGTAAATATGTTTCAATATATCGATATATTAGTATCGATATTTTCTTTCGATACTATTGTAGAATTCGATATTATGGTCCGATATATTATATCTCTAAATATTGACGTTATCCTCTCTCTCCTCAAAATCATCACGATTCTTAAAAAAAACACATTTAAATTGCCTCTTATGCGTACAAAACATACATTGAAATAAAACAATAACTTTATTTAGTATTTTTACGTGAGGTCAACGCACTAAAACGTAGTTTAGTGGATTATTTTGTTTACTTTTAGTGTTTATAAGACCCTAGTGGCATTTTTAAATATGAAAAACAAAAATAACAATGTTAATACATTATTTTTTAAAATTAATGTAATAATTCAAGGTATTATTATTCTTATTTTTAATTTTTTTCATTCAACTCCAAAGATCACAACTTGTTTCGTATAGATGAATGTATTTAATTTTTACATTCAGAAGGCTATTTCAAATTATTGACAAGAAAACATGAATGTATTTTGGTCATGACATAAGAGTTAGTGCAAATTTTTAAAAAGATAAATAATTTGCAATTCGATATATCGGTAACCCGATATATCGATATTTTGCTGTCGATGTTATCGTTAGATCGATATTTGGTTTGAAATATATCGATATATTGAAAATATTTGACATCCCTATTTTAAAGTGATCACCATAATATCTCTACAAGAACACACAAGATCACGAGGGGCCACTGTACAGACCGCCCCCCTAAATAGAGGCACACATGCGGTGGCGGGAAGCGTGTGGGCCCTCCATAACCTCTGGCCCCACGTGGGGCCTCAACGCCCGTTCTTCAACGACCAACCTACCTCCAAGATCTGTTGGCACTGTGCATTCCACCCCCCTCCAGAAGCACACATGTGGTGGCGGACATGATTGCGTTGCCGCCCCGTTCGTCACCGACCAAATAAGCTCCAAGTTCTTTGGCCAATACACAGCCCCTCTCCAAAAGTCCACATGTGGTAGCAGGACGCGTGTGGGACACGTGACCTCTGGCCCACGTGGGAGCCCCATTCTCCAACGACCCATCAAACTCCAAGAAAACGGGACATCTGGCCACTAAACAGGCCGACCTGCTTACCGCCTCCAGAAGCGCACATGTGGTGACGAGATGCATGTGGCCGTGATCTCTGGCCCTACGTAGGACAACTGCGACCACTTCATCAACGACCAATATTCAAGAGAACACATATATTTAAGCACAGGCTAGCCTTCCCCTTCCAGAAGCATACATGTGGTGGCGGGGCGTGTGAAGGTCTACCGTAACCTCTGGCCCCACGTATGGTCCATCACCGAACAACCTCCGAAAGGACACGTACTTTTGGCCGCAGGCTGACCTTCTCCCCCTCTCTTCTGGAGTACACATGTGGTGGCGGGACGCGTGTGGGCCTACCGTGACCTCTGACCTCACGTGTGGGCTGCCGCGCCCCGTTCATCACCGGCCGACCAACCTACAAATTAGTCTTCCTTGAACTACGACGGAGAATGGTGTTTGAATAGGAAAAACCTTTACTGTAATAAAATGTATGCTCCCATAAAATTGATTGAAGATTGTAATTGATTTATATAATTTATTTTCAATGGATAGAATCAACTCTTACATGGTGACAACTGACTAGAGAATTATGTAACTTAATAACTTTTGTAAATACTAACACCACCCAGCGGTTAGACAAATATAGATTATCCTTCAACAGACGCAAGCAATTTCATTAATTATAATTGTGCGTTAATGTCTTGGGTTGTCAATCACAAAAATTCGGTAAAACTAACATTTTGCTCCTGGTGATAAATATAATAACACTCCATTGAACGATACAAGTATAAAACAAAAATATATATTTAAAAACTTGTGTTTACTTCATTACGTCTAAGTAAAATAAACAAGAGAGTTTTATATACTGACGTTAACTCTAGATTTACGAACTCGTATCCATCATGTGTAGACCTTTGTTACCACTCTACTCAAGGGGATTGATTACGTATTGCTGATTGGATGACGGACGTCCGCCCAAGAACGTCAATGTCTTTGTACAGTCAACAGTTGGACAGTTCATCAGCACATGTACCATTGACGGTACACGTCTCTATCCTGTGTAAACCTTGTTAGCACTCTACATCAGGAGTGTTGTGCTGACAGAGGGTTCCTTCTAGCTGACCGGAGACGGACGTCGGGCAAGACCGTCAATGTCTTTGTACAGTCAACAGTTGGACAGTTCATCAGCACATGTACCATTTGCGGTACACGTCTCTATCCTGTGTAAACCTTGTTAGCACTCAACATCGGGAGTGTTGTGCTGACAGAGGGTTCCTTCTAGCTGACCGGAGACGGACGTCCGCCCAAGACCGTCAATGACTTTGTACAGTCAACAGTTGGACAGTTCATCAGCACATGTACCATTGGCAGCACACGTCTCAAATCCTGTGTAGACTGACGTTAGCAATCTACACAAGGAGTCTTATGCTGACAGAGGGTTCCTTCTAGCTGACCGGAGACGGACGTCGGGCAAGACCGTCAATGTCTTTGTACAGTCAACAGTTGGACAGTTCATCAGCACATGTACAATTGGCTGTACACGTCTCTATCCTGTGTAGATCTTCGTTAGCACTCTACATAAGGAGTGTTGTGCTGACAGAGGATTCCTTCTAGCTGACCGGAGACGGACGTCCGGCCAAGACCGTCGCTGTCTTTTGTAATCATATCTACAAACAGTCAAGCTTGGATCTACTGTAATAACATTGCTTTATCGCCTTTCATTTTTCTCCATTATTCATTATGCTTCATTATTCATGACTACATTCGCATTCAGCTCATGGAGTTTACTATAAATTTACAACCCCTTTACAATAACGACTATAAGCTTAAAACAAGTCCTCTTATATTAAACTGAACTTATCATTCTTAAATACAAAATGTGGCAGCTTCAAATTTAATAGCATGGTAATTAATTTGTCAAAAATCACAATTTTTGAGTAGGGAGGGTTGTAGGAATAAATACCCAATGGCAAATCAATGATTTTTTTTCTTACGGTAGTAATTTATGTTTTTTACATATTTTCAGATTCTACGTCTGGCAGCCCTACTTGTAGTACTGGTGATGAAGATCGATCAAAGAGACTGGCGAAAGAATTAAACAGGAGATGTTACATTACTGAATTAATCTAACATTAAATCTGGCATTTAAATCTGCGAGCTTGAACAACTTAATTTAGCAGCTCGCCGCTTCCTTCTGGAACCGGCTTAAGGCAATTAGGCTAATGGATTCGCTGGTATTCGACACTCAACCGCATTCTGGCGTCACGTTACGGACCGCCTCTGTAACAACCAGCGAACTGATGTCAACGTAAGTCAAAACGGAAATCTTGGCTCATTAATATGAATGACCCCAAGCCATTGACGAGTTAAGTGATTAAGACTTAAATATAATTAGCGCTATGAATTTTGTGCATATTATAACTGATTTTACACACACAGACAGATTTCTCGTCCGACGCTAATTGTTATGTCTCTAATTATCAGCTGTTTTTTGGATCCATTGTGGAGCGTTGCTGCAGTCCCATGTAAATGTAATACAGTTTAAACCAGCTGTGATGAAAGACTTCAATAAAAAATCACTGTACGTATAGGGTGGGCGGTAGGGTCATCACTAATGTACGTGTAGAGTGGGTGGGAGGGTCATCACCACTGTATGGGTAGGTAGGAGGGTCATCACCACTGTACGTGTATGGTGGGTGGGAGGGTAATTACCACTGTACGTGTAGGATGGGTGGTAGGGTCATCACCACTGTACGTGTAGATTGAGCGGTAGGGTCGTCCCCACTGTACATGTAGGATGGGCGGGAGGGTCATTGCCACTGTACGTGTAGGGTGGGCGGTAGGGTCATCACCACTGTACGTGTAGGGTAGGTGGGAGGGTCATGAGCACTGTACGTGTATGGGTGGGTAGGAGGGTCATGAAAATGTCTTTATTAAAGTGGCGAAGTTAGGACTGTAAAGTCCTCTCTAACACTTACCTCTATAATTACTGACACAAATATTCCTTTTTGTCAGCTTTTTGTGGTCCATTGTGGAGCGCTAATGTGTAGTTCCATGTAAATTAAAGGCAGTTGAAACCAGCAAATCTCTCTAACAGGCACAAAAATGTCCCTATTGGATGAGATGTCTATTGTCTAATGTAGATATACAGGATGGTACAAAAAGGTAGGGCTGGCTATGCGTTTTCAAATTCTATGTGTGATAATAGGCTAAAAATAAAGAATAATATTTTTTCAATTTCCGCTTTTTTAGCAGCTAGACGCAATTTTTTTAAATAAAATATTTATATATTTGTTGTTATCTTTAGGATTATTACAAAACTCGGTGAATAGGATCATGTTATAAGGTATTATTTATTTAAAAAATATTTTCTACTTATCTTTATTATTTTCAAAATGGCGGCCATTTTATTTTAATTTTAACAAACGTCTAAAAACACTGGTTTTATAAAAATTGTGCAAGTTACAATAAAGTTTGTAAACAACTTTTCCTTTCCAATGATACCTCATTTGTAAAAATCGCTTAAGAAATAACCATTCTATGACCTAACTTAAATTCACATGCAAACAAACGGCTACTAATCTGACAGTATTGTGAATTAACGTTATTCGTAAAATAGTTATTTCTTAAGCAATTTTTACAAATGAGGTATCGTTGGAAAGGAAAGGTTGTTTACAAACTGTTTTGTAACTTACAAAAAACAGTGTTTTTAGTTATGTGTTAAAATAAAAATAAAATGGCTGCCGCTATAAAAATATTAAAGATAATTAAAAATAATCTTTTACTAAATACTAAATTCTAACAAAAACCTATTTACCGAGTTTTGTAATAGTCATAAAGATATACAATAAATTGTTTTATAGAAAAAACTAAATGACTGCTAAACAAAGAGGAAATTGGAAAAATATTGTTCTTCACTTTTAGCTTTGAATCAAACATAGAATCTAAAAATGCATAGCCAGCCCAACTCTTTTTTGAAACACCCTGAATATAATAAAATAGTAGATCATGATATCTCATTAAAAAATGAACCTATTTTGGTCATCGACCTGTCTTTCGATTCCTTATATGCGTATTGTGTCATGAAAGTGGTCTTGAATTGTCGAAATATTTTATACATTTCAAGATATTGAAGAAATGAGTTTTGGTGACGTCTTAATCGCTGGTTTTCCTGTAAATGACACGCGGCATCGCCTTTTTAAGAACAGCTGTTTTTGATTAATTTTGTCCGTAATTTTTTTTAACGTTCTTAGCGCGAGACTCTACCGCGTCTCTTGATATACAATTAAGGGTATTATTTAGTTATTTATTGTCTACACTTCACCATATAGGTAAAATTTAGTTTTTTATTGTTCGTTTGATCGATTAATCTACGGTATCAAGATCGTATTACACAATTTTTTAATGAACTCTCCATTCTAATGCTGAAAAAAAACTTCGTGAGAATCATATACTTCTACTACGCTCGACAGATGTCCGAGCGTTTCAAGTTCATGAACGAGATTAGTTCTAGACACACTCGTCAGGGGACATTACTCTTATATTACCAACATACATTAAATTGGTCGGTAGCGTAGTTGGTTCAATCCCAGCTTCTTGTGCTAAGGTTCTCAGTTCGATCCCAATGAGAATCAGTACATTTTGAGAAGGATCAGCTGATAATCACCGGCTGTTCATTTGTCATTGGGCTAATAATTAATGACACTTTCTATGGAATAGTCGGCCATAGTTTGTGACAATGACTACATTCGCTCATATACACTCACCACACTCATTCAAAATCCATATTCGCCCATATCTTGACGATCGGCGTTTTATGAATAAATAAATAAATACTCGTAGTATTTATCTATGTGGGAAAGATATCCCTCCGCTGCTGGAACCACTACATGCGCTAAATATAACGCAGGTCGCTTACTGTCCGGCCCAACTATCATTACTTTTACATAGTAAATTACAATACTTGAATCGAGGATAGTGTTTTTAAAGTGATGATAAACAATAATAAATGCAGGTTTTATTATCACCACGTTACTGCGAACTGTTACTGTTGCTAATTAAGTCGTACCTTCTCGTAATTAGGGCGAACACGACTAAAACGAACTTGAAAATCAATAGTGCATAAAGTAAAGGCGTAGTTGGATAGTGATATTTGAAAGTATAATGTTAGTACTGGCACGCAACGGTAATGCTGAATGTGGCGAACTCCGCGCCAACCCGCAACAAGGCCAACGAATTAATTATTTACGATAAATTTGCACCCATTATTACAATCCTTAATTAATTATTTTTATGGCCTAATATACAGGAGTAGTGTCTTCTTCTTCGTGAACCGTAGTGTTTCAGGTAGTCAGGTTGGAAACTTGGGGGGAGGTAGAATGAAATCTTAAATAGATAATTTGTTACATATTGTTTAGTGTGGTGGGTGTGTTGATGTGTTTGGCATTGAAATTATACTTATATTCATAAATTACAATAATGTATATGAATAATAATGTCTATGAAGATATATATATATATATATATATATATATATATATATATATATATATATATGCCAAAAAATGTTGCAGAGTTCTGATTACCTTTAAGGATTTCAGTCAGATGGTGTCAGTGAATATTGTTTATATTTTTGTAAACATCTTTTTCACAAGATTAAGATTAAATTATTATTTTACTAACACACCTCGACTTATAAAATTGTACTGTACATATATATGTAGTACAATATATGTAGGTGTAAATATATTCATAGAATATTGTAACGTTACATTATTCCATTAATTTGTACGTTCAGTATTCTATGAATACATGTATACATGCAGTATTCATAGAATACTGTAGTAGCAGACATCCCTGAAACTTGATTTTATTTTCACCAGGATAGGCCAGGTGTAGTCTCGCAAGGCTCGCTAGGAGTATAGCTTTACCTAAATTACCCACCCCCGTGTTTCCCCGGTGCCAGATTCGCGCAGATAAAGCCACTGTACCAACAGTTTCAACCCTAGTTATTTTTTTTTTTGCATCGATTTCATTATCAGGGGAAATAGTTCAATTTCACCCCCCTGAAGATAAAACATAACGTTTTTATCTTATCTATAAACAAGTCTTATTCTTAGGCTAATGATTGTAACAAACACTAACACACCAATATACAAATATAAATTGTTATTAATTGATAAATATTTCAAGCATACTTTACACACTAAACCAACCATTAATTAATTATGATTTATGAATCTAAGTATAATTCCAATACTAAACAAATCAACGCATCCACCACACTAAACAATATGTAAAAAATTATCGATTTAAGATTTCATTCCACCTCCTCCCATTTTCCAACCTGACTACCTGAAACACTACGGTTCACGAAGAAAAAACACTACTTACAGGGTGTTTATTATGTCTGGAGAACCCCAAATATATTCTTTTCTATTAATCATAATAGAAATTCTATTTTTTTTTTTTAAATCGTGACAGATTTTTTGGAACAATATTTTGTAGTTTCACACCAACAGATGACGTCCTGTTGAGCGTATCGTCAATATTCTTTATGGAAGCCTACACCTTGTGATACATCACTTTAAAGGTTATAGCGAACTGAATTAAATTCCACAACCGCATCTCTAAGGAATCACACTAAAAGAAAAAAAAAGAGCACTTTTAGCATTGGAAATTGGCGATGCTAAAAAATTTCATTTTAAATTGGTTCTTGCCACAGTAATGTATTACAGTAAATTTCCTAACAATTTTGTAAAGTGTTTAATTTATGTAAAACAAAACGTTCATTTCTAGCTGGTTTTATTAGTACAATTTCGATACAGTTTTATTACAGTAAAAGTGTGTAAATAATGATTTATTTTATTAATTTCTTATAAAAATAATTTATGATGTTGGAAAAGTCCTAACACTAACCTTTTAGCACCATTAAAAGGTGCTTTACGTGTCAAAGTCTTCTTCAGTTTGACAATCAAGTTAAAATGAAAATTAGAAAATTTTCAATACTCAAAGTGCTCTATTTTCTGATGCAGTGATTCCTTAGAGATATGGTTTATGGCATTAAATTCAGCTAACTACAACCTTTAAGGTGATGCACCTCAAGGTATAGACTTCCACACAAAGAATATTGACTATGTCGATACCCTCATCAGAACGTCCCCCGTTATTGTGAAATGACAAAACATTGTTCCAAAAAGTAGGTGAATAATAGCTATCGAGATTGTAACAGTTTCGAATTTCTATTTCGATTGATAAAGAAAATGTTTGGGTGTTTCTACACACAATAGACACCCTGTATATTGATACTGACTAATACAAGTGTAACATGAAAGAAAGAAAAAGATCCAAAAAGTCATGAATAAATTGGTCTGGATATCAGACCAATATTACGGGGTTTGGATTCCACGTAGAACTGTAGGTCTCTCGTTGGCCTGGCTATTGAACTATAAATAAATGGTTCTTTCAAAGGTAAATTCGACCTTGGTAAATTTGTTGGAGATGTCCAACGCTTCATGTTTTAAAACTAACACAACGTTTCGACAGTAGAGTCTGCTTTCGTCTTCTGGTGCTACTTACAACGTTGTCCTACACATACGATCTTAGTTAGTAACAAGACTACACTGGTCATATTCACGTACTACACTCATGTTTGCTTTAAAATAAACACAAGGCTCTGTCGGCGTCTCATGTCTGAATGATATGAATGTGTACATACATTACCCAGTTTGCTCTTGATTAATGAAACACTAATAAGCCTCATTTGTTGGTTGGTTTGTTATATTTACAACAAATCGAAGCACATTTCAATTACTTTTAATTAAATACTGTACAGTAGATAATCATTTATTATTTATTCAAAAGTGCTCTTAAAATAAAAATTGAGGAATTTTTAAAATTGATTGGTGGTTTGAGCTCAAGACCCATCCTTCATTGAAAACACTATTAAGCGCCATATCTAGCCTCGAGTGCCTCAAAACTTGTGTTCAGAGAGTGATGAGTATTTCAAAAAACAATTTCAAAGATGTGTGCAATTTTGAAGAAAAACACCTTAAAATTGAACGACATCAAATTTTAGGTTATTAGACAGTTGATAGTGAACTCTTATCACCGAAATGAATACAGTACAGTAAATTGCAAAAACGAACTTTATTCAGTATGTAAATTCACTAGTCATGGATTTTGACCAAGCAAACCTAGCAAAGCATAACTTGTGTTCCACCCATCCACTCTACGACGAGTACATAAATACGAATGGCGGCACGCAAAACGTTGAGTTTGAGCTAATATTACATAAAATATGAATCCTGGTTGTATCGAGAAAAAATATTTGAAAAACTATTCGCGATAGAATAGATAGATAGAAATAAAAGTTCACTCGACGGGGAGGTTGGGTTATTTTCCCACACTAGTAGTAGACAAACTAGTTGTTTATTATCTAAAACATTCTTGCTTAACCTTCATTTTCCGGAACAGGTATAATTTAAATAAAATATCGATTCATTAAAATAGGAACTTGTGTTAGGCTTGTCGCTTGTTAAATATATCCGGAGCCTAATAACATGCGATGACCGACTTGCTGTTCCTCCCATGACGATCCAACTAATCAAACTATAATTAATTTATTGTAATAGTTTCATCATAGTGGTTCTAATTCATTAAATTGTAACAATTCATTAAATTGTATTCACACCGAGAACATTGCAATTGTCACGTCAGTTGTTTTGTACTATTCATTGTGTTTTGATGTTTGAAAGTTATTTCTTGGCATAAGGTTGTTCATTATTGGGGTTTCCAACGTTTCGAGCGTTTTAAGAAACAAACATAACGTTTCGACAGGTATAAAACTCGAACATAGAAATGCGATTACACTACATCGATACATTTCAACTACGACAATGCAGTTAGTAAGATCTGTCTGCGTGTTCATAAAATGTGCAATGTGCCTCCGAACGGAAAAGCTCTAAACTAGTTTTAACAGATAGAGTGAATACGCGTTTCAAAATGTAGTCCTCAAACAAAAATTGTATAATGTAAGATGAAATGTAATTTGGACAAATTTCATGATTCATCATCGCATTAAAGGAGTTTGTTTCATTAAATACTATCAACACTTCAGTAGTTGAATAAAAAAATGGTTCCAAAGACTTGGCACAAACATAAAAAAAAATTTTTTACAAGTTGGTCAAAAATCAATTTTAGGGTCCACTGAGCCCAAAAAAGTGGGTTTTCGAAAAAAGATTTTGATATCTGTCCGTATGAGTGTCTGTTTGTGTGTGTATATATGTGCAGTTCGCTGGAGACCAAATGAATCGATACATTTTTATGAAATTTGGTGTGTATGAATGAGTATTTAGCCAATATCTACAGACCATTTTTTACTTTTTTTAAATTTTAGCTTTTTTTATTTGTATGGACAAAAAACACACAAATATAGAATTTTATAAAAAAACTGCTTTAAAGAGTTTGATTTAATTTACAGAAAAGGTGTGAATTACAATTTAAAATATTTTAGTAAAAACCGCATGTCTCTAACTTGACTAGTTTTTTAGTTATGGCAAAAAACATACTGGCAATTGTCAAAGTTTTGATTTTTGAGTGTTTAATATGGAGGAACGTTTGTGCCAATTCATTGAAACCATTTATTTGATATGTAATTATTTGGACCACGTGCTGACCTGTTGGTTGTAAAATATGTTAACATTTATAATTTAGTGTCGGTTTTGATTGACTAGCAAGCCGTTAACCTAGCCAGCTGTGGCTACTGAGCCAGTCTCGCCGATTTAATCGCAACCGGATGTGGGGTTGGGTACACTTCCGGTGCCACAGCCTTTGCAATAAATAACACTGCAGAAGGGTTTGCTTGTGATGGGAGTGACACCTTCATTTATTACAATCCTCACTCCAGTTAAATAGTTTCATAGTTCTTACACCGTATTTTCATTGCCACATTAGTTAATGCAAAGGGAAACACAATTTAGGGGTGAGAGTCTAGATTTGACCCAACAAACACTGATGGGAGTATTGTATTGTTTAGTAAGAGTTCACCCCCGTGTAAATGTAGTTTAAATATATGTTTAATCGTTAATATAATGATTAAAAAAATAACCTTAAGACACACCTCGTCCCCTTTAATCGCATCTACTGCCCTAATAATAAAAAAGAAAGACCAAACAAAAATACGTGTTGAAATGTTACAGGGGTCGTTTTACTTTATTAGTTTATGTTTAGGTTAGGGGTAAAGTTATAGTGTAGTTCTTGGTTCAATAAGTAGGCTCGTTTATCTTTTTTCAATTTTAATATTGCAATTAATTGTATCCATTTAACATCTGTATAATTAGGAAAACTCAGTTGTATTTTGACGCTAATGCCGTCAATGCCTTTTAATTGTTCATATACAATTACAGATAAAACTTGATCTGTTCAAAACCAATCGGGGGAAAACATTTTAATCGTTGAATCAAACCGGTATTTTCCAAATTGTTTTATTCACTTAAGTTACCTGTTTCAATAAAACCATTAAAAAGTACACGACAACAGAAACTTCATCTCCAAGGATATAATTCAACTAACAATTGCTTGGCCTAGTTTTTTCTTTCCTTTCAATTTTTGATATTGGCACCGATGAAAAGAAATCATAACACTGTATTTATCTTTATTAATATTATTAATAGTCATTAGTTTTTTGTTAATTATTTAGATAGTTTTAATAATTTTTACTAAACTCGTTTCAGTAATAATAAACCAGTTTTAAAAATTTGAACATGGAGTAAACGGAAACGCCTTATCAAAAATAGTAAGAATTGATCCACCTTCACGTAAAATAAATTGAGTTTACTCTTTTCACTTTTCGTTCACCGCTAATACCGTTCCTTCCTTTCTTATCAGTGACACTTCCTTATCACCTTCTGCCTGATAAGAACACCTGCCGTCAACACTTAACAATCTAATTCGGCCTTTCTTTATTGTACTTTAAAAGTAATAACAATAATAATCACTAGTTGACGTGAATTTCCAACAACATCGTTTATAAATTTTTAATGTGGTGCCTATGTGTACAAAATTACAAAGACTTAAGATTGTTAAAGATTTCAGGAATCAAATTAAATATTTCACTTTTAAAATTACAGATGGATATACAGTAAAATTGTACATATCACTACAGTTTAGTTGAAATTTGAATTGTATACATTGAGTTCAATAATATAACAAGTCATTCTACGTTCATTCGTAATCCATATTGGCCGATTTCTTGACGATCAGCGCTTAAAAATAAATAAATTTACATTATATTATATATTATATATATATAATCCAAAAACTATGTATTCACTCATCACGAAATATCCGGAACTACAGAACAGATTTTGATGAAATTTGGGGAGAAGTTATCTTTTGTCTCATAGAGACCCCTAAGAAAGGTTTTATAGACATTCCATTCCTGAGGGGTAGAAACAACCCATCGCCGTTTCTTTTTTCCGTCATTATCATTGGCATTCATTTAATTGAAAATATATTTCAAACGCTTGATACAAATGCTTGGCTAATTTGGTTTTCACTGTGAAATGTTTTAATGTCAGAATCAGAACATAGTTTCAACATAGTCAGAGCTTCGCTACTGATATAATATATTATAATTATAGTCTACTGTATAATATATGTATATCTACTGTGATAGAACCGTGTCTAGGAGAACGACAGCGGGTTGAACTTTTATATTGATGTAATGGTTTAGAGAGAACCACGGAGAGAAGAGTAAGCAAGCATTCTCTTGACCACCCCATAGCGGAAAAAGGACTGTCGGCTAGTTATTTATAAAATTAAGAAAGGAAAAAACAAGTATTATCATAATAAAATGGTGTCTAAAATTCGATGCATATCATACAAAAATAACAAGACTGTAACAGAAGTGAGTAAAGGGTGAAATGTGATGAAGATTGTCAATTGAACTTTTTTCAAATAGTACAACGACACGCTTTTTACAATGATAATATAAATAATTTTTTCTCCACCCCGAGATTACCTCCCCACTGCCATTGTCACAGAGTGTAAAATAATAAGTTTACCTGTATGTACTCTGTGACCAGCTGGCATTGGACTGACAGCTCATATACATGCTGAGTTGATGAGGATAAAATGCTTATCACAAAAATTAAATAACTTAGTTAATGCTTCAGCAACACAATTACAGTTCAATTTCCATGGAACAGTCTACAATTGTCCTACACATAAGCTACAAACAGTTGAAAATTAGATTATTTGCATTCAGTTTGTGCTAATGAAGAGGTTATGTTCGCGTTACAACATAAATTATAAAAACATTGATGTGTTTTTTTCAGGTGTTGATTTTTATTTAAGATAAAACAGCAATTTAAAATTTTTATTATTTTTCAATTAATTGAACATTTTATTAATAAATGGCACAATACACTGTAATGTACTACATTCTATAGAAAATTTGCTGTCACAATTAACAAAACTTACGTAAAACTACAAGCTTTTTACAATTGATTACATTTTTATATGTGTCGATATTCAGGCATACTGTAGTCCGAATAAATAATAAAAATGTGCACTGCGTATTTATCAAAATTGTTCGGAAAACTTTTAAATTCAAAATAAGTCATTGTTAGTCTTGTTTTCATCCATTATTGGAATAAAAATCTCAGCCTTATGGTAGTAAAAACTTTTGTATAACTGACGTTAAAATAAAAAATCCCTCGTTTTTATTTTGACGAGAATAAGACAACACTATGAAAAATAACCTCAAAATATAACAATAAAAAATTAAAATAAATCAATGATTTCTTTAATTAATAAACTCCAGAGGTAAATCGTGCACGCTCCGCATGCCAGCAGACCTGTCAAACCTGCCAGACGCTACTACGCTCGCGTCATCTCGGCCGTAAAAACAAATCAAGACGGTTTTAAATCCTTTAATTTTTGCACCACCATTACCATTAAAATAAACAGCTGTTATATTTATTGATAAAAACACTATAGAGTCAGTGGAACAGAGCCCAGGTAAAATTTTATATTTCCAACGAGGCTGTAACATTTCAAATGAATCTACTCAAGCTATCTTATCATTTTCCTAACTCGAGATATTTCGTGGGACCAATTCACTTAAGGAATCAAGTATATACTAAATAAAATGGATTCATCTACAACGCTATTACTTCAGTAAGTTTTAATAATTAAATGGTTACATGTAACGAGTAATAATTACAATAAATATATTATTTATGGCTATAAATTAATATTGTATTTGTTATAGTACAATATAAATTGATTAATTTATGGAAAACCTTCAATAAGAAAGTTCAGCTTGACTGTTTTATAACCAAGCTGTCTCTCTCTGTATCATAATAAATGAATTTACTTCCCATGTATAAATACATGCAACCCAACCCATTCAATTTATTGAAAAATAAACTTTTTATAATCCCAGGCCCGTGATACAAATAAATAAATAAATGAGTGAAAAAATTATTGACTTTTTTAAAACATGATGGGGATATGTATCAAAATATAAATTATATTCAGACAGTAATAAATTAAATACGTAGACTACACGAACGAATTTGTGATGTAGTTTTATGAGTACGTGTATGTATTATTGACACAGACAAAAATAAAATAAATCAGGTAGTTAAATTTATAAAAAAAAGAAGGGCAATAATATTTAAATCTGTAGCCAAGGCCAATACTTCGACAATGAAAAAGCCTTCAGAAATCTAAAATATACAACTCAGGTCTATTTATATTTAGAAATATTTGGACTTGATCATTCTTGTATACGTACCTCAGCTAGCTGTCAAAGTCGTGCGCGCGAACTATGAACAAGAGGGAAAACCTGACACAACACACACAGTCAGCTGCCAACCAAACACTATCGAAACCGAACAACCGAGTGAGGGGAACTTGGCAACGTGAGCAACTTATACGGAATCTAGTCAAGTCTGGAATTAGTTATTAATTTTTCTAACAGAGTGCACTACAGACAGACCACATGCAGTACGACTTTTAACGGCTAGGTAGCAGCACTAAATACATCACTGTCAATTCAATCAAGCAACTATTATACTGTAATATCGTATTTTATATAACACTAGCTGTACCCGCCCGCTTCGCCGATCATAATATTGAGTTTGATTTAGAACCTAATAACTGAATTCGAGCATTTTTGCTTCTTCTACCAATATTAATTTTTTTAGGAGGCATGTCATAAAAAGAAAACTGCAAAACAAATAATTATTTATTTTTTATTTTCACGTTTCACCACATGTTTTAATTACCGAGGAAATAAGGTTAACACCAAATACAGATCACCTGATCAAGTAAAAGTAGTGTGTGCTACACTCTCAAGGTGAAATGTAGAACTACAATAAATCAAAACATATACAGTACTGTAGTAGTGAGAACTTCAATCTGCTTATGGCATGTGAAACTACTTTAAACCACACAGTCATATGTTTTTTGTAAACAATTCAGATTCTCCATTTGAATAACATGGGATCTTTAGGAGCCCGTGGGGCGGGACCCTGTGGACGGATCTGCATCAAACTTCACAGAAACCATCTCGGGAGTATACAGGACAACATCCTAAAGTTCCAAGCGATCGGTTGGGGATGGTTTGGCAGCGCATTAACATCAAACATATACCGGGTGTTCAAAAAGTCTGGAACCCCGTTAATATTTATTTTACTAATCAACGGAGAACAATGAAACTCTAGGATTACGTCTTTACTGTAGTTACTGAACTTTTGGTCGTTTTAACTGTCCTTTTTCGCTTTGGGGGGACGTCCCGTGGAGGAAATCTGAAAAATCTTAAATGTAAGCATAGGTCGAGTTATACTTCATTTTAAAGGTCGTTGTAAGAGAAACACATTGCCGCATCTCCGACTGAAAAAAGACTATTCGTTTGGAAATAAGAGCCTCTAAAAGTTTGGCTTCATTGGAACTTTGAGAGCCTACTATTTCCAAACGAGTAGTCCTTTTCCAGTCGGGGTTGTGATAATGTATTCCTCTAACAATGACCTTTAAAATGAGGTATAACTCGACTATACTTACATTTAAGATGTTTTAGACTTCATCCACAGGACGTCCCCCCAAAGCGAAAACGGACAGTTAAGATGGCCAAAAAGTCAGTAACCACAGTGAGGACGTAATCCTAGAGTTTCATTGTTCTGTGTTTATTAACACTATATAGTAAAATATTCGGGGGTTCCAGACTTTTTGAACACCCCGTATATATACAAACATCCTCTTTTATAAATATAGATTACTAGGGGACACCCCTGCACGCTTCGCGTGCCAACCCCGTCTCTCACTGCGCTCGTGACACCTCGGCCTTGGCATGTAATATTAGTAATAATTAATATTTATATTAATTATTATAATAATTAATATTATAATAATTAATATTAATTACTAATATTCAAATATTAGTAACTTAACTGTAGCCTATTAAGTAAAGTCATATTATTTAAATTCATTTACAGTAGCTCACTCAAAAAAACAATGTTATTACTAAGTATATTTCAAATCTTTTCATTTTATTTGACAGCTAACATACACACAGACAGACATGTTGTATTGTCTCTTTTATAACTAACAATAAATCAAAACATATACATTACTGTTGTTGTGAGAACTTCAATCTGCTTATTGCATGTGAAACTACATTAAACCACACAGTCATATGTTTTTTGTAAACAATTCAGATTCTCCATTTGAATACATGGGATCTTTAGGAGCCCGTGGGGCGGGACCCTGTGGACGGATCTGCATCAAACTTCACAGAAACCATCTCGGGAGTATACAGGACAACATCCTAAAGTTTCATGGTGATCGGTTGGATGGATTGACAGCGCATAAACTTCAAATATATATATACAAACATCCTCTTTTATATTATAGATACATCCAAACTTCTTTAGTTTGTATTACTACATATTATGTTAAAATATAAAATATGTTGAATATATTAATAATTTAAAAGAAATTTATTTAATTAGTATAGCTAAGAAAAAAACATGAAAGAAGCAAAATGCTACTAAAAAAAGTGATTTTAAATAGTTATTTTTTAATTCAAAATTTTACCAAGATAAGGCACAATAAATTGTGATTTTATTACCTTTTTAGCAAATTTGTTATTACAGTTAGTTAAAAGCGATTAACCACTTTTTTTAACTATAATAGTATAATTAAAGTGAGCCTGCGGTACCCTTGAATGATTTCACGCCTTGCCATGTGTGATATTTAAGATTACTTCATTGCAAAGTTTTATTCACATGTGCTAAAATTAAAATAATTATGAAAACGACAGTATATTTGTTTTCTCTCTTTCAACTTTTAGCTGTGTGCCACAGATATTAGCAGTTTTGTGCCCTAATAATTGGGCCATTTGTAGGAAGCAATCCTCATAAAAGGAAAAAAAAAAATTAAAATAGTTATAACACAAAATTCTAATTAGAGTACTGGTTTTAAAATTAAAAAAAGTTTGCAAATCTAAATAACAGAAGGGACATTACTGAGTCTGTAGTACATCCCTATGGTTGCTTGACGTAGTAGTGTACTCCAGGTAGTTTATGTTGCTTATGTGTCAATTTTGGAATTACCTGGATTGTCAACCATAATAATTAACCTGGAGCTGTCATCTACTTTTTCCCAAACCATAATCAATGTAGTTTCATATGCGTTGCTTGCCCACTCACCCACTTTTTCTAAATCACATCCGATCTGGAGTACAGCTATCCTCTGTGCGACCACTCAGGATACTGTAATTTTTCTGTCTGATGTCAGACTAATTGTTGTATATATTATAAATACAATAGTTTTGATAGCATACTAATACTATTTCAGTAAGTAATATAGCGAAATATAAATTAACCATAAATAATGAACAGTTGCGTCACTAGCTGCAAGAGATGGAGATGAATAACAAAACTGGAATTATATTTATTTTTGTTGAATTTATAATAATTTTACAAGAGATAATTCACTAAACTATAACTATTTTGAATTATTTAGATTTACATGTTGCCTTAAATTTATATTACTTAATTTAATACTGTCAATATGCAGTCATTGATAATTTATTGTCATAAATATTAATTTTTACAAATATTCAGTTGTTATGAGCTACAAACATTTTAAATTTTCAAGTATCAATGAATTCTAAATGTAAGAGTTAAGGTTTAAATACATGAAAAGGAGGATAAATTAATGTTTCTTACAAATGTGTGCAATAATGTGTACAAACGCTTAATTTCACCATTACATATAAAAAGTAATTTTAACACATTGAATGCAGCCTATGTTAATTAAGGTAGCGTTCCTGCTTCAAATGTTGTTAAAACTTTGTAGAAATGAATATTTACATTTGTAGTTGGTTAAATCCCAGCTTCATGTGCTAAAGGTTCTCAGTTCGATCCCAATCAGAGTCAATACATTTTGAGAAGGATCAGCTGATAACCACCGGCTGTTCATTTGTCATTGGGCTATTAATGACACACTTTCTAAGGAATAGTCGGTCTTAGTTTGTAACAATGACTACATTCGCTCATATACACTCATCACATTCATTCGAAATCCATATTCGCCCATATCTTGACGATCGGCGTCTTATGAAAAAAAAAATAGCTGTTACTTTTTGAATCATTTAAATCTCCCTCCATGTTATTCTTATGGCTGAAAAATGTACTTTGAGGGCTTCCCATACACTTCAGGGTGAAAAAAATTAAAGTTCTTATTGCACTATTAAATAAAAGGGCAAATTTTTCGACACCTCAACCGTTTAAGTTGGTTAAAAAGTAAAGAAGGAATTGCATTAACAAAAAACTGCTTCACGTATGATATACATATATATTTATTTATTACCAGTAAGTATTTTGTTTGGTCTATGATATTAAGCATGTTAATCATTAAAAATTATTTAAAAAAATAAACGCATCAGTTCCTGGTAAAAATCAAATAAAATGTACAAACCCACTTTATCAAATAAATTTTTAATGGATGCCGGTTGCTTTTTTAAAAATAGAATGAGTTTTAAATACCAACATTTTCATACTTATATAGGCTGGAGAGGTAAAGGTTTGGTAAAAAACATGTTCTCTGAAAAAAAGGCAAAGATTTTGGGAGTTTTACCAACAGTCAGAGACATCGAGATAAGTGTAATTCAGATTCTCTGAATCTGTATGAAACACACATATGTACAAGGAAAAGAAAATTTCTAAAGCAATTTATTAAATAATCCACTCTAAATAGGCTTATTAAATTATATCTAGTAACATCTAATAAATTAGAAATAAATTTTGTTACATTAGTTACATTTCAAACAGATGAAAGAAAAAGCATTTAGTAATAAAAGCAATTTTAACATTCATTTTATTTGCTCATTTATTGTGATAAGTATTTTGATGCCTTTTAAAACATATATACATACATATATATGTTATATTTACCAATATACAAAACAGCCCTTGCTTCGCTACAGGGTGGGATTATACACGTTTGCTTACCTCTGTTGTTCACTCTGAATCATCACATCAATATAAAAGCTCAACTTGCTGCCGTTCTCCTAGATTACAAAGATTTATAGTCTAGAAAACCCTTTAAGCCTACTTAAGGAGGATGCAAAGTTCCAAAGTAGTGCAATCATGTCAGAGTTAGTAGAAATAACCTTAAAAGTTTCACAATGAAAACCAAATTAGTCAAGCTTTTGTGTTAAATTTTTTTTATCAGCTGTTTGAAATAAAATATTAAATTAAAGCCAATGTTATTTTTATAGAAAAAGGAACGTTGAGGGGTTGTTTCTACCCCTTAGGAATGGAATATCAAGAAATCCTTTCTGAGTGAGTCTTCTATGATACTAAAGCCAAGTTCTCTCCATATTTCATCAAAATCTGTTCAGTTACAAGTGTAAATTGTTTCTGAATTATATATATTAACCCTTTCCCCTAGGAACTGTCTGTTAAAAAATGTTCTCTCAGATCAGATGTCCACTACAGTTGGCCACATTTGTTTATACGTCAGCTTGGCAGTCGAACACCTGCTAATGACCCATAAGGTCGGGTGGCCACCTGGGTTGGCCATGGCTGCTATATTTACAAGATCGGCAGCCATGTCACTCTCCCGTTCTCACCCACCAGGTCGGAACCCATTTTGTAGTTATTCAGCCTTATTGTGATGGTACCTGGTTTTTAAAGTTTAAATACTACGTATTTAATTTAAATGTTGATCTGAATATTTGTATTGAATATTTAAAATGTATAGCATTACATGATATAGTTTTTCTAATTATATTATTAGTATAACATATTTTAAAATACTATTGAAAAACGTTGAATGTTTTTAGTCATGAAAAATAATTTTTTAAACATATTTTCACTACTAATACTTATTTTAAAGTTTTTATATTTTTAACTGATAATCAAAATATCTAAAATTAAATTATATATGTGACATATAAGTGTAAGTTTGTAATATAAAATAATTGTCATATTAGTGGCTTCTCAGCGGCCTGATCTCTATATACGAGTTTCATGCATCTTAAAAATATTTATTGTCTGGTTTCAAATTACAATAAATACAATTTCGGTTAAAATAAAAAAATGATTTAATTAATGAAATACAATAATTCTGGAATTACAAGTTTTGTAATATTTAGTCTTGAAATAAATCAGTTTTTGAAATTTTGCTGAGTGTGATACTTTTAGAAAAATGTGCCAGGACAAAGACCTGGATAATAAAACGTGAACTAAATAACTTTTACGGAAATGTAAGCACCCACTAACCCCCACTGTATGTGTAGGGGTGGGTGGGTTAATACCACTGTACGTGTAGAGGTGGGCGCGTGGGTTAATACCACTGTAAGTGTAGGGGTGGGCGGGTGGGTATAGTATCAGTACAGCACCATATACCAGCTGGTTGAATATTATATCCCGACATTTATTATTTTTAACCAGCTGTTAAACAGTTAAAAATATTGCTCAAACAAGTTATATCTAAAATAAAAAAACATAAGTCCAATGTTCAAAAGAGTTGGACATCCGAGTGTGTAAAATATCATTACCGGCCATCACTGTTGGACAGCCGATACCAGCGGTC
The DNA here is from genome assembly GCA_035578905.1 of Stictocephala bisonia. Taxonomy (NCBI): domain Eukaryota; kingdom Metazoa; phylum Arthropoda; class Insecta; order Hemiptera; family Membracidae; genus Stictocephala; species Stictocephala bisonia. The sequence continues at coordinate 942,227 of JAQJVL010000234.1, forward strand.
AACGCAACTAGAATTTACCCAATCTGAGCGCAACCATAGTAGTGGCCACCAGAGTTGAAGATTCGATAACAGAGGACATATTTAGACGAACACTTGCCGAGCTGGTAGCAAAATCGTGATGTCCAAGTGGGTTGGCCATCCAAGGGGAAAGGGTTAAGATATAATAATATGCTGGCATTAATGAATTAAATTAAAATAAAAGTAAAATAATTCAGCAGATCTGCTGATGTGTTGAGTACATGTACAAAATAAATAAATTAACCAAAAATTTGAAGCAGTTTGTGATTATGGATTTACTGCAATTTCGGCAGATACAGGTGAATATTTGCCGCTTAAAATTTAAACATATTAAATTAATGGTTCCAAAGAATTGGCAAAAACTTTCCCCCATATTAAATCAAAAAAATCAAAACTTTGAAAATTATCAGTTTGATTCCTAAATATGTTTTTTTTGCCATGTCTAAAAAACTAGTCAAGTTAGACATATGCAGTTTTTACTAAAATATTTTGAATTGTAATTCACATCTTTCCTGAAAATTTAATCAAAGTCGTTAGAGCCGTTTCTGAGAAAATTCCATTTTCATATGTTTCTTACCCATAAAAATAATAAAAACTAAAATTAAAAAAAGTGAAAACAAAACTGTCTGGAGATATTGGCTAAATACGCCTTCATACCAAATTTCATAAAAATGTATCCATCCGTTTGGTCTCTAGCGAAGTGCACATACACATATACTCCGTACAAACACACATACGGATAGGCATCAAAAAATTTGTTTGCAAAAACCTACTTTTTTTGGGTTCATGGGACTCTAAAATGGATTTATAGACAAACTTGTAAAAAATCTTTTTTGGGCGATCACAATATGTTAACGCATTTGGGAGAACGTAAAGATGGTTATGTAACAATACTTGGAACAAAATAATATTCAATTTCACTATTTATTTACAACATTTAGTATCTTATATTAAGGGTTTTAAACGTATATGCAATGCAGACATCTTAAACAGCTAACTACGATTATATCGGTTCCCCCATCCCCGTTGGTGTGTATCCTTGTATTCATCCATTTGTCTGGCTCTAGCCAACGTCTCTTCATCATCTTTTTCTGTTCTTTGCTCCATCTCCTCATCCTCTTTGTCTGCAATGGCTTCTGCATTCTGTTGGCTTGCCATATCCAGTAGAGAGCGAGCTTTGATTGTTTCTGAATCAGGAAATCTGTTAACAGATCAAAATGTATGTATTATTTAAAATTTGCTTTAACTTCTTTATATTGAGTAATGATTTTCTTCTTGTTTGGCCTATGAGTAATGATTTTCTTCTTGGGTGGACAAAAATATAAAAACGTTTTCACAACTTTTGTATGACTTTACTTGTAAAAGTGAAATCTTGTACATGATCACGGTTACAAATAACATACTTTTTGACACCATTTCATCTTTTCAGGGGGAAAGCCCACAAGGAGTTGAACGAAAATCTTCAACCTAAGCCTAGGTCAAATTTGGTATCAAATGAAAGGTCTATTTAAAAGAAATTAATTGCCACAAACTTAAAAAAAAATCAATTCAAAATAAATTATACTTCGAAAGGTTTATCATTTTCAGAGTACAGTGGTTATCTGAATCTCAAAGTAACTAATTTGAACAATAATATTTCTCTGCTACTTAAGTAAATTATTCTGATCAAAAATTATACTTTATGGAACACAATTATTTAAAAAATTATATTATCAAATTATGTATGGAAAAAATAACGATGTTGTGAAAGAGTTTCCATATTTTTTCCACCCTGTATATAAAAGCCAAATACCACTGAGTTACTGATCAGTTTCTCAAAAACGAGAAGACTTTGAACCATGAAACTTGGCACAAATATTCTTCTAAGGCTCTAGGTACTAAGAAAATAAAGTAGGAAATAAATATCCTGATCAGAGCCTTTGTAATCATTGCTAGACGCCGCAACTTGACATGAGAGGTTATTTTTTTAAAATGAAAATGTATAATGTGAAAAAAATAGCAAAATTACAAATTGCTAATCACATTTTTCATTTAAAACAATTAAGATGCATAAGTGCAGTTTTTTACCAACACAAGCACAATTTTGCTTTTTTACTGGATATCAAGCTAGCTCTACATGGATCTGGGTGTTATGAAAACACGTAGTTTGGAAGCAAGTCTTTTAATTATTAATGAAATATAACACAAAAATGAACTAAAATAAATATTGTTTACGTCAACTTAAGAATTTTTGAAGTTATACTTCTTTGCGCCCGTTAGACACTTTGGGATGGGATGTTGGTCGAGAAACCGCGTCACGCTGAAAAGTAAGAACAAATTTTTAAGAACTATCGATTAATCGATTGTTAATCGAAGACATTTAATCGAAGAAATTACTGATAATGATAATATAGGTGTATAATATAATAATGAAGTCACGTATAATATATTGAAGATAAATATATTGAATAATATTGAAAAATGTCTTATATTTCATTTATATATCCTGTCTGTTTGTGTGCGTGAGTGGGTGTATGAGAATGGCCAAAGAAGTATAACTTCCACCGTGTGGTCCGACGCACACCCAATTTTTTTTAAATTAACTGAGTGATTGGTAATATTTATAAATTGAGCTAATTTCATACTAAATAAGATTTATTCTGACGTTTACTCAGTTCCATGAAAAGTCAGTTCCTTTTGAATTATTTCCTTTTGGTTTATGTTAAAGCCATCGCTAAATACATCAAAATTGCTTGTTATACCCAAAAGAGCTGACGAGGACAGCAATCGACAAGTGGATAACCTTCCTGGTGCATATTTTCAACTCTCACAGGCACCAAAAAGACTTCTCACACGGTACTAGGATTAAAATTGGAAAAAGAAACAGAATGCTCAACACTATTCAAAATTCATCTAGAATTATTGAATATATATATTTAGACTAATGATTACAGTGCTCCTTATTATTTTTCATTCACCTAATATTTGTTATTTTATCTCATCAAGGCTACAACTACTCCAACTTACTATGTTATATAAAAGTTAAAAACATATTTTATTGTTCTGTGGTTAATTAATCTAAACATGTCACGCGTTTACAAAATTACCAGGAAAAGGCTTAATTGAGATTCACATGTTTGTCTTTTTGAGTGCAAAGTATTAAGAGCACTTAGAATCTATCGCCTACAATTTCCACAACAATTAGTCCCAAAAAGTGGATTACAGCGTTGCGCCAAGACCAGGTAAAAAAATGTTGACATCAGTATAGTTAAGAAAACATCAGTAGCTTACGTGGCAGCCTTTTTTGCCGTGAAGAACTAAGCACTCACCATCTTAGGAGGTATGGAATTGGAAAATTCATACTTCGGTAACTCTGAAAAATGTTTTATTACAAATCTATTTAATACTTTATCAGAAGGTGGTATTAAATACTCACACTCCATCTTTGACTCGCTGGTCGTAAAACTCTTTGACAGTCATTGTAGGAAGACTTGGATAGCCAGCGCCAAAAACCTTTTTCTGCACTTCATCTCTTGTTATTATTATAGGTTTTAATGGTTTGTGTTTAGGGCCTTTGGACAGCTTTTCCTGATTTTCTTGTGCGTTGATTCCACCACCAGGCTTCATTTTTTTCATGTATTTAAGAATCTCTTTCTCAGATTTGAGAGAGTCGATCTCACCAACTGCTTCATACACATGGCTTTTGACTAAAGTCACATAGTAATTCCGCTTCAATTCATCGTCCACTTGTGTTTGCAAACTACTCTTCATTTCTTTTAATTGAGATTGCAGAGCCTTTTTTTCATTGAACTGTTGAATTTTATTCGCTCTATTATGAGCAGAATTCATTAAACTTTGGGCTGGTGTAGAAACCCTTGTCAACTGAGCATTTTCTTCATCCTGCGCTGCAGAGGGAATATCAATATTAGTGATTCCATAATCCTTGCAACGCTGCAGGAAATCTCTAAAGTAAATGTCGGCAGTTTCAACCACTTCTGATCTATCGGTCACCGAGAGTTTTTGTGTCAAATTTCCAAGTAAGGAAGGCAGTAAAAAGTATTTTAAATCATTTGTGGCAATTTCATCGATTGATTCATTTGAACTAAACATTGAAGTAAGTGACACCAATCTTGTTGCATCTTCAAATAGTTTCATTGCTCTTCTGATTTTAACCTAAAAATTCAAAATCGTTTAAGGAAAAATGTAGCCTACAATTCTTTTTTCATACAAATTCAATAATTTGTACACTTGTCAAACTAGATTTACTTTCACAATATTTTAAGAAAATACATACTATTTAATATTACACATTTTTGATAGCTGAAACAAACAAATGAAAAAGCCCTCAAAACAAATTCGTTGTACATAAGAGTTAGAATAATCCAGTACTATAAAGTTTAACTAAAAGACTTTTACTCTCCATTAATCAAAAACTAAAAATCAAGAGATAAAAATGCTAAATCAATATGATACAAGTCAAATAAAATACTTCATAAATAAATAAATTAATTTTAAGACTTAAGTTAATCCCGCAATGTTAAAGATCTTATTTTACCAGGTAAAGTTAGGGCTAAGAAGCCCTTTCTAACACTTTAACCTGGGGACCAACGACTTAGAGGGAACTTTCGAACCACCACAAGTGGTCCGGGCAGGCAGGCTGCGTGCAAGGACAGGATCCCTCATTGGTCTCCCATCCAAGGAACAACTAAGCTTAATGTTGCTGGACTACGTTCTCTTGTGATAACATTGGAGCCTCCAATCAAGACCGCTAGCAAAGATGGTTACGAAAATTCAACAAGAATATAAAACATATCTTTTTTTCTACAAAAATCTAGTATCCAAGAATCTCTTGAAATATGCTCTCTCTCTGAAGGTCTGTGCATGCGGTGTTGCCATAATGAATGACGAGTGACAAACTGAGCACCATTAGCACACCAGTTTTGGTCCTCTGATAAACTGACTATGGACCAGCATGGTCTGACAACCAATCGATCAGTCCACAAATGCAAGTGGACAGTCTACATCTACAGATATCAGTATGATGCCATTTAGTACGAAGACGATCAATCTGTACATACTTAATTTATCTGTGGTCGTGGAAGTGAAGTGGAAATGAAAAAGTAGTACACAGATACTCAGCTGATCACCTAATAAGAAAAATTAAAATACACCTGACTTAAACATTCTTTTTAAATGTTTAATGAGAACATTATAAATTAGATTACCTAACAAATTTCAGTATGAACTTCATTAAATCATTAAAAAATTGAATTACTGTACTGTAAGTTTTTTAAAATCTATATTACCTAGTCTCGTTCAGAGCATTCTTCACAGAAGTTAGGATTACTTAAACTGTACTGTTAAATAAATTAAATATTTTTTTAGTTTACCTTTCATTACAGAAAAAAACATAAACAGAAAGGCTTTCATCACAGTCTAGTTTATTTACAAATACAATAAAACTCTTACTCGGGAAAATTAAAAAAATGACGTGAATACCACGGGCAACTAATGACGTTTGTATTGCTACCCCAATCATGTCGCAAACTTTAAAATTCGGTACTACAAAAAATTATTTTCTGAAGTAATACAAAGTCGACCCAAATACGCTCATTGCCATTTTGATAGCACCTACAGTGAGCGCAATTACGCGCATTGCCAAATTGAGCCACTTCGCCAAATCGCGTTACCATCAACGAAACCACCACTGTTTTGTTAAGGTACAGTGACATGTGATTGTCTTTAGCACACCAAAATAAGTTCCAAAATTAGAGGCTTGTGGTACTGCTAAACTGGCCACATCCAATGTTCTATCCAAGAGGTAAGATTTTAAACACCTAATAAGGTCTGGGGGAAATCCAAAGGAAATTTTTTTGCATTTATCATATAAAACTGTTAAAAATTTCTTCATTCATTTTACTTTTGATTAGAAGCCCATGTTTGATTAGACTAAATACAATAGACCTTTGCTTATACGAGTCCTGATCAACCGAGCCTCCAGGTTAACCAAGCTAGTCATCATAGGATAATATATAAAGCTATTTATAAAAGGACAATTACGGCACGACACAAGATATAACTTATACGTTCGACAAATAATCAGTGTCTCTATTGGCTGTTGGTGTTAGGTGAAAGCAATGTAGGACCGTGACAATACTTATTTGATACTGTATCCTACAACAAATTCTAGGGACAATTTCACCCAAACACATAATGCCACACGGCCACCTGACACCATCAGTTTAGTCAACTCTGCACTCGCACCTTGGATATTTTAGTAGCTATGTTGACTTTAGTGATTTTACAATAGAGTACAATATTGCTGTTATTTATTTTTACTATTATAAGTTTATTATTTTATTACAATTACTATTATAAGTACTATTATACTATTATTTTTTTACTATTATAAGTTTATTATTTTATTACAGTGTTTTGATATAAGTGGTAAATAGACGACGTATATTTTATCTTAAAACGAAATTGAAATTACGGATCAATTAAAGTTTTTCGTCACCAATGTGTATTGAAAATGTGGTATTGATACAATAATTTAATTCTGTTTCAATGATAAATAGTGCTCTGCAATGATGAATACACTATTTTTGCTTGATAATCGGACTGAATGGTACTCTGCTCATAATACCAAATGGCGATTACAGCTGTTGATGGATGAATTAATATTGGAGATCGGATTACAGGAAGGAATGTCCCAATGTCAACGAGATTACTCAGCCAATAACAAATTAAGGTAATTATGCACTTTCTTGCCACCAAACAAATTTGGAACATTTTGCTTGATATGAGTCTAGAATTGGCTGTATTTTCACGAGATATGCTTTTTATTCCACGGAAATAACGTATTTTACCGAAAAATTCGAAAAAACCAATGTCACAACTTTTATTATTTTTGTCATATTTCCGTTAATTTAAATGGTACTTTAATCGTCTTCTTTTTTATTTTGATGTGTTTTTTTGCGCTGAATACAAATTTGAAAACTATTTTGGTCTATTACAAATATTTCTCAAGAAATAATGGAAAAACTACTGTCGCGGCGGATCGCGATTAGCGGCCATTACGCGATCATTATATACAACAACTATTAATCACAAAAACCGAATTCACCTATATTTCCGCCGGAGTGACGGAAGGGTCACGGAGGCCAAACGCTCGAATTTAACGCAAATTATGAATTTTTGTTGAGAAAATAGACAATTAGGATAAGTTAGGTTATGTTTGGCTATGTCAGCAAAAATTCATTTTTCGAGCTGAACAAATAATTTTACTACAAAACCAGTTATATATTTGTGTTCAGCATAAAAAACATGAGAAATGAAAAAAGAATTAGTCGAAAAATAACGATTTTAAAAAAGTTGGTTTTTCATTATTAGATAAAAATCTAGTTTTTCGATTTTTCGGTAAAAAACGAGTTTTCCGCGGATGAAATCAAACTCCACAAGAGATATAAACTCATTTTTCACCACTTTATTAACATGAAATCGTATTTTCAGAGGTGGCAAGAAAGTGCATAATTACCCAAATTAATTTTAACAAAGAATGTTAAAAAGTACAGGGCGCTTCAAAAAGAATCATCCGATTTTAAAAATTTATTGCTATTCATCTATAAGTAAGAGGAAGCTCTCAAGTTTCGAGTGTTTTCCGCTAGGTAGCAGTAGCGCGCTTCTGTCAACGCCCAGCTCAGTTATTGACAAAATGGCATCTAAACAACAGAAGGCTTTCTGTGTTATACGGTTTGCTAGATGTGAGTCTGTGATTACCGTGCAACGTGAATTTCGAACCACATATGGTGCTGATCCTCCTACAGCCCAGAGCATAAGAAGATGGTATAAGCAATTTACTGATACAGGCTGTCTCTGTAAAGCAAAATCATCGGGTCGTCCACGTGTGTCCAATGAAGATGTGGAGCGCATCCGCGACAGTTTCGCCCGTAGCCCGCAAAAATCCACTCGCCGTGCTGGTAGGGAACTTAACATTCCTTCAACATCAGTATGGCGTGTTTTACGCCGACGTTTATATTTGAAACCATACAGAATTCAATTACTACAAGCTTTGCATGAAGGTGATAAACAACAACGTGTTCAGTTTTGTGAGTTTATCCTAAGCCAGATGGCAGTTGACGATGATTTGGTAACACGCATGGTGTTTAGTGACGAGGCAACTTTCCATTTGAGTGGAAAAGTTAACCGTCACAATGTGAGAATATGGGGAACCGAGCAACCACATCACATCGTACAGCATGAGCGAGATTCCCCAAAACTTAATGTTTTCTGTGCAATCTCACGGAATAAAGTGTACGGTCCCTTTTTCTTTCAAGAGAACACTGTTACGGGATTGACATATCTTGATATGTTAGAAAACTATCTCTTCCCTCAGTTAGAAACAGATTCCAATGACTTCGTGTACCAGCAGGACGGTGCCCCACCACACTGGAATCTTCATGTGAGAGTTTTTAAATGGTAGGCTTCCTCAAAGATGGATTGGTCGTACTGGACCTAACGATTCCGCGTTACATCACTGGCCTCCAAGGTCACCGGACCTTACTGTTTGCGACTTCTTTTTGTGAAAGACATTGTTTATATCCCTCCCCTTCCAACAACATTGGTTGAACTAAGGAACCGCATTAGAGCAGCCATCGAATCACTCAAGAAATGCTAGCTAAGGTGTGGGACGAATTTGAGTATCGCATAGACATATGCCGTGCATCTCAAGGGGGCCATATTGAGCACCTGTAAATGCTATGTAAAAAAAAACTTTATTTTAACTATGTAAAAAATCTTTATTAGTTATCCTTTAATATAAAATTAACCTCATGTCCATATTATTATTAGTATTGAAATTATAAACCTACAAAATCGGATGATTCTTTTTGAAACACCCTATACTTTGGGTGAAATAGGACCTTACAATTGAACCTAGGCATGGGTCAAATCATTATAGGTCTGCATTAATTTAACTCTTAGTATACTGTATTTTCAGCTAACTTACTTGAATATCACCACTATTAGTTGGTTGATCACTATTCGAAATATCTTCATAGAGGTTAAGTCCTTCTTCAAATATTTCTGTTAGTTTTCTTTGTTGTTCAATGTCAGCATCACCCATTTTATAAGAGTAAATAAGTAATAAAGTATTATAAACAATTCTGAAATTTGTAACGAAACCGATAGTAATAATTAATAAATAAAATTCTTTTGATTATTTCATAACACGGAATGTAAAATATCCCAGGTCTGGCTGGATTAATTTGGTTTTGTTTTTACTGTTAGGAATGTTTTGACCTTTGTTGTTTTACTACAAAAATAATATAAATAGAGATGGCAACAATGTATCGATATATTTGTTTCAATCTATTGCTATCTAAATAGTATCGATTTTTCTATTTAAAAAAAAAAAAAATAGAAAAATCGATTTCAATTTCTAAAAATCGGGTTGGTATGATGTCTGGTATTTGGACATCGGTAATATAGATATATTATTTGTCAGCTATGCTCATATAGTAATAAAAATTAAGACGTTTTCTTAATTTTAACCCTTTTAGGACAAGCGGGCTATTTGAAGATCACACCTTAGTTATTGTACTAAAAGAGGTTATTTACTTTATAAAAATAAGATTAATAAATGAAGTATATTTGACTCCTGAAATCACAACAACAAATATAATTCAAAACACACTGTCAATAATCAAACTCTAAACAGATGGTATTATGGTATAATAGAAGGTCTATGGTATTATTAAATAGTTCAGAATAACTTTAGTGGCTAACACCACATCCTCCCCTCATAAATTAAAATAACACCACTTCTCCCCCTAATAAATCAAGACAGGTTTTCTCACAAATTGACGAACAGTTTGAACTTAGGTGGATATTGTCGCGGAATGGCACTCCTGCAAGGTTTCTGGAAGGAATGTCAGATGGTATTTATTTCTTCTTAGACAGTTTCCTTTTTCTGTTTTTACAATGTAAAGTCTATAGATTTACAATTAACACCTCTAATAAATACCTTTTGTCCTACGAGAAAATCTTTATTTTCTTTATGAACTGCGTGTCTTCTTTTAAAGTAAATTTTCTGTCTATCCTCCTCAAATTGGATCACGTTTTTACTATCAGGAAGCTTGGGTAAGATTCGTATGAGCAACTGGCACAGTTGTCCTTATTCTCCGTCCCATAAGAAGTTCTGCTGGAGAGTAACCATTCCTAAGAGGTGTAGAATTGTATGAAAGAACTCCCACCTTCCTGTCATTACACTTCGAAATCAATTGTTTTGCGGGGTGAACTGCGGACTCTGCCTGACCATTCGACTGTGGAACATGTGGGCTACTTGTAATAAAACTGTAACCCCCATCTGTGAGCAAAATCCTTTAATTTTGAACAGTCAAATTGTGTGCCATTGTCGAGTCCACCGAACTCCGTAATCCTGGAACTCCATGATTTGGTTTAGAATAAGATGATTTCTAGAACTGCGTAATTCTGCAACTCGGCAACGAGGGCCTTAAGTTCGAGTAGCAGAATCCAGTAATAATGTCCGGTGGCGCAACCCCGTGATGTTTGATTCTGCAACACCGTGTTTCCCCGCCCACTCGCCGCCGCAGGCTCCTCCCAGCCCCTCCAAGCCCCTCCAGCAGGCTGGCCACTCTGCCGCGTGAAATTGTCCTACTCCTTTCCTCGCAGTCGTCCTACTACAAATATGCTTTTTGTCAATTTGATTTGTATTCAAACAACCTATATGTATGCCCTAATGTGTAGTAGCCTATAGCAATTGTCGTACTTAGGCCTATATTATGTTCAAACAGATAATGATTATTAGATTACGATTGAAAACATATTATCGTAACATACCTCCGTATGTATTTCTCAAATAATTACATAGCATTAACTATCAACCACATTTCCTTCAAGGTGAACAAAATAAACTTTTTGTAAATCTGAATAAATTAAACAACCTATGTACGCCCTAATATGTGTGTGATATTTTTAGCCTCAGTGATAACGATACAGTACTTATATGTTGATGAACAAAATCACATCTCTCGTGTATGTTGATTATTATTGTATCATAGCGTCCCTCGGGTTTTGATTATAGTAAAATACCTATCATGTACGTGTGCGTATTATAGTTTATTAGCAAAGCCAGTTGAACCCAGAAAATAAACTTATTTCTGGTGTAATTAAATAATAGTGGCTAATATTGTAAAATCAAATGTAGAGAAAGTATTATCATATAATAAGTATATTACCATGTAGGTAGTCTCTAGAGAAAGATTCGCAAAATATACAAGAACAAACATTAATAAAATAATCATGAACACATCAAGGACGTCAGATTACGTATTATATACTAAACATCATTACAATATACTTATCACAAAAATTACATATAAATTCATAATTAATAATCATTGTAATACAAAATCAATGATAAAAATTCACTGACACGCAATTATATCTAAAATATCATGATTAGGTACATACAATTTGATAAACATCCAGTTTAATTGATTATTGAAGGAGTTGATTACCTTCATTATTCATGTATAGTACGCGCGCTGAAGGTCCGGCCTCCTGGATAGCCTACTAGTCATATAAAAACATCGACTCTGAGCGAGGCGGTCATAGACAGATCGTAAAGGGTGATTGTTTACGTGTTTACGGAGTATTTGTATTTTGCTATATCTTATAATTAGACTAGTATTTAAAATAAAAACATCAAATAGCTTAAGAGTTTGAAAGTTAACTAATTAAAACGTATATCAATAACAACAATTAAATATATCATACAAAATTATAAATCAGTTAATAACTTTAATTGAAATTAAGTAACTAAGAAATATATACTTCTTACTGTCACTAACAAAAATATTTCTGTGATTTCCCGAACCGTTAAAATACATATAATTTTTATTTAAATTGGTTTAAAATAAAAATGATGAGTTGGGAGTGACTCGTCAGTTTTATAAAACTCATGGACGGTTCTTCTGACGACACGTTTGTCGAAATCGTCTAGTTCTGTTGCTGTTCTTTTTTTTATTTATTTTATTTTTTTTTTTTTTTACGAACGCTCTTTTTCCGCTGAAGTGTCCAATAAACACTTTTCACGCCGATATTCCGTTATAAGAGTTTTTGAAACGCTACATGCAACTGCAGTTCGGTAGCGTAGTTGGTTCAATCCCAGCTTCAAGTGCTAATGGTTCTCAGTTCGATCCCAATCAGAGTCAATACATTTTGAGAAGGATCAGCTGATAAACCGCCGGCTGTTCATTTGTCATTGGGCTATTAATTAATGACACTTTCTAAGGAATAGTCGGCCTTAGTTTGTAACAATGACTACATTCGCTCATATACACTCATCACACTCATTCGAAATCCATATTCGCCCATATCTTGACGATCGGCGTCTTAAGAATAAATAAAAATAAAAAAGTTCGTTCTAACGATTTTTTACGGGGATTCGTTGTTCATCTTTTAATTTGGCCTCATTCGCCATGAACTCACTTACTCTCCAAATTATTTCCCTACCCTGACTTCTAGCAGTTTTTCCTTGAGCTACTTTAGGAATAAAGTTGAGGCAGGAACCACTAAAGGAATAAAATTTAGGATTTACGTACACTAATTTTACAACCTTGAGAGTCTGCAGAGGCTGTCGGCCAATTTGGTTTTAATCTCATTAGAACGATATTTTTTCGAACCGGACAAATGATCACGCGTGTCCAAATTTGACATTTATTTCTAAACGGTCTTTTCCAAACAAATTCTATTTGATCAAGAGTGAAATTTGAACTGCTTTGTGGATTCATAATTAGTTTAATAGAATAAATATAACATTTATTTAGTTTAAAGTTTTTATTTTCACCTATTTTTCAAAACTAGGCGTATGAATTCATAATATAAAAAGCAAACCCAATGCGCAATATGATAGAATTTTAAATGACACCTCATACACAACTTTTGGGTAAATAAATAATGATAAAAATATGGATTCAAAATAACGTTGTTTTTATGAGAATTAAATCAGTATGGCTGACAGACTCTGCACTCTTAACACACTCAAGGAACACAAAACAAATACAAACTGAATTATTACACTACAGTAGTTAGATAAAAAAAAACATATAACCAATTAAATAATTGTTTATCGTACACTTGAGTAAAAATTCTTAACACGCTAAACCACAAGCCAATATATTGCACGCAGTCTGGAAACGTACTGAATGTGCATCCGTAGATAACAATATAACAATTAACGTAACTTATTTTAGAAGCAAGCATGGAAAAGACTTCTAGCGTGGGAAAGTCTGACAGTAACGAATGTTTCCAGGACTGCAGGCATATTGGGCCCTCCACCCGTCTCCTCCCTATCACCGCTCGGCGGGCTCGAGGCCGGACCTTCGCCGCGCGGTCTATACATGATTATTACAATATATTTTAAAATACATTATTTTATGAAGGCCCTACACAGTAAGTATTTAAGTTCGTAATACATAGATTACAAATAGTTAATTGTATCAAACACTTTTGATTACTAAAATTATATATTGTAACAGCTAAAAAGAAACTATACAATAATTAATTCACAGTTAAAAATGGACAAGATCAATTATTTTTATATTATTATTAATAGACCTATATATATCATCTCATTAACATTGCACATTGCATTCCTGTACTATACTATAGTGCAGTGCCACTACTAAGTGATCCATTTGTAAAATATTACAACTGACATTGGAAAAAGTAATTAGTTGCTCTTGCAAGTGTAATTTTCAACGTGTAAATGGTCCATGAAATCTCACAATCAGTTACAGTATACACACATAATTTTTTAAACCGTAACATGTATTGCCTTCAAAAAATGTAATGTGTATGTAATATAATGTATGTAATGTGTAATGTAAAATGTATGTGTATTCCCTTCAAATTTTAACTTTCTGTTATTCATAAGATCAATGTACGGTATTAAACATTATTAAAACGTTGAAGAGTAATGCCAAATTTCGTTGTGATATCTCTTGACGTTTAAACCTTATAAAGTCGTCCCAAGACCCATCCTTGGGTGGATTTTATTGAAACAACAATTATTAAATGCCTTGACAATATGAACAAAATGGTATATCTCAATGTTTTTCGTAAACCCAATATTAACGGAGATGTACCACTTTCACATGTATCTCCCGTTACGCCCAAACGGCGGTAGTATGTGTGTTTATAACTACTTTCCGTTTTGCGAGGCCAGGCCAAATGGGTTTTCTCCTATACCTTTTTATTTTTAAAAATAATGTAATAAAACCTTTGTATATAACACTGGGGTCCGACAGACCCCAACGGACTTTACAAAGTTATTTCTCTCGGGTGTTAGATGATAAGGATATTTCACTTCTATGTAAATTAAGTTAATACTGGGATTAGTTTGCACTATTTCCGCCAACTGTCAGACTGCTACTGTAGACCAGGGTCGAAGCCTTCAAAAATGGTAAAAAGTGAAAAAAAATAGTAGTAGGATGAAACCTATTAGAAAAGGAGGGGAATATGATAAAAATGAAAGGAAAAATAAATTACGGGCGATCTAAGTTCGGGAAGTTAGAGGGGGGGGGGGGTTTAAGGGTAAAAAATGGTTTATCTTGATTTCCGGTAAAACTACAAGTCCTATGAAAAAAAGTTAAATGGCAAAGTTGTAGGTAATAAAAAGATCTACAACTGTTATATGAACAATTATTTTACATAACCTCAAAATTGATGTGAAAAATTCAAAAAACCAAGTTTTTGGTCTTTTATTTTTATTTTTTTCAAATAAAAAATTTTTTCTACGAAATTTGGTGAAAACTTACCTTTTTATGTCCCAAATACACTGTAATTTATTTGATTACAAATATTTATTTTTTCACCTTATTTTGACTTAATATCAAAAAAGCACCATAATTTTCAATCGAAAATTCTCGTGTCAAAATATTAGCTTTTTCTAAAAAGTCGGTGTGTTTTTTGTTCGGTGAAATCTCTACTTTGTGATGGTTAAAAAAAATATACATTACAATAGTAAATGTTCTCAGAAAATGCAAAAAATCTAAATAAACTCTAATTCAAAAAAATTTTTTTATCATCATGTACAATTTTGAGCTATTTATTAAAATGTACACTTTAATTATTCAAAAAACGTAAAATTCCATACTACATTGATAACCGAAAAAATTGTAAATCGAAATATACTACTGTAAATAACAAACAAATTAGTTCATAAATTTAATAATTATTAAGACATCTACAATATTTCGAGAAAGTTGTATAATCGTCTTTAAATAATATTTGTAGATGCCTATTTATTGCTGATATAAGATAATTCATATACCTGAGTGACCTTCGGAAAATTTTAGCCCATTGAAGGGTATTTCATAGAGAAGTGGGGAAGGAGCTAGGAGGGTCTGGGCCTTACCAAGGTATCTAGAATATTACATAAGATAGGGTCCACGCGCAGGTTTGTGACGTCATCGGTCCAAAACCAGCTGATCCCTTTTGTTTACAATTTGATCCAAATGTCAAACTGAAGTTTATTATTTACATCAGTTTAGGTTATATTATTTAAAATTGAAAATATCCACAGTTTGAAAACAGCTGGTTTCAGAGTGAACAGGTTCAAGGACAGCAATGAAATGAGTACGGGTCTGATCGTTACACATGTAATGCGTATATGTAATAAATGTCTGAGGATTAATCTAATGATTATGAACACTTTTACAATGTGTAAGTAATTGGCCAAGTTCATAAGACAATAAAAAGAATAAGCAAACGGAAAATCGCTACTTTTCTTTTTAGTTTTGCAGTGTGATGAATGGTAAGTAAACCACTGATATTTTCCACCACCGTTGGCAGTGTTGACCAGCGCTGAACGTGACCATAATTCGAACCGATGACGTCAGAAATCGACTGCGCATCTACCTCGTGGACCCTACCTTATGTAATATTCTAGATAACTTGTTAGATAGTTTATTTCGATTTTTTGCATTTTCTGAGAACATTTACTATTGTAATGTTTTTTTTTTTTAACCATCACAAAGTAGAGATTTCAACGAACAAAATGCACACCGACTTTTTAGAAAAAGCTAATATTTTGACACGAGAATTTTCGATTGAAAATTATGGTGCTTTTTTGATATTAAGTCAAAATAAGGTGAAAAAATAAATATTTTAAATCAAATAAATTACAGTGTATTTGGGACATAAAAAGGTAAGTTTTCACCAAATTTCGTAGAAAAAAATTTAAAAAAATAAATAAAAATAAAAAACAAAAAACTTGGTTTCAAAAATTATCGACCCTGGTCTACTGGTATACCTGCAGAGTAAACAACTTGCTGTGGGGTCTGCTGAACCCCAGTGTTATATTAACGTGCGTATTTTTTTCACCAATTGTTCAATAATTCAAAAAAATTGTCACATTAACTTCTTAATTTTGAATATACCCATGCAGTTAACAGTTTATAAATAAAATTTGTGGTTTCATGTTTAGTTGTTTTACTTTATGCCTATTTCATCGGTCGGTATATCAATATTGTATCAGCATATAGGTAATTCTTACAGAAAAATATGACTTTTTGGTGGTATTATAAGAAAACCCTTAAATACTTGCACATTAACTATGAAACTAAGTTATTCCTTGGTTTATGTTCTATAAAAAAACATAAGATGATTAATTCCTGTTTAAAAAATTTCTTAATTAAAATTTGTCATATGAAATAATGCATTTTTATGTAAAACAATTTATGTCTTTTGTAAAAAAGCTGCTACAGTTTTATAATTTTTTTTGTTTTTTACTAAATAACCTTTCAGCTCGTTTACATAAACCTGTAAAAGGGGTAAACCAAAAATTAAAAAAAAAATTTACATATCAGAATGGTAAATATCAACAAAATTACATTGGGGTCCAAGAGACCCCAGTGTTCTATTAACGTATACTGAACTAAGTGTTATATCAAAGGTTAAACTTTTGAAAAAATCCACAAAATTTTTGAAGCATACGAAACAAAATGGTGGCCATATACAGTTTTTGAATTGCAATAAATAAAAACCATGAATTTAAAAATATTACAACAAGAACAACTTTCTTTACAAATTTTATTTTAAATTAAATAAGTCTGTTTGTTGAAATCTGTTCCTAAATAACGGAGATATGAATGGCATTTTTCGGAAACCCTTTCTAAGTACGTGTCTAAGGGTCTATCCGAAGCAATGTTCCAAATTTCAGAGCTCCAGACATTATAGTTACATGAGGTTCATTATAGTCAGATATCGCGATCAGTCAGAGTCCCTTTCACTTTTATTGTTATAGATAATAAGACGCAAAAACAAGCCCTCGTTCGCTTTTCTACGTTGAGTAGGCTGCTTCGCTAGTTGGAGTTAATAACTGATTTTGCTATAGGCCTACGCATAATGGTAAACATAAATAGTAGATAACTGCAGAAACAGCTGACCGGAACGTTGATAGATCAAAACATTATTGCATATCAGCTGACCAAATAAGGTTTTCTATATTTAAAAACTTACATTGCTGAGCAGTTTCTTTTATGCAAGCCCGTATTTTATAAATAAAAAATAAAATATTAATAAGCATAGCCTCGCATGGAGACCTATCGTCCCCGAAAAGGTTTTCAGGTTCACCCCTTATTCAATTAAGTTTGAAAAACTAATAAAAAGTCACCGTCGTCTTTTCGAATCTTGATTTCATTCCAGCATTAAGCGCATCTAAAGAAAATTCAATTTATTTCCAATACTGGAACATCCTTTCTATTTCTATCAGTAAAAAAGTAATTTTAACATACCTGAATTGGGGATTCATCATGAACATATAAATGGAAGTCCTTCAGGAGCGAGCAACACTACAGAGATATCTATAAAATTCCCACAAAAACACTTAATAAAAAATTAACTATATACAATTACAATTAAAACTTAATTGTTCTTAGTATGTAGCCCACAGAAAGGATAAACACAAACATTATCAGAACGTGTGTCAAAAGTATAATTTGTACAGTATATATTGCACAGGAACGCGGTCACGTAGGCTACGATGTCAAGCACTCGCCACTCACTACGTACGTACTGGTGACTGGACACCAGATTGACATAGGAAAGAGTGACAACACAACACAGTGTCAAACAGAGGGTGTCACTGCCCTGTCACATCCAGCACGTGTGCATGTGCACAACAACAGCCCGAGGGAAACAAGCGACCGCCAGTCAAGACAAAAGACCGCTGGGCCGGGGTGTGTTATATAGCCTTGGCCACATTCTCACCCGCCGAAACACTTTGACAAGCCAAAAACTGCAAAGTGCCTCCTAGCCTCTGACGCAAAAAGTATAATTCGTAACTGTGAATCGTTAGCTAACATGAGAGAACCAATAAAAAAGAAACTCTTCCATATTATTTTGCTTGTATTATTTGTTCTAAGTTGTTCGGCACATCGTTGATTCTAGAAACATATTTTACTTACATTTGCAAAAAACCGTATGTTATTAAATTACGGCATTTGGTGAGATGTTAATATTATACCACATCATAAAGAATCAAATAAATGAAGCAAAAAGTTTTCGCCCCAGGCTGGGATCGAACCTACGATCTTCCACTCTTCCACGCTTCGAAACCCACTAACGTCGAATTTCAATGGGTGGCATCACCAACATGGGTAGTTTTGTTTGTGACTTAACATAGTAAATGCTTTTACAGTACTACTGTAGTCACCATTAGATTGTGTCAAGTTCCCTAAAAACGTTCAACATGGGTAGTTTTGTTTGTGACTTAACATAGTCAATGCTTTTACAGTACTACTGTAGTCACCATTAGATTGTGTCAAGTCCCCTAAAAACGTTTTGCTTATATTAATTCTAGATTGTTTAAAACATCGATGACTCTAGAAATATATTTTATTTGAATTTGTAAAAAACCCGTATATTATTAAATTATAACGTTTAGTGTGATATAAATATTATATCGCAATCACATCATAACGCATCAAATAAACGAAGCAAAAGCTATAAAGATTTCGCCCCTGGCTGGATTGAACATGCGATCTTCCACTCTTGAACCGCGTTACTGTCTTCGTAACGTAACACATTGTTCTCAGAAAGAAAGGTGTGATGACTTCAACTCACTATCTGAAAGGTAGTTCAAAAAATAAAAACTTCCTTGCCGACATATTGAAATGCATACATTAATGCATGTCAAATACACTTTTCCAAACTATATAGCCTATGTTCTAAAAAATACTTAACAATTTAACTGTGGACTTCGGTTGCTAACAATATCAATTGTTGGAGGCACATTTACAGTGCATTCCAATTTTTTATCCATTTTAACCCTTGGTTATAACACTGTTACACTACAAATGCGCAACTTCTTCCACGCTGATAGTTCTGGTTCGATAATAAAACTGCTTTATGTGACTCCCTCGGAACAAAGCGGCTTTTAATTTATACAGTTTGTAATCAAAATTACATACCGATTACCCTAAGATAAGCAATATGCATGATTATCTCCAAGAAGCCTACCGTAAGGGTAAGGAAGCGTTAAATTGTTGGAGGCACATTTACAGTGCATTCCAATTTTTTATCCATTTTAACCCTTGGTTATAACACTGTTACACTACAAATGCGCAACTTCTTCCACGCTGATAGTTCTGGTTCGATAATAAAACTGCTTTATGTGACTCCCTCGGAACAAAGCGGCTTTTAATTTATACAGTTTGTAATCAAACCGATTACCCTAAGATAAGCAATATGCATGATTATCTCCAAGAAGCCTACCGTAAGGGTAAGGAAGCGGTAAAGAGAGCGGTGACGCGCCGGATTAAGGCCTTCATCAATTAATCAAAAGTAATTGGCATGATTGTTGAGAATATCTTTCAAAATGTAGGTACTGTACGCTCATTATTTAACAAAAAAACGCTTATTGTGAAAATTTGTTCGTTTAGCTTCCACACTTTGAAATGTATCATGCAGATTATTTAACTTCTTCTAAAGGTTGCCAAGAAGACGTGTTATGGTTTATTTACAGGTTTATTTCATGTCATGGTTTATTACAGTTATGGTTTATTTAATGACAAGTAGTGTTACTATACTATAACTGCAGATGTTGCAGGAGAACACTGTGCACTGTGGTCAGGGGCAGACAGTGCACACAACAGCACACAGCAGCACAGCGCACCTGACGTTACTTATCAACCCTGCGCGGCGGTCGTTGACCCACTGACATTGACCTACTTTGCTGGCCGCACCCCTTCCCCTCTCCATCACTACCGTGTCGCGGTCCAAGTAGTGAAGTTATACTGAGACCATCCTAACCTCCCTCACTGTCACACACTGTTCACTTCTCAGGCCAAGTAAACGAGCTCCCTGTAGACATCTGTATACAGTTTGACTTGGTAAAATCAAATCTTGTGTACGATATTACGTTTAATTTGTCATTTGTAGATGTCAGGGTACCGAGGTCACAATCTAGGCAAAGCTCAATAAATGCGAGTATATACCAATCAATGGCATGTATTATGATACATTTGTGAATTCATTAAATAATTAGATACATCAATTTGAACCAGGGGTGACAAGTAAATGTCACAAACTTTCTCCCATAGGTTACTTGACGGTGAAAATTTACGTCAGTATATAAATTTACTTCCTCACTATATCAAATTACATCGTTATTTTTTGAGATTTTTCCATTTTTTAACACATTTTACCCCATAACTTTTGAACCAAGAGAGTTATGGACCTGCGGTTTGTGTCATAATGTTAGGTTATTTTATCACTGTATATTGTGTAAATGTTATGCAAATCAGTGGATATTAGATTATTTCCAGCAATTTTTCTTAATTTGTTTATTAGTTTTTACCCCATAACTTCCGAACGCGAATTTTTACAGACATAGCGTTTATGCCATATTGTTGAGCTAATTTAAGACTACAATTGGTGAAATTTTAATCAAAATCGTTAGAGCCATTTTCGAGAAATGATTTTTTTCATGTTTTTTGCGGTTTTTACGGAAAATGGGGGGTTTAAAATCAAAATTTGAAAAAATGAAAAAAACGGCTAGAGATACGATTTTTCAACGTACGTGTGCCAAATTTCATCAAAATCGGCCTGGCCGTTACCTCTCCAGAGGTGCGTACACACATACACACACACACATACATACGGACAGACATTTTTTAAAAAACACTTTTTTGGGCTCAGGGGACCCCAAAACGGATATTTCCGCCAAAAAACGGAGGTCGAATTTTTTCACGATCACAATACTTTCTCTATACACTAACGTGTAATGGGAGAAAGTAAAAAAACAGGCAGACACGCAGCTTAGGCGCTGACGTGAATTTCCGAAAAATTAAGAATTTAAGAACCTTCATAACTTTATAACCAAAATGCCCTTGTCTTTTCAAACTAACTGTTTTTAATTGTTTATCATTTACTCGTATAGCAAAATCGGGGTTTTTGCTATAACTATAGCGAAATTACATTGTAGAAAGGTGTTTGAGGGCTTGTTTTTTCCTAATTTTTATTTCTAACCGTATTTGAAAGAAGATCTTTCAAATTTTCAAAAACACCTACTTAAAAGTAAAAAAATCGATTTTTGGCGGGAAAACCCCCAAAACCCCCCTTTTTGTTAACCCAATATATCTGGTTAACGAACTTCCGAGATGACAAAAGGCACATTTTTTTGTGCCAAATTTCGTAAAAATCGGGCCAAAAATGCGACCTGTAGAGAGGGCATACATATATATATATATATACATATATAAAGTATTGAACAATTCTCAAATCGTGTTCTGGGATCAGGATCGGTGCACATTTCGCAGTACCAAGTCTGGGTCTCACCATGGTGGCGGCTTGAATAGTTCATTTTTCCTATGGAAATTCACTAAAAACAAATGTGTAAAAAATAAATCATTACAGTATTGTTTAAATTGAATATAGTAATTTATATTATTTCCACATTCATTTTCATAATAACAATCAAAGTTGGCAATAGTGAATTACAATTTTAGATGACGTCATAGATTCGTGCAACGTAATCATAATATTTACAATTGTAAAATTCCAGCCTCTACCACGGTAGAAATGTTTACACTTGTAGATTGGTGAAACGAAATTTGACAACAGCAGCTGGCCAGTAATTACAAGTGTAGACTTTCGTGAAACAGGCCCCAGGTCTAAATAATCAAAATTTTGTATTTTATATTCAAAGGACTTTCAATTATTTAACGAAAAGACGAGTTAAAAATAGGTTTAAATATTACTTATTGTTTATCGATGTTATGGTATAATAAATGATAAATACCAATTCACAGCTGATGTTAGGCTAAAAACAGTTTTTTGTATTCAATAGAATTAGAAACAACAAATGGGGACATTGTTGAAGTAAACATTACTGGATATTGACGTTGGAATTTAATACAAAACAGCTGTTTTTAGCCTAACATCAGCAGTTATTTGATATTTATAATTTATTATACCAACAACTCAAATCAACAAATAGGTAATATTTCAACTTAATTTAGTAATCTTTTAAATAAAATTTTGGTGTTTTGAATATAAAATACAATATTTCGATTATTTAGATCATCCAGCTTGTTGACCAAGCAGCTGTTTACTTATTTTAACTTCTGATAACACCGTCCTCAGCTCTTCAGCAGCTTTACCATTATGCCTAACCATTAAATATTTGCATTATTTCTCGATTATGCGTCGCTCGATTTCAATAAACGATACACCGTTAGATTTTACGTCAAAATTCCTATGTTTCAGGTCTATTGTAACCTTTTCGCAAAATATGCAGGTTTTAGATCTTTTAAAATTTAAAATTTTAACCAGTCGCAATTTTGAAACAGAAAAATATAGAAAAATATAATTTATATGAAATATTATAGTTACATAGATAAACATGTGTACCAAGTTTCGTTATTTTATCTTAAACCGTTTCTGAGAGATTCAGGTTTATGTAAAAAACACATACGCACAGCCAGACAAAAACCAGTTTGAGATAGGACACATGTTATATTGCACTTTTTGCTTGTTTTGACACCCAAATAATCTGGTAAAATTTATTTTATTTATTATATTTATTTATTATATTTATTTACACTCTGTATAAACTTCTAAAATTTACACTTGTTGCCTCCAAAGATGACAGCTGAACATTGATAAATTTTAGTGCATTACTATACGTTGTTTTTTATATCCATTATCCCTGCCTTTTTCTGGGCATAGAAATCGTTTTGCGAAGAATGATTTTGCAAGTAACTGGATAACTGGATTAATTTTGCAAGTAATTTTGCGATAACTGGATCAAAAATGTGACGTCTTGAAGCTGGGACTATACTGCAATCTCTCGTGGCGTAGGTTATACAAATTATTATTGAATGTCCAATTTAAATTTTGATCCATATTTGCATGACTTTTGAAAGTGAATCTAATTTTTAACTCGAAGAAGTAAATGTATACGACGATATGAACATTTACACCGCACTAATACGAAGAATCGCTTTACAGAACAAACAAATTGCGCTGAAAACACTCACTCTATCCGTTCGTGATTTATACGCGGTAGCAATCGAACAATCAACCAACTCCCGTAACGTGTGCAGCTGTCGAGTGGGAAATTTGGGAATTGCGGGATAAAGCGACGTGCATCACTGCAGCAGCGCTACTGGCCCCGCCCCGTGGGCAGTGCCGTGTGGACCAATCCAAAGCGGCGCGTTACCGGGTTGCAGAATCTGACATTGCCGGGTTCGGAAACTGAGCAGCGCTCTCCAGCCACCGTCAGTCAGTGCAGGATTACGGAGTTCTGGAATTGGACAATTTACCGGGGCCCGGTCCAAGTACAATTATGAGGGATA
This sequence comes from Stictocephala bisonia, assembly GCA_035578905.1. Lineage (NCBI taxonomy): Eukaryota > Metazoa > Arthropoda > Insecta > Hemiptera > Membracidae > Stictocephala > Stictocephala bisonia. The sequence continues at coordinate 966,112 of JAQJVL010000234.1, forward strand.
GGGAAATTTAACATTGCTCATCGAGTTCAGAATTACGGAGTTCGGGGTTCCCCCATTGTCTCCCCTAACAACATTGGTGATGCCGTGACGGCTGAAGATACTCGTCATAACGAATATCCAGCAGCAGAAGTTGAACTTTCCATCATGAAAATATCAAGAAACCTGGAGTAGTAATCTTAAATAACCAAGTACTTTGATTTGCCAACTTGACAAATATCACATCCAAATTATTTCCCAAGGCCACTCTGGAAACTGTATCGGAAGGAGAGGATCTTTTTTAGCGATGCGGTGTACTGCACAAACATAGCAATCTAAAACTTTCTTTTTAATGACCCCACTAATTGTTGGCCACCATAATGTTCCTCTCACCAATTGCCAGCATTTAGTAATTCCGAGGTGACCAGAATGTATCCTGTCCAAAATAAGGGGTCGAAGTACACGATGAATAACAATTCTTTAATTACAAAAACAAAACGCCATCCATATAAATCAAAGCGTTCCTGAACTTGTAGTATATATTAGAGGATGGCTTTTGCTCTTCATTTTTTGACCTTTCCACCCAGATGTCACTTTTCTGATGACATTTTAAAGTTCGATGTCTTTAGAAATGTGTTCATTCACTTCAGCCATTATGGTGTCTGAAACTGGAAAATGTTCTTGGTGAAAGTTGACTGACATCTCTATAATTTGGCACAAGTCCTCATCCCTTTCATAACTGGCTAAATCTTTCACTATAGACAAAAAGTCAGGAATAAAGAATGGTTTACCTGCAACATGGGATATGGAAAAGTCGTAAGCAAGCAAACATAAGCGAAACCTTAGCAAACGTGGAGAGAGATCGTGTAAAGTTTTCTACCTTAAGATTTATGTAAAAGGTTTGTGGTCTGCCAAGATATGGAACCTTGATTCCTTAATATACATGTCCAATCTTTCGCAAGGCCAGGATATTTCCTTTTCAATTTTGGCATAGCCTACTTCAGGTAGTAATATGGACCTATATATATAACAAACTGGACGAAATGATTCTGTATTACTATAGCGTTGTTCCAAAACAGCGCCAAGGGCAAACAATGATGCATCAGCCGATGATGCGCAGTAAACTAATTGGAGTACAGGGAGCCGCCGAGTCAGTGTATGCCATATGGTAAGTAAAAATAGAAAATTAAATCATCTGAAATTTTAATTTTTGTTTAAAACCTTACCTAACCTTGTTTGTAGATAAATAGTTGTGACAATCATTACTAATTCAATAATAACTCAATAACTCAATAACTCTTTTATTTGACCAAAATCAACATGTTACATGCATTAGTCTTGTCAACATTTGTGCTATAATTATATCATCTTTCACTATTAAAATATACACAATAACAACATAATAATAATAATTAATTAATTACGCTTTTAACTTTTTTTATTTCTTTGTTTATAAATATATTGATTATATCATAATTTCATTTATTTATTTTTAAGCAAATGAATATGCCTATTTTCAGAGCAGACTTAGCAATAAGAGGTCTTTACCCTTACGATCCCGAGGTTCGTATATACGAACCTGAAAAGTATCTGTAAGAAATCTCGGCGTTTGTATATACGGACCTGAAGGGTATCTGCAAGAAATCTCGACGTCCGTACGTTTTCCACTTCTTCAATACCACTGTACGTTTATGGGTGGGCGGGTGGGTCAATACCACTGTACGTGTATGGGTGGGCGGGTGGGCCAATACCACGGTACGTGTATGGGTGGGCGGGTGGGTCAATACCTCTGTACGTGTATGGGTGGGCGGGAGGGTAAATACCACTGTACATGTATGGGTGGGCGGGTGGGTCAATACCACTGTACGTGAATGGGTGGGCGGGTGGATCAATACCACTTTCATACACCTGGTACCTTCGATTTCATACACACGAACCTTCGCAAAAAAATTTTTTTTCTAATATTAAATTATGATAAAATTACACATGTTTTATACTTAGCTGACCGTAAAGAATCATAGTTTATGTATAAATTATTTCTGAACTTTATATAGCACGTTGAATTATTTTATAACCAAGTTGAACCCGGCGGACGTTGTCTCGCCTTTCATTTTTCATTGACATACCAAAATAAAGCAATAAAATAATTATAGAAAAAAACCATTATTTATGAGTGAAAGAGGGTAAACAATATTTTTGGTCTTCTTATTTGGTGTATAAATGTAAAGGTTTTTTGTAGTGTGTGCTACACTCTCAATGAGTATGTAGAACTACAATAAATCAAAACATATACAGTACTGTTGTTGTGAGAACTTCAATCTGCTTATGTCATGTGAAACTACATTAAACCACACAGTCATATGTTTTTTGTAAACAATTCAGATTCTCCATTTGAATTACATGGGATCTTTAGGAGCCCGTGGGGCGGGATCTGCATCAAACTTCACAGAAACCATCTCGGGAGTATACAGGACAACATCCTAAAGTTTCATGGCGATCGGTTGGATGGTTTGGCAGCGCATAAACTTCAAACACACATATATATATATATATATATATATATATATATATATATATATATATATATATACAAACATCCTCTTTTATAAATATAGATAATCAACTGAGCATTGCAATTCGCGTCGATATCTATGGCGGTCAGCTGACAGCTTGACAACTATTATTGTCTTTTTAATTTTTTGTGATAACGTGATGAAATTTTATGAAGTTGTTAAATAACAATGGGCTTCAAGGTGATACAGTCATATTTGTCATATCTAATTTTTACTACTTCCTTCATGGACAAAAAGTGAAAAGTTTTCGGCAAAAATTTTTTTTCGGTAAGTACTTTTTTTTACAAAAAATTTGTTATTTGAATACTTATTTTATATTTATGTAGTTTTGTAGTACACTTTATTTGGAATAAAGTGGTAAATGAATCATGAGGTTTTACTAAAAAACAAGCGAAAAATTAATTTTTTAGTAAAATACTGCAAAATAGACCCGGGATTTTTGGCAGATACCACAATATAAATGCTGGGATTTTTGGCAGATTTTTTTTAAAAATACCCGGGATTCAAAGGGTTAGTTCAAATTAAAAATATAACAACCTTTCTGATTGGCCGTTAAAATAAATGTAAACAAACAAAAAGGAGCCGAAAGTAAATTCTTTTCTACACAGAGAGGCGCTACAAGTGCAGCTCGACCAGCAACACGGTAACTTAACAGTACTGAGACTGCCCTCCCCTCCACTTTTATTTTATTTAATTTATTTATATATGAGACGCCGACACAACGATGTTGGTATTTTAAGGCGAATATGAATGGTTAGATGAGTGTAGTCTTTTTACTATCTGAGTTCGACTGTTCCTCAGAAAGGGCAATTTATTAATAGCCCAACAGCCAGGGCTTTTTTCCAATTCAATTCAAATATTCTTCATTTGAAGTTTGCATAGTATACCAAGAATAGTGTCATATGTTATTATGATAGTACTTCTAGTATAATACTTCTATGATAATACTTCTAGTATTATTCCCCTCACGCGCAGGTCAAATCAAGTATAAGGCCCTCGGTCATCCTCGCGAGTTATACATCAAAAGCTTTAAGAAGAGGTGGTGAAGTAAGAGCCAGCTAAACTTTTGAAAATGCCTGTTGTTGATCTTTGTTCCCATACAGGGTCGGGTAAATGCCCGGTAGCCGGTCCGTCTTGGGTAAAAATGGGCCAGCAGGTTAAAAAAAATCTGCCTTTCTCTGTATTTGTTCAGCTCAAAGTCGGCCTCGCGGCCACTAAACTACCTAATTTCAGGATTTTCTTTTAAAAAAAGTCAAATTTCCGACCATTGGGTCCAAACCTGTAAGATTTGACGAACCGGCGACTGACCTGGTATAACCAAGCAACCGGACCTACCCTATGAGTAACAACGTGAGGCTGCAGTTGGCCCCACTGACTATTGCCGGTTGCGAAAGCAGTTAAGGTTATACAAAATTCATGTTGTTAAAAACAACATACGTCAGTCCTCCCTTCTTTGTATAAGGTTAGTTTTGAACTCTTGTTCATTTCACAAACAACATATTTGAACACTCACAGTGATGTAGTGTTAAGAAAAATCGACTTTTGACTTGGTAATTACTGTAAATTATGCATTAGTTCAAGATGGTGTTTACAATAAACAAATAAAATAGGTAATTGCTTTTGTACTTGAATTAACCATTTAATCAACTTGACTTTTACTGACAAGAAAGTATAGTTAAACTACTAAAAATATTCGCTAAAACGTGTTTTAAGTGTTATAATGTTTTACAATTTTCCGGGGGAGGACAATTTCCCTAGACCCTCTTCTTTCTGGGGGGTATTCCATAATCCCCAGACCCCCCTTAAGTAGAGAGGCCTTGAGCCGGTCTTTTATCATATGCCCACTCAGATTATCTTCCCAGTAAGCCCCTGATTCCATTATGAATTCAACTTTGTTTTTCAGAAGCTGTGTGAGTGGACGCAGAATGTCAGACGAGTTATCCACAAACATAGCAACACATTGGAACATTCCTATAAGGCTGTTGACTCCACTTTTATTTTTCGGTCGAGCCAAATGCAATATCGCTTTTAATTTTATTGGATCAATTCCTATATCTTAGAATCTGATATAGTGTCCTAAAAAAACTTACCTGTGTTATGTTTATTTCACATTTATTTTCATTCAGCGTAACATTGTATTCCAGCAAACGATTTCAATTTAGACGTGTCATAAAATTCTTCACTTTCTGCAAAAGCTAGGATGCCATCCATCATATTTATGCGACCATTAAGTCCAGAAAGAATTTTAACTATCCTTCTTTAATAATGCTCAGGTGCTAAGCATACACCAAAAGGCAATCTTTTGAAGCAATACCTCCGAAATGAGTAATAAAGGTAGTCAGTTTCTGTGAATCCTCAGCCAAAGGTATTTGCCAAAATCCCATTCGAGCAGATGCTATCTCATTTAGAAAAAAACCTGCGCATTTCTATCAATTGTTGGAAGTATGAATCGTTCTCTGATGACATGTTTGTTCAAATTAGTGAAATCGATACACAGCCTTATTGATTCGTCCTTTTTTTTAGCAATCACAATAGGAAAACACCATTCGGTCGCTTCAGTGACCTCAACAATGACGTCCTGTTCTAGCATAATTATTGATCTCGTGCCTTATCTTATCATGTAGAGCTAAAGGCAAACATTTAGGAGCAGCAATAATAGCATATGGAACTGCATCTTGTCTGAGCTTTAGAGCATAAGGTTTGCCTACCAAAGGTGTTGTGTGAAAATAAAATTTGAAATTTATCGCCTATTTGGTGAACATAGAGTTGCACTAGTACTGAATTTTAGTAGTTTGTTTATGAGAATTAAAAGAAATCAATGACAAAAGAGCTTATAGCTGACCTATTCAATAAGGGTTCTTTTAGGTCTTTGATTAAATATATGTCTTCTTTGCAAAATAGATCTTCAAATTGTAAGGTTGTCAAGAATGTGCCAAGACATACATAAGAACTGAAATTTCCCTACGTGTTCAATTATCCCCGAAAATTGTTTCAATTTTGGCTTATTGTGCATTGCCATCCAAACACGTTCTGGTATGCAAGATACATCAGCCCCAGTGTCAACTTTGAAACTCGGTAGTTGTCTCAGTTACTTCTACCATTAGTGGAGGAATAAAGATCTTGCTACAAACTTGAAGGACATGCAATTCAACTGTTTACAAAAAAGGGTTATATGTAACCTAATACGAGGGGCAGAAAAACTACAGTATTTAAAGGGCCCTAAGATGAATTACTGTCCACATAGAATCCTTTGAACCAATTATTGCCCATTATAGAAGACAACATAGCCCTCATACACGTTACTTGCCTAGTGACTCTAATACATCATTATGCATTTGGATTTCACTACTAAACATCACCAGTATAAAAACTGTGTATCATATGAGTTCTAAGTATATGCACATTCTTAGAGAACGCAAGATATAATTTACTAGGCTAGGTCATGAGGAATGTGAAACCTTTAATCTATATGAACATTCGAAAGAAGATTGCCAGATATGTTCATCAAGGAAGAAACATGACACTTTTGTAAAATTAAACAAGCAGCTGTACAAAAGATTTGCCGAAAACATTGATGGTTCTGAAAATATCTCAGAAGTGATGTTTAGTGCTTACTTAGAAAAAGTGATTATGATAACAAGACTAGAATGTTTAAAGATTATTTTTACCCCTCGATTAAACCATGTTCATCCAGACTTTTGCACTTGTAGGAAAATATTTAAATTGTAACCTGTTGCTGTTTTATGGCATAGTGCCACAAGAGGTAGGAACCCAGAGGACCTGTTAAGCACATTCTATGCATTTTAAAAATGTTATAGAGATACTAATAATTTTGTATTGTGGTTGGATAACTGCAGTGCCCAAAATAAAAACTGGCGCCCTTTTAGTTTTCATGTAAATCCTTGGAATTTGTAATGTCGAAAATATAAGTGTACTACTTTGAGCCAGGCCACTCTTATAATATGAGAGCTATTAGCATTCATTGTCAAATAAAACAATCCCTTAAAGTACAAAAGAGCACCTATGATTTTGAAGAGTTCTCTAAAAACTAGAGACAAACAAAAAATTTTGAAAAAAAGGATGTATACCAGTCCTGGTGTTGTGACCGAACCTCCAGGATTTCCTTCTTCGGATAAGAAGGTTTTTTTTCTTTTTGAATTTTTAAAAGTAATAATTCCAGATAGCAGAAGAAAATTCTGAGAAGATCACCAATATCTAAAACGTAACATAAGACATTGTTTAATCAGTTATGTGAATATATTGTTCCATTATGAATTTCTTTGTTAAATTATAACTAATTGCTATGTTGATTTCATGATTTTATTTTTCATTTTTTTAGGTTATTTCATCCAAGTCCATCCCACCGTACTGGGGGATGGCTCAAAACCAGACAAGCAATAGGATCACAGGTGGCAGTCGGAGGGTCAAAACACAACTCGGCAGCTAAGCAAAAACCAATTTATTTTTTTTTTAATTCGGCAGAAGGCCACAATATCAAATAACTCTAAAAATATCAACAAGAAACACAAAATTAACAAGAAATAGCAAATAATATAAAAACAACAAAAGCTATAAATACCAAAAATTACAAAACATGAGCCTATCTGCAGAGTTACCAGAGATACAAAATTTGTAGAGAAAAACTTACAATAACATTAAAAGAATTTATAATAAAAAAAATATAGAAAATTTCAACAAAACAAATTACCAGCAATTTAGCCCACATCCCAAGATTCCACCGAGACCAGGGAGTAACCCAGAATCCCTGGGCAGCTCCGAATGAAAGAAAAGTAAAACATTAATAAAAATCCCCTTATGCTGAATATTTAAAACTAAACAATTTAAAAATATATATAACACGGTACAGTTTCATTAAAACTTACTTTAATAAAACAATACAAATAACGAAATAAATAACACAAAGTTAACCACTAGGCCTAAACATAAAAATAAATAATACCATAATTTAACAGTAGGGGCCTAACAATTATAAAATTTAAAAAATATAACAACAAAATAAACTAATTTAAGATAATTAATAATAAATATTAACATACGATTTTTTTTATTTAAAATAAATCTATACTCTATACTCTATCTATACTCATGGCTGTTTCATAATTTACGCTGTTCAGTTTTATTTATTTTTTTTTTTTTATTTTGTTGTAGGTCGTGGCCTAGTGGATCTTCTTTTTTATTTTCCTTTTTTATTTTTAAAAAAATTACCACGCCCAGCTCAGCCGCCGGGAAAAACATGGAACGCACTGACCTGAGGACAGAAGAACACCACCCAAAGACGTAGAGAGGGTAGCGGGAGCGAAACTTGCCTCAATCACATGGTCCTCAGGCCAGGCTAGCAGTAGAGATGGTAGAACTTCGTCCGGACGGCAAGCTGAGGGTTCAACGTCCCACTCAAGGACCCTGGAGTTTGAGAGTCTCTAGCCAGTCATCCTAGAAGTAACGGCAGTAGCAGCAGACAGGTCAAAACGACAGGCCTACCTGACAGACCGGGAGCTGGAATCACGGAACGACAGAGTCTGAGCCAACGGCCACGAAAGAAAACAAATCGGCAGCGTACGAGCGATCTCAGGCAGCCTGGAAAACCGTGACGACAAGTAACAAATGTATAGGTCAAAGGACCCGTACAGTTTATAGTTATTGTATGAGCTATTGGAAATAAATAAACTAAAGCCAATGTCTGATGCAAAAAAGGAAATATTGAAGGGCTGTTCTCGAACGGACTTTCGAGAAATGGGTCTCTTAATCCTTAGGCTGTTCAGCAAAAAAAGTTCCCAAAAATGTTCCAAGTTTTTCACCTGTATGTTTTTTTACACAAGAATGTTCACATAAAATTGGTGTTTTTTACGTGTATTACTTTGTATATATGTACTTTTGTTACATAAAATATGTAACTTTGTTAAAAATTACAATATATTTTTCAAATTAGTCTTTGTTTTTATAACTTAACAGTTTCTTTAAGATTAAAATGTTTAAGTTGATTTAATAGTTCAACAAATAAAAAAGAAAACGGTTTACATTTATAATTTATATTTTTTTTTTTTGTTAGTTTGGTGTTATAAAACATACTTTAATTTATTTTCCCTTGTATAGACAGTATGTTGTTTCAAAAGGACATAATTGTTAACTGATCTATTATTAGACAATTTCAAGTAATTTGGATAAAATTTACCCAACTTATAATAAAAATAAATCAACAGTGTTTTACCTGTTATTGAAGGATTTTGTCACAATCCAGTGTAAAGTCACTACGTTTATTTAAATTGAACAAAACAACTTTTATCCGTCAATCAATTGTTATTTTGAAGACAATAACATACTAAAAAATTAATTAAATATTTACAATATGTACAGTATTTTTTATATAAATGTTAACTGTTCAAGAACCCATACTTCACCAAGGATTTGGCATGAACAGCGATTCTTACTGATTGGAGAATTTGGTCATTGAATAAAAGAATATTCAAATCATAATTTTTTTCATGAAGGGAATATAATTATCTATCATTTGGCGCATTGTTTTGTTTAATTGATGGACAAATATTGTCATGGCAAAATTATTATGTAACAACGATATATTGTTGCAAAAACACAAACAACGATATAACATTGCAGGACAGTCAAAGGGTTAAGGTTTTACAATATACTTTTGTCCAAATTTCATAAAAATCTGTTCAGTTGTTCCAGAGATACTTTCTTGAAGTGTTTTTGGATTTTATATATTAATTAAGATACGAGAAAGAACAAGAAAATATTCTTTCTTCCTGAACATTTTATTTTTCATTAGCGTTATTAATATCATTGTGTTTTTGACATTATTTTGTATACATATTAATTTACTTGGGCTTATTTATAACAAAAACAAATTATCTTATTGAAGGTTGGTATCAAAGTTGATTAAAACCCAGCTTCATAAGCAAAATTCTCAGTTTAATCCCAGAGTTATAACAAATTTTGAAAGATATCAGTTGATAACCACCATTGTTCATTCGTCATTGTGCTAATAATTAAGTCTTACATATGAGACGCCAACATATCTTTTTATGTATTTTTAAAGGTGAATAAGAGTGAATGAGTGTAATGACACTTTCTAAGGAATGGTCGGCCTTGGTTTGTAACAAAGACTAAATTCACTAATCACAATCATTATAAATTCAATATTTACCCAATATTTTGACAATCGTCTTAAGAATAAATAAAAACAAATTATTTTACTTCTACACATTTTAGTGCATTTTTGATTTGCAGTACACTACTATTATTTTTAAATATGTAATTTTTTCAAGTAATATTCAATAAAATTTGTATCTTTGTAGATAAAAGCAACAAACCAATATACGTTTTCAACAGTAAAATGTTCTTTTTTTATTTTTCAAGCAATCTTTCAATAATCTAAATAAAACATATAAAAGAACTGTTAACAATAAATAAAATAATATTCATCTTGATTGTTATTAAGAAAAATTACTAATAAATGTGTTTATACAATAAATAATTTCATCGTCAAGAAAACCATAAATAAGGTGTTTATATATCTTGACTTTTGCTTTTATAAAATGATTGCATTTTCTCACTGTTTGCCTTCATCTGCTAGGTATTGACGTGGTAAAATTCACTCACATTAAAAACATGTGCATCAACATTTTTAAAAATATTTTTGTCATCGTAAAAGTGTTAAGTACTTAAAAGTTCTAGATAAAGAAAACACAAATGATAAATGAATAAAACAAATGCTCATCTTCAAAAATCTAGTAGGTAATGTTTTGCACATGGTTTACAACGTATCAAATACAGTCTAAAGGTAAAAAGGGATATGTTAAAAGACAAACAAATATAGCATCAAACAACTTTATTATTACATTTGATGTAATGTAATTTAGCCTTGTTTAATTAACATACTTATATCATACATTGGATTCATTCAATACATAATTGATAATAAGTTTATTCACTTTTAATAAAATTATAACAAATAAATAAGTAAACAACCTCAATGATATGAAATTAATCGGAAAAGCGTACAATAACTAGATCAGATTGTCAATATTGGACATAACAAACATCAAAGCAAATTCAACTATTAATAAAATGAGACATTCTTTAAGAAATGAAAGATATCGCAAAGTAATTTCGTCAATTGGCTGAACACTTCTTACAAAAAATTATGAGAAAATTGACAGTTACAAGTCTATAATTATGTTACCATTTATTTATTTGAAGTTATTAATCTCATTACACTTATGATTGAAGTTTAATTGTACAGTATATACTTCTAGAACATTTACAACTTTATTTGACTTATTAAAAAATCCTGCCTAACATGTTCTTGATTTTATTTAAGATTCTTATCATCAGGAAAAAAGGAAAACTACCACTTAAAACTATTTATTTTTTTGATATGTTGATGATGGATGTTTGATTTGTTAAGGTTGAAGAATAGTAATTAATCTGTAGCAGGCGTCCTTCAGATTTGAAAATATTGAAAGTATATAATCCGTCATAGTACCACTTTCATACCAAAAATTAATTTTGTAATGAATTTTGATGTTAACTTGTATGATCGCATCTGGTCAATATTTAATTTATCTACGTAAGTACATAAAATATGGAGTCAGACTTGTCGGTTCACTAACCAACTGTTTTCTTTTAATATTGGTAATGTTTCATATGATAAAAATAATAATTTTGCATTTTCCTGAACTGAAATATTTTTGAAATAATATCTTATATAAGTAACTCTGCTTCTTTATAAAACATGGTTAAGTCCAAGTCCTTTCAATAAAATAAAATAATAATTTGTATAAAATCATTTTCTTGTAAATTGTGTTTTTGAAAAATACAGACTACTAATGATCAAATATTTAAAACTCATTTAGTTATTAAATTCAATTTAGATATAACATAATTTTTTAATCCAAATAGTTCTGCGTGATTGTTTTCAATTATCTTGTAAACTTCTTAGGTATGCTCACTAATTACGCAGAAATGGAATTCCAAAACCATAATAAATTTACAACTTGTACGAAGTTGAGGTGCCATTATCTTCGAACTTGTAACAATTTATCAGCAAATATATGTACAAATTTGAATGTAGGCAGCAAGCAAAAACTGTTTATCATATTAAGAACATTATATTCATTATTGAATGTGGCCGAGGTATTAGTAAAATCCTGAATAAACTATGGCAAACAATCCTCTATCATGAACTTAAAATTAAGTTCATCACACATTAAGTATTTTGATTGTTCATTGGACAATTTTCATGTTTTTTGTGTGTGAACCAAAACATATTAATAAATAACAATTGTGCTTTAAAAATGATTTAACATTACATTCCGTGTGTTACATTTTGCTTTCTCATTAATCATAGGTCTTGTGGTTTAAATTCTTGCACCAGAGTACAAGCTTTGCAATCACATCCTATGGTTACGTATACAATTGTTAGATGTATAGTTGTAGGATGTGACGAATATTGATGGTGTGATTTGAAATAATGATAAACCCAAACTAAATGGCGGGTAGTTCGAGAAAGATTTAAGGAAATTTATCCCACCTCAGAGGCCCTTCAGCGGAAGCGTGCCAAAGAACAGACAAGTCTGTAAGTTATCCTATTAATTTTTCTCCAGTTCATAAATCATCCTAATTAAACGTTGTAATTGCTGTACAAAATAATGGTAAGTATTTAAAATAAATGGTATTGAAAAAAAATAATATTAAAACTGTTTGCAATGCAATATACATTTATTTTATCAGCTGTTAATATTTAATGTAAAATTTATAAATAAGACACGGTTTACATTATGATGAATCAAATGTGGATTACAGTTCGAGATGTATTTATGTACATTACAAACGATGTACATTAGAACGATAAATTAAAATCAATTAATCAGTACAATAACAGATCTAACAAATGCGGGATGTAGAAAGAGAATTGAGAATGCTGGCAGACTGTACTCAGGTGTGTCGTGGGAGATAGAATCTGTCACGCATGCACTGTTCGCACGCCATTTACCGTTAGTTTATGAATCTACACTTTTTTATGTAACTTGCGTATATAACAGGAATAATTTTTCTGATAAAAGCTGGGTTTAAAAAAATGAAATGACAGTTTTAATATAAGTAAATATTTATACTTAAGAAACAAAATAGTGAAATCAGTTAAATGAAGAAGATTAAAGAATTGATTTGATTTAGAAAGAGCAAAAACTGAAAAATATTAGTCTCATTGGAGACTAGGGTTGATATCTGACTTAAAAAAATAATATAAGATGTAAACACATGGTTTACTCGTTAATCAATAATTCAACAACAGCCAAGGCTAATTTAAACACTTAACCATGCAAATTAGTTTTTGATAAAAGAAACATGAGTATCTGAACTAGTTTGAAAAATAGAATTTGGAAAAAATAAATCACTTAAATCTTTTAAAAATCGCTAACTTGTTCAAAATTATGATAACTACACATCAACTTGTTTTTGTTAAAGCACACTTAAGTTTACCAATTATAGGAGGCAATTCAAGAGTATGTAAAATAATAAAATTATTACTTAAATAACAAATTGCGCTTTTCATAGAATCTTACGAGAAGAATTACATAAAATAAGATTAGGATGTACCAAACACTGAATATTATCGTACAGTGTGAGTGAGATACTATGACACAACAAACGTTATACGACTATTGGACATTCATAATTAATTGATAAACTTTTAATGTACTCGGCTGGCATTCCAAATGTTTTGAGCATAACCAGCCAAAATCTAACAAACATTAACAGCAAACATTTATTCTTAAAAAATGCTTTCACATTTAGAATCTCCAATTTTATGATACCTAAAGCTAATCGGAAGATAGCGCATCAGAAAGATGTGCTATGGAGTTTTCAAAGATTCAGGGCACTTAAAAATTATTTAACCAATTCCACAGAAGTGTAAATTGGCAGAGAGAAACACTAAGTACTAGACTACAACTAAAGCTAGTCCCGGCTTTGTCCACTACTACAGCACATTTAACACTTGTCTCTCCTGGTGTGATTGGGCGACACCATTCAACCCGACTTTCAACACTATCTCGGGAATTACTGAATACAATATGAGCAAGAACTGAGATAGTGCGAGTAATAAATACAAACAGACCTGACTATTGCTTGAAAAGTTGATTTATGGTGTAAACAGAAAAAAATTGTAAAGTTTACACTGCTAACAAACCCACAATATCTCAGTTTATTTAGTATTTAATTCCAAGATACAATTTTGTATATGTGATATTACCAGGTGACAATAATATTGTTTTTATAAGACATGTATATTTTCAGCTTTATTTTGTTTGACCCATTGCGGACAGAGAAAACTCGGGGCGTACTGGGCCTAGTGGCAAGTTATATGCTGCGCCAACCAGTCCTGTATACGGTCGCCGTACACTAACAGTTAACGTTCTGCTATCATTCACTGCATTTCTAGATTATTTTTAAAAACATGTATTGTTATATTTTGATTTATAATGTACATTCTTAGATACCAATACTTATTTTAATTTGTGCCATCCCTTGATCCCCGTATTCGTTTTATCCTCCTTAGCGAGGTATACACTATTGACTGTTTCTCGTTTACGGAAACAAACAAAACTGAAAAAAACACAAGTGTACATTTGTGAGCGCTATCTACCAGATTTGAATATAACTACTGTTCAAACAAAGTTACTAGAGTGACTGCATTCAAATGCTTTATAACAACATCAATAAGAATTACAAGCAGTTTGTGCTAAACAAAGACCTGTGACACTGGGTATGTGTATTTCTGCCTCCGACCCACTAAATGCAATGACGCATAAATGACGTTTCTCTTGTCCCCAATGGATTAATGATTTAAGATTTTTTAAGATTATTTAAGATCAAAACTTTCTCTCGTAATAAACAACTCTCTCGTAATCAAACAGTTCCAAAGTGTCACCTTACTCACTTACATCGTAATCTAGAGGAAATAAAAATCTCGTTTTACAGATTTCAAAGCTGAAAATATTTTAATTTAAGGAGTGAATACGTATTTAAATTTGCTGTAGTATCTATCAATAGATTTGTAAAAGAATGATAAAACCAGTAGAATATTTACACTTTCAGGTAAGTTGATACCCAACTACTGAATGAATCATCACTGCAAACATTATTATACAGCGATTCATTCCTATTATTTACAGTTTAACATACAGCAAGCGATTTTACACTATTGTAGCTGCCATAACTGATTCTCATCTGACAACACGAGCAAATTCAACAATTGTAAGACTTTTTTTATAGTAAAAATGAAAATGTGACTAGCTTTTACATTTATTAAAAAAAAAAATATCTTACCTGTGTTCAACTGAACAAAAAAAGTAGTATTTTAATTAAATGAAATTTAAGTTTTTTGGGTTTTAAGTTATTAAAGTATACATGTAAATATATAAATGCCAATAAATAATAAATTTCAGATTGATTTTCTTCATTAATCCTGTTGACTATGATTTCTGAAAAAGCTCATCTAGTGTTTTTTGTTGATTAATTTTTTTTGTTTTTAGCCGAAACGACTACTAAATGGCTGACACAGACCTGACAATAGTTCATTATCTTTTCAATAACTGTTTACATCAGCCCCTAATAGTTCAATGTAAGCTAATACAAAATAACAACATTTTCCGCTACGTAATATAAACCAAATTTACGAGTCAAAACATGCTTTTTTCTTAATTTCCTGCCAAATTCATGACAAGAAGTTTTTTTTTTATCTCTTACAAAGGATTTGATGATTATCTTGCTGATTTTTTTTATATTTCACGTGCAAAATGATAATTGCAAGTTAATGGAAATATGAATAAGGTCTAACTGCAACTCTAACAATTAGAAACAGCCAACTATTTTACAACAGGTCTTAATACTAGTTACATTTTCACAATTAAACATAGAACATAAAAAATTGGTTACAGGAAATAACCAATTAACTTTCTTTCAATAATAATAAAATGATTAAACAGTTGATAAGTATAAAAAGGCTCTTCAAACATGATTTATTTCTATGAATTACAGAGAAAATAAGTCTAATCAACACAGAATTGTACAAATATTTCCACTAATATTACATTATCTGTATTTACTTAAAAATTCAAGATTATTAGCCAGTAATTATTCAAAAATAAATCATACAATACATGTTAATCTTCAATGATCAATAATTGTAATTTGACTGCTAATACGTGGAATGCAAACATTAGCTTTATGTCCTAGTAAATAAATATAATAAATACTAATAATAGGCTACTAGTTGGTGTTTATTACATGACAACGTCTGATACTTCTGACTTGTAATTAAGTAATCGCTTCTCTTCAAATCCTGTAAGTTACACTGCCAACTCATGTTAAGTATTACACGGTCCGATAATAAAAGGTGTCAAACTGATTTGATCAAAACAAAATTACATATACACTATGTTCTTAATGACTTAGGTTGCAACTTGGTGTTTTTTTAAAAAAACCCATTTATCACAGATAGATCATATTATTGGATAAAACGTATTTGGTAGGTCTAAAAAACTAAAATTTAAATATCAAGGTACAATTTGCTTCAAGGGAATTGATTACCAAAACAGAATTATCTTGGTTACTAATAAGCATATATAATAAACAAATAAAGGTGGTTAAGATAGATTAAAATCTGTGTTAGCCCTTTTAGTGCCAAAGTGACATAATATGTAAAAAAAAAAAAAACCAATGTGATGGAAAAAAAACTTAAAAACAAAAATCGGCACTAAAATGATTTTTCACGTCAATAATTATAGTTTTATGAATTAATATTAGTTTGTCTAATTCTTTGTTTTATGAATATTATACCTAAACAATTTAATTATACTAACTATAGGTATTTCTGTTATCAATTACCTCATTTATATAATATGCTAAATATATTCTTCACTTGACATGTTTGATTTTTCTCTAATGGACAGTCACCTTTTTCTCTAATGGACAGTCACCTAGAACAAATAACTGATGTATGCAATGATAGTAATCTATAACAGCTGACTGATGTAAACAATGATGTTCTCTAAACGGGTTATCACTGAATGGCTGTTGGATATTGGCCTTGACCGCGCCGAGTCCCTTATCAGCTCCGAATACTTCTGACGTGATACCATACTCGGTTGAAGTGAATACTTTGTACGTAACTGAATATATGTATATATGCTTCTGAATTACAGTTGAAAAGATGCCATCTGTTAACTTCTTTTACTTTCTTCTTTTCATTTTATTTACACTATTTATATATTCTACCTAGCGTATTTTACCAACTGTCAAATTATTAAATCTGTGCAATTAAATTGTTAAAATTGCATTTGCACTTCGGTGTCAGTCCTAGCTTTTCTATTATCTATCATTTTATATATATATATCTTTAGTTAGAGGTTAGTTATTTTCAAGAACACTGGTGTACTAATACATGTTTTTCAGTTTATTTGATAGAACTCGTCCCACGCATAGGTTGTCCTAGACCCATGTGGGACTATTTTTCTCTTGATTCAACATTTTGTATATATTATGTAAATTTGTTCTTGGTCTATAGATGAATTTTTCTCTCTCTCACACACACACAGATAGCAATCTAGAACGTCTGACTTATATATGCAATGATTCCCTTACGGAAAGTGATCTAGAACATCTAACTGATGTATGCAATGTATGCAAGTATTCTCTTGCTGCTAGTGATCTAGAACGTCTAACTGATCTATGCAATGATAGTGAACTATAACAGCTGACTGATCTATTCAATTATTCTCTTACAGATAGTGATATAGAACAGCTAACTGAAGTATACAATTATGCCCTCACAGATAGTGACATAGAGCAGCTGATGTATGCTGCATCCTGAATGTTATCAATAAAGCATCCTTTATTACATTCTTGTGTTATACCTTTTACATTTTATAAATTTTGTTTTCGTAGAAATTCATTGCCAATTGCTGATGGAATAATTCATATTAATGCTTCTCATAATAATTATACAGTCAAAGTCCTATTATTTGTGATAAAAAAATAGTTTTTATTTATTAACACATAAAAACATAACAAATTTGACACATAGCACTAAAAGAGCTAAAATCTTTGATTTCACTTACTAAAAAAAAAAAAAAAAAAAAATACTGTTTCCATAAATATAGGGTTTTCATTAACTTTCTACACTCATCCATGAATATACATCTAGGCAGATGCAGCAGAATTAATTAACTATACAAGCCAAACTGATCTTTGAAGATGTAACTACACTCTTAAACATTTTTGTAAAACAACGACTCCCCACCTGAGTGGTAGAGTAAACATGACATGAAATCGTTTCACTACATCTTATAATGAAGCGAGTTCTGGATTTCTAACCACCAGCAATACTTAAAAATCTAACATAAACGAACACAAAACTGGCCTTTTAATTACAATACACATATTTTATTTTTGTAATCTTTCTATTCACAGGTACTTAAATTATTGATAAAATTATTTCCTAAAACCAACAATGATTTTAATACAATTTAAATGTACAAAACAATATAACTGAGTAGGTAGTTATAAAATACTTATACAGAAATAAGTGTGTGTATATTGATTGAGAAAATAATATCAAAAATGAAAAGAGAAATTATCGGCTGAGTGCTTACAACTAAATTAGTTTGCAAATATGATACAAGCTACATACAAATCATGCTCTAAAATGCTTAACAAAAATACAGTAGTAAAAATGGGTACTACCAAAATTAAACAAATAAGGCACTAAAACTTCCCAAAAAAAAGGTTATTTTAAGTTGAAATATTTATTACTCTAGTAATAAATTAATTAATAAATGTTACTTCACAACAGAGACCCTCCGTTAAGCGTCTTCAAATATTAATATTAATGAGACAAATAATCAATTCCATTGAAATATTCGGTCCATTATACTTAGAACTCTAAGTACAAGAGTAAAAAGGGTGAAACTTCACAGTTAAGTCATACTTAAAATGTCACAGGCTTAAAATAGCTTAATTAAATATGTATAAAATATGATCAGCTTTCATTAAAGATAAATAAATAATTCTTTCATGTCTATCATCCTCAACACGAATGAAACTTGAAATTTCAAGGAACTCGCGTATAAGAGATTGTGCAGTTTATAACAAAAAAGATGTACGCTGGATGATCTAACACTTAAAGCTAATATAATCATAGTGATTATACCGTACTGTAATAAATTAATTTAAAAAATATAAATTTTAACAACCAAACAAAATTACATTAGCACATGCAATAAATCTATAGATCAGCACAATGTAGATCAAAATAAGTAACAAAAATAATTAATTCAGAATAATGGCATTATAAACATCACAAAGTATATGGTTACAAAATATAAGAAGATAAAACAAACATTGTGATTCTACAATAATGATTTGGTGTGATTTTAACATTATTATACCTATAAATATAAGGATTGGTCAGGTTGTTAAAAAAATTTACCTCGTTTGACTTAATACTAATATTGGTGAAAGACTTATGCAAAGTACATGACCTTTTTGGTGTCGGCGTGTACTGTGATGGCACGGGCCATAGCACCCGGGGTGCGGTCCTCGCTGCAGCCTGACTGGTGCGACCCCTCGCCACTACAACAACACAAGAGTTCAAGACGGCTTACCCTTAGCTACTAGGCAAATCCCAGTCTGGATATGGCTGAATTTTATGTTCTACGCTACAAAATTATTGCATTCTAGTACTGAATGCTAGTCAAATAAAAATTCTATACAAATAACATTTATAATATACAAATTTAAACACAATCCTTGAAAAATGCTATGTATTTGTTAGAGCTGATGGCCAAACGGTCTGAGGTGAGCTTGAATTAGAGACCTCCCTCGACTGGAAGTTTTCATCAGTAATATTTGTACTGATTCTACCCATTACTCTAAGTTATGGATTTTTCATGAATTAAATATATAACAGAATATTTCAAAAGGTTTTGGAATTTTTGTATCAATAAAAATTTTATTTTTTAAACTGTATTAATTTTTGTCAAGTTGTTTCTATGGTTAATGACATTTTCTGAATAAAATGACATATGAATTTTAAAATTTGGACTACAAATAAAAGTGTTTATAGGAGTTTAAATGTAGGCTTGTACTTTGCAAACAAAGAATGCCCAGTTTATATAGGAACACTAGCCAGTCGTTGGGTTGAATATAAAAATTAAGAATGATTTATTAATATTTTTTTCTGCTGGTTAATTACTGAAATATTACTTTCTCGCTTACTCGCTGGTCTGAATTTAGTCACTACCATATCAATAATCAGGTCAACAATGGTAATAAATGGATCCGACTAAACACAATAGAACAAAAACAAACTTGGATGAAAGGAATATTTGCTAATTTTAAACAAGTTATATAACTGTTTATATTTATTAATAATATGATCAATACAACATTACAATACAAACAATACAGGTTTGAATGTTTTTTGTGACATTCTTAATGTATAATTACTCCAATATGCAGTTTTAATTACAAATTAGAAAAATAACTCGTGTGGTACACTTTCAAGTCAACCTGAGCAAACAAACAGTCTAACTAAGACTACTCATACAAATCTGACAGAACATTTTCAATTTATATTTTCTCAACTACAAATGCGTTAAGATTTATTTATTTGCAGTCTTAACCCTGAAAACACGGCATCCAGTAATGTTCACATTACCTCAAACTTATACTCAAAACATGACCTGCAGATAAGTTCGCATGCTAATATTCACGAACTCAGAATAAATTAAGTATGTGTTGTAGTGAGATGAATAAACAACAACAAAAAAGTACTACAATCATCAGAAATATTGCGCTAGCGCTTTAGTAACACTAATGTCAGTCTCTTCTAGCATGATTTTGAATAGCAAGTACCATGCTGTAATTTGAACACATAATCAGAGCCATAACAACTTAGAGTTTAAAAAATGTATTTAAACAGATAAAATATCATGAACTAAAGCTGAAAGTTTAATGAAAGTCAGCCTATTTAACAGCCAAACAATTAAAAGTTTTAATAGTTGAGTGTCTAATTTTAAATGACTGAATTTATTTACAACACCATCATTTTTGTATAGATACATTAACTATTAATTTATACATTATACATTCATTTCTTCACTAGCGTATAGATGATTCTAATAAATTTGTTTTATTTTGACCTATGAGTAAATTTGATTTACTTATTTTAAAGAATTATTGTTAGCAAGATATAGCTATTTCTCTATAAATTTTCTTTGAAATATTATTTTGGTGTTAGGCTGCTTAACCCTTTTAGTGCCATGGCACATGGCTTACTGCTTTAGTTTTATGCAAAAATTAAAGTTTTGGGAAATGTTTTATTAATTCATTATTTGAGGACATGTATTGCTAATTTTTATCAAGTATTGTACCAAAATAACCAAAGAAATAATTCATTACTAAAAAAATTCATTAGAACTTATATTTATAAGCAAAATTACTGCTTGTATTCATTTTATTTTTCAATTTAATCATAAAAAAGGAGTACAGGTAGTCCTCGTTATACGCGGTAGATACGTTCCGCCTAAGCGCCGCTTATAACGAAATTTCGTATAACAAGTCGGAGCTAAAGCGGGTTACGCCACTGTAGCCACAGCAGGCCGGCCTACTGCTTATTAGTACTGTACGCAATTCAAACTACAATATTATAAGATTATCAAAAGATTAATTAATTGTTTTGGAAATATAATAAAAATGTAGGCCTATAATAATTCATCAACCCCTTTTATTGAATTCAAATTTGACTACTACATGAACAAACAAAATAAGAACGTACAGTATAAATGTATATAGGCATACTTTAATTAAAAATTAAATTCAAAGATAAAAGGACATTAAAAAGAAATAAAAGTACTGTACAGTACATAACTAAAAAAGTACATCATATACAGTAGTTCAATCTTTTGATGTGCCTGCCACTGGGCTGGGAGGGTCAGATTGCCCGCCTTTGTTTACGTCTGACGTCTGCTTACCAGGTGTTTGTACCTTTTCAGCTGTTTGGGAGAAAAATATCTTAATCGAGAGCTGGGTTGTTGTTTTTAATTTATTGTTATATAGTTCACGATAACACTTAATCACATTCTCAACTTCCCTTTTAACCTTAGCACTCCTCGTGTCATCTGGGTCGTTCTCTTCAAAATAATGTAAAGCGTTATTAATCATACAGAAAGCCTCTGCCATTCCTTTACTAGTCAAGGTTTTAACACTTTCAGGTTCTTCTTCCTTATCGGATCCTTCAGAAAACCTATCATCTTCTATTGTTAATAGGTCTTCGGTACTTAGCTCTTCTTGTAGTGTAATCAATTCATCAACATCCGCTTCATCTACGTCTGTGAATCCCACACGCTCTGCCATATCCACAATATCTTTTGACGTTGTTCTGACATTTTCAGTCATTTCTACATCATATTTGACGATTTCTGGCCACAAATTTTTCCAAACACCATTCATACATTTAGGCTTCAATTCATTCCAGGATTTGCCTATGATATCAATAGCCATTTTGATGTTGAACTGTTTCCAAAAGTCCTTAATAGATAATTTATCATCATCATCACAAGTTTTAATCAGTAAAGAAAATGTATGTTTAAGATAGTTGGCTTTAAAAGCTGAAATAACACCTTGGTCCATAGGCTGCAATATGGACGTAGTGTTCGGGGGTAGAAACATAACTTTAATGTTCTCATTTATTTCACTTAATTCAGGAGGGTGGCTTGGAACATTATCTACCAGAATCATAATTTTAAAAGGAATCTTTTCTTCATAGCAATACACTTTTAAATCATTTTGCAGCACTAGTGAAATATAATCATGAAATATTTTACCCGTCATCCAGCCTTTTTTACTCGACCTCAACAATACAGGCAACATATATTTGTCACAGCCTTTTAGTGCTCTGGGGTTTTCTGAATGGTAAACCATCAGTGGTTTAAGTTTGAAATCCCCAGAAGCATTTGCACCAAAGAGTAATGTGCAACGATCTTTAGCAGCTTTAAATCCAGGAGCAGTTTTCTCCTCAATAGAAATAAATGTTTTGCTTGGCATTCGCTTCCAAAATAGGCCAGTTTCGTCAAGGCTAAAACCTGTTTGGCAGTATACCCCTCCTTTTCAATAAAATTTTTAAAAGTTATAGCCTTAATAGTTTCAGCGCCTACATTGTCTACCGATGCCGCCTCACCTGTTAATTTTAAACTGTGAAAAGCGTTGCGTGCCTTGAAACGGTCAAACCCCCCTTTACTGGCATTAAAGTCTGGGGCGTTTTGATCATCCTTAGTAATTTCTGTATAGATAGCTCTTGCTTTCTCTTGGATGACTGCCATCGAAATGGGTGCATGGAGCTGATTATAATGTTCAATCCAGTTTGACAGTAGTTTTTCCATTTTCTCCATTGAATCAGGTCTGGACTTAGATACACGTGCTAAACTTAAATTTGTACAAGACTGCACACTCTTACGAATAGTTTCAGCATTTGATCGGATTGTCCTAATAGATGACTCTGGAAGGCCCATCACTCGGTGGATATCAATTATACGCTCCCCTTTATCGAGACGTTTTAAAACTTCCAAGTTTAATTTCTAAAGAAAGGGAATGTCTAACACGTTTATTACTTACATCTATCTGTTTCTTCTCACGTTTTCCCGACATTATAACACAACTCACAACAATATTGTTCACAATGCCACGCCACAAGAAGTAAATTGTACACCACTAATGCGAATAAATAAACAACAGTGCTCGAGAGAAAGAGACAGACAGATTGACGGGTGGGGCGCGCCTGAGGAATGTGGAATGTTGGTGGGGGTTGGTGTTGGTGGGGGGTCCGGCCCATCCGCGTATAAGCGAAACCGCGTAAATCGGGACCGCGTATAACAAGGACTACCTGTACCTGAATATTTTTCTATATTTTTAACCTATTTTTATGTATTATAATTTTTATAAAAAAAACATCATATATTGATTATTTAACTGAATATGGAGCGTAAATTGATTTCAACATTATTTTCGATATACTACTCTATTGAATCTTTCGATTATGAGTTATTTTATTACTTCAAAACACTTTGTGATGTAATTGAAAATCAGCTGATTTTGACAGTGCAGTCTGTGTAGTCAGTCAGCTGACGACACTGTTGTGCTGTTTTATTTTTATTGTTTTGTTTGTTATGCTTTATTTGTGTGCTGTTCCTTTTAAAGTGTTTGTTATTATCATGGAAGGAAATTATTTGAATGGGGACGACATAAATAGAACTTTATATGGAGAATCAAATGACAATGTAAGTAGTTTTAGCGATGTTGAAAATAATCTGCAGTTGTTATTTGATGATGAAAGCTCAACTTCAGATAATGAATATGAAATTAGACCTACTAACTCTCATAACAATAGGCTAGATATGCCATCAACTGGTTGTAATAATATAAATGCAACAGTTACAAATTCCATTAGCTCTAACCTACAAAACCAAAGTATAAATTTAACTAGGCCTGCTGCTAGTGATGACTGGGGAAAATGGAAAATCAGTCACAATATATAGAATGTCATATATCCATGTATTTGTCATCTTGATAAATCTCATAAAATATGTCATCTTAGGCCATGGTTTGGCACTTTTATAAATGTATATAAAGAAAAAAAAAACGTATAACAACAAATATAGTATAAATACAGATAATATAACTGAAAAATAATATACACCGTTTTGAATTACCTAATTAACTATCGTATTATGCAATAAATGTCATTTTAATTCACAAGAGCAACAATATTATTGGCTTCGTTCACAGATCAAAGCCTTGTTTTCTCAAAGACTGATTCACGACCAACCAGTTTTTACTCTCGCCAGGCTGCAGGTGAGTGATCAAAAGAATGCAGAAATGTTGTGACGTTCCATTGACTCGGCCACTTCAGTATCATAACAATACAACTATCAAACCAGGTTATTGTTTGAGGAAATGTTGAGGAGAACATTATAGGGCAATTGAAAACTAGATTTAACCCCCTTAAAGATAGATTTGGTAGTCATAACTCTTGGTATAAGCTGTGCCACCTTAACTTGAGTCCGCTGCCTGGGGGTAATGAAGGGACGGAAGGGTCGAAGCACTCGACCCTTCATCACGCGGACTTTCCCTAATCCCCTCAGAGCTCTCCCCAGTACACGTTGAAAATAACTAAATATAAATAGTTAAAACACAATTAACTATTTATATTTACATAATACATTTCAATTGAACAGAACATCACAAAACTAAGCAACATAAAGCTTGAAATGAAATGACGTTGGTAGTGGCCAGTAAATTAAATAAACCTGCTCAAGATGTACAAGATATGTACCGTCTACCAAATAGAAGCTAGTACTCCTCAACATAAATGCAGCATCTACCACGTAGACGATGTAGCACTCAACAGGTTAATTACTGTAAAATGGCGACAATTATAATTAAAGTTAATGTTGTTTCTTTCACTTCTGTGTAATAGTAACATAATATACACAAGCAAGGTAATCAAAACTGCATACTTTGTTCAACATAATTTGAGACATTTTAACTGTTATTTTATGAAATTTATTATTTATCATACTAAGTAGAAACGCTGCTTCACCATGACCTACTATCATTGACGTAATGTTCAAAGCCTTAAAAATTAAACATTACAACTTAACTTCAAATAACATAACTGCAATATTTGTCATGACAAAATGACTCATACCCTTACCTGTCATGTTCTTTCTCAACGAGGTGGTATCGGGCACGGAAAGCGACAAGGTGGGCATAATAAGCAGGGGCAGGAATGGACACAGAGCGAGTACACCTGACATAAGTGTGACACAGCTGGTAGGTAAGACACTGCAGCTCATCTGAGTCAAAATGGTTGTCGTCCCACAAAACGTGATAATGACTAGGTCTGCTGGTCCCCTAGGTACAAAAGTGCATCGTTCATCAAACATACAATGTTAAAACTGTACTTCAGATTTACTGTGGTTTATATATAAGACATAAACTAGTTAATGCCATCAATCAGTTATATTTAACCCTATAAATATTGATATCTCAAGGGGACAATTTCGCTCAATGAAAACACAAAAAATGTGGGTTTCTATTTCAACAATTTACTTATGGTCCGTAATAACGATTGTGTCATAACACTTTAGTTCATATACACTCATCACACTCATTTGTCCATAGCTTGACGCTTGGCGTCTTACTGATGATAATAATAATGAATTAGTAAAGTTTTTTTACAGTTAAATATGTGAAACTTTACATGTCATTCTTGATAATATTAACTGTCAAACTAATAATATCAACTTATGGTCCACTATAATGATCCTTCAATTATCATTCAGTGTTCACTATAACTCATTATAATAATAAACACAAACCGTACAGTTGAAACAGAACAGCATGTTTTGACCCGCTGGCAGACAGACACCTTTACACGTGACTCTTACAATAGTCCTAAGTATTAATTAAGCCATTTTTACCAAAAACTGTCTCAAGGAGTGACAAACATTTTGTATTATAAATGCACTTGACACTTAATTATTGGAATGAAATACTTAACTAAGTTTACAGTAAATTATCCTACTTTAGGTTTTTACTACTGTTTCAAGACATTAAATTATAAATAGTTGAATGCACATGACAGTGTGGCTCTTATAAGCAGTGTCATTTCATTTTCTTCCTTTTTTTTTACTTTTTCTTGATTCTCTCTTTCACATTAACTTCTGCAATAGGCTAGGCCTCTTTGGAAATAAAAAAAAGAGATGTTATTGGATTTATAATACATAATCTTTACCATTTCATTACCATAAGCATGTAGAATATCCCAGCTTCACTTACATAACCTAAGCAATGTAAACATGACCAATAAGGGTGTGCGAGTACTCGAAACTTCGAGTATTTGATAGAGTATTTTACTACTCGAACTCGGCTCGAAGCTCCTAAAACTACTCGAAGTTCGAGCGAGTAGTTGTATTTCACGAAATATTAGATTTACATCTTAATTTAGTTTTAGGAGTAAACAGTTTTATAAGTTATCAATAAAAAATGTTTGTGTTTTATTTTACCCTTAATCATACGTTATCAGTTTGGTATGCGTAATTATGAACTAAACAATACGCCTAAGAATAGGTACACGACGACAGTCAAATGAACTAGTAGACGTAGTGAACGAGTTTGTTCATTATGATTTGTACTAGTTCAGTTCAAAGTAATCAACAGAGCTGGGAATGTAGCGATCACTGTAAATAGTAGCATCACACGTTCGTTGTCAAGTCTACTAGTCACTTGTAACCTAACCTAAAATAGCGTGAATAAAACAGAAGTGCTGGTTAGTGTCTTTATTAGTGTCTCGTCAAGAAAGGGGACAAGAGATCCGGTTCAAGATGCTCAAAAAACCTGTTACCATTACAAATCTAATAGTCTGTGCACCAAGGAAATTATGCATATTTTCGTTCATATCAATAATACTGTTCTATCAAAAGGGTCCCGAGAACGGATCATTTTACATCCCAAGAATCGAACTTCCCATCTTTTCTAGGTGAAAGTTCATCTCGGTTGTAGTATACGTACGTGCAAGGAACCGTTCAGCTCCTTTTCGGAAATGAAATTATAGTGTATTTCTTGTGAGTCGATTGAGGTCTATTTTGTTTTTTAATCTGAGCAGGGAATCGCCCAATGATTTGACGTAAGAAAATACCGTATCATATCATATAAAATATGGTAATGGCGTTCTAGCAGCGTGAGACACAACATTAATGATTTATTTTCTGTCAAATAAAAAATAGATCTATACCCATGGCGAACGTCTATTAATTATTATTCCGAAAACGCCTTAGATCGCCAAAACTGTGTGAAATATTTGCGCATACGATATTTTTTCCTGTCAAAGTGTTGAACGGTTTTCTGACTAGGTTAGACAATAACACAGTTGGAGTGTAAAAGGTGGTACAGTACGATAATTTTGATTCGTAAATTCACTGAACAGTCCCCTGTTCACATTGACGTAGATGTAAACTGTAAAACAATCAGGAATCAACCAAAGTGAGGGAGAAACATGTTGTAAGACTTTTCTAAACAAAATACAACGAATTGAGATTCTGAAAATCATTTTTATTGAAACGAACTTTTATCAAACATCTCGTTTTTTATTTATAAGTTAATTGTTTGGCTGCCCAAAATCTTCACTGTATCACTAGTTGGCACTTAGCTGATATTTCAGAGTGCATCTCGTCACCAATATCGGGTAGACCTATTATATTTGCCGACTAAGTCTATGGTTTTCATTCGATTACACCAGATTTTAATGAATTTCTCGTTATGACATAATTATTTATCTGGTGTTCAGTGTAGCTTAATGTATCGAAGTAGTTTCAAGTTGCACATGTTTCATTACGATCATAATTTAAAAACTTATTCATCCTAAGCGACTTTAAAATTTATTTTAAGTAAACCTGCTTAGTTATTATTATCAATTGATTCAACTACAGTCTTTGTCATCCAGATTTTCAAATTTGATTATATAATTCAGAGCTTATTTTAGGTTAGTTGTAACCTTGTTATTACTGAATTAAATACCCACAGAATACAGATTCACTCTTCTTAGCGTGTACACAATCAATTGTTTGTTGAGAAGAGGCAATTCTCAAAGCAAATGACCACATTTGGCGATATTGCCTGAATTTTAGCATCCGTTTAGTTGGATGCAACTTTTGCCAACAAGCTTTACTACGTTTTCGCGGTACACTTTGAACTGAACCACTAGATAAACATGTCGGCCGGCTGTGAAACAGTATAATAATTGGCTTGCATAGAAAATCTGATCTGAGATATGAGTGAACAGATTAAATCTTTAGAATCCACGTTGTTTCAATTAATAATATACTTTCTTAATTTCTTACATAATATTAGTTCGAAAAAATGAAAAAGGTTAAACAAAACAATGCCACATAAAAATATAGGAAGGCAGGAAGTAACAAGTTTTATTTATCAAATGTTATAGTTACAAACAACAAATCAAAATTATTGTGTTCAGTTTCGATGTACTGTATATATTTACGAATCTGGCAAAACTTAACATAGGCTTAGGATGGTGTCTGCCTTTTACAGTTGTCTTGGGTGAACAGAAAATACTTCTGTAAATACTCGATCGAAAAATACTCGATACTCAAAAAAAATGCCAACGACTCGATTCTAACTCAAAAATCACTACTCGTACACCACCTAATGACCAATCAGAATTGCCCATTTGATCTAGAAATGAATTTTTCTTTGGTAATATTTCATAGGGTTAACCCTCCCGAAATTACTTGTCGAAAATTTGACCACAATTGCACCACCCTGAATACCTGTCGATTCGTCGACATCGAGCAATCATTCAGAAACTATAATGTTAACTCGGTTATTTTTCATAATAATACATCATAATTTGTATGAATCGATAGAGGACATTCCTCTTTACATCGCAAGTCTTTGGGTTTCCTCTATTCTTTGTGAAACCAAAAAATTCAGCTGATTTATACTACGCAGTTGTTGCGTTGTCAATCTTGTCAATGTTTCAGTTAAAGTGAAACGGTCTGCCGTATTGTTGTTTTCGTTTCGACGTTATCTATTGTGTTTTAGTGCAAAATGGATGACGATTTACTGTGGGTTTATGTATAACACATCAACTGAGTTGTTATAATTGACAAAAAATTAAGTTTCAAATTGTACCTGGATGCCTTGATGACTGCAAAGGTAAAAGTCAAACTCTGTGGGATGAGTGATACCCACATCCACAGTGGTGCCAGCAGGGATGTTTCCAGATTTACCGGACTGCTCTTTCTTGTCAGCACAGAACAGCCTGCATACAAATACTTTCTTATATAAACAATTATTTAAATTAAAAGTAAGTTTTGGTATAAAATTGATAGAGAACAAATTTCATTGTAATCACTGTAGACAAGATTAATTAATTAATTATTAGAGGCATCAGCAAACTTATCTATATATACCCGTTAACCGAATATATTCCGAATATACCCGAAATCTAAATAAACGTGGAATCCGAATAATTCCCCAAAACGTGTACAATTATCAATAACGTGGTATCCATATATTTACGCTTGTCGATATTTATAAACTTAAGATTAAATTAAATACGCAGCAGTGAGCTCTACAGTTCAATATCAACACTATTTTTTAGGTTGCTATTAGTTTATGAATCATATGAACTCGTTACTACGTAACAACTGTAATAAATATGTTTTTACTAATCACTGCCATTTTCAAAGTTACCGCTAGCGCTTGATGCGTATATATGCGGAACGTGAAGACAAGAAGAGCTCAGTTGCTTGTTGTGTGTTCCAAACGTAATTACTAACCTTGTTGGACTAAACAACTTTTATTATTTGCCCTTTATATTTTTTCCAGTTTGATTTATTTAAATTATAAATTATTTAATTTTATTATTACACAGTCTAGTTGTATTCTGTAGGATTGTAAATATTTTCACAATGATTTAACCGGACGATTTCGATAAATAAAAATGTATCTCATAGTTATATTTATTCTTTCAACCTTCAATAAACTGGTTAAAATAGAAAAAAATATAACTTTAGAGAAGACAAAAATTATGAAAATACAAAAAAAACTTAGCATTCTTTGAAAAATTACAAATAATTACTTAGCGCTTTAAGAGTTAACACAAAAACAAACTTAAAAAAATAAAAATCAGTGCTACCAACACTTTCTTTAGGCTAAAGAGGATGAGTTGCACAGAAAGTTTACTGGTGTTGTGACTTTAATGCTTTTTCTTTTTGTGATAGTGGACTTATCTTCCCAGATAATTTTGCCGATGCTTTATCCCTCTTAATGTTGATTATGGAAATTAGTTGTTTAGTGACTGAAGAAGGGGCCAGTTGCCCCGGAATATTTCACTAACCAATTCTTTGTGATGTGATTGTGTCTCTATCTACAGTGTACCAGTTTACCAATTTTAACAGGTATGCTGCTTTCCTTTCCTTTCAATACCACTGAAATCCTAGGTCTAGTACTCCAAATTTAATATGTAAATTTCAACATTTGTATGGCTGTCTTAATATATATATATATATATATTTTTTTTTTTCAACAAGATGCATTATTTTTTTTTTTAATTTCAGGTTAGATTAAACGGTACTAGACCAGGAATTAGCATATTGGGAGAGATAGGATATCAGCAAACTTACCTAAGAAGACAAGGTGCCCACTGGTACAGAAAATTTGAACATGAGTTATTTCTGTAATTTTTTACTGCTACTGTGGTGGACTTGTCTTTTTAGGTAAGTTTGCTGATGTCTTATCTCTCCTAATATACTAATTTTTTTTTACTGTTCGCATATGAGCAATGTTTAAGATCTGTAGTTAGTAGTAAATAGGAAACATATTTTACCTTGTATGATGTCTTTTTTGAACCACTATGAAGGTAATTCCAGGTCGGTAATCTCCTTCTATTTTTATACAAGCCTCACGAATTGCAGTCAACTCATGCTGCAACACATGCAAGAATTGGCCCTCCGATACTCCGTCCCGGTACAGGATTATACGATGGGGTTTGTAGCCCCCTGTGCTCTTGTAGAACATGATCAGTAGCTCTCTAGAAAGAAACCAGTACTGTTATCACACTATATATAACTTACATTATGTCATTTTAATGAATATTTGACAATGTATCTTTAAAAGTAATGTTACACCTATAAAAATTCAATAAATCATAAGTATGTGCCTGTGTCTGGTATAATGTATGTTAACACTCCAAGTTATATGTGGAAAAGCTGTTAAGTGATAAGTGATTCTGAAGTCATTTTTCAAGTAATTTTTAAAAATTTGTTGAAAATAATTACTTATACATAAACATGTCATGTTACATATAATTTTTTCAGTATTAGACGTAGAATAATGAAATATAATCAAGTTACATAAATTCCTTAATCTATTCATGAATTTTTTCACTAAAGAAAAAAAATTGTAACTTAAGTGTTTATAACTTCTAAACCATAAAATATCTAAATAAATGTTAAACCAGTAAAATATTCAAGGATTTATTAGGAAAAAGAAATATAAATTCCTCATTTTCAATAAAACTAACAGAAAAAAAATTATTTACAAAATGCTAATATTATGTACAACACCTGTTTCAGCGCATTTCTTACTCTGAATCACTTGCAGGAGTTTTACGTTATTTGAATGCCATATTCCTCTTGTACTATATCGCGAGTATAATCCGAACGACACGCCATTGTAGGTTATAACACAACAACAACAACAACAATCAAACATGAAAAGTTGCATCAACACACTAACATATATCAGGTGCGACACTGACAAAGCTTGACCGAGTAACACACAGCGTTGTTTAGGACAGTACGGGAGCAAAAGCAAATATTCAATAGTTTGGATACTATAGTCAATATAGCTAATGAATCGACTTTTTTATTAGTACAACACTAAAAGATATTCGTCAATTCGTTGCCGAACTACGCGGCGCAAAAGATATGAATCGTTATTAACGACTATCACTATCACTTGGATGGTTAATACAAGACATAAACTAGATTGAGTACTTAGGTTTTAGTAAACTCAACACTTGTAAAAAGTTTCCCCAAGGAATATTTGTTACCATCATCACTCATAGAAATATCTACAACCCTTCTTACTCCACCATTTCTCCTCCCCGTGGTAAGTGCTCAAGGCTCTTGATACTTGATGGAGACCCAAGCACAATCTTAATATATAAAATCCAAACACAATATACCACTGAACAGATTTTAACGATATTTGAAGGGAAATTTGCTTTTGTAATCATAAAGACCCACTAAGAAAGGATTTCTCGAGATTCCATTGCAAAAGGGCAGAAACAGCTTAAACTTTTCCTTTTTTCTATAAGAGTAACATTGGCATTACAGATACAGATAGATATTTATTCTTGTTACATAATATTATTACATAGTGCAGTAATTGCTGCTGTAACATATGACACGTCTTATGAACTAGGATTTAGTCTAGTCTTAAAAATTAGATTTTCCACTTATATTTGTTATATTTACTTATATTTATGAATTTACAATGTCTGATAAACGTGTTTATTTTTTACATAAATACATATACACATACACACCCATATACATCCACATACATACATACACACACACACACATATATATATATATATATATATATATCGGCACAATGCTTAATCAGTATTATTATTAAGAAATTCGTTGACTGAATAGTAGGCCTGATGGATTAGGTGATCTTTCAGAAGACTTTTAAATTTGTTTAAGTTGGTTTCTTCCCGAATAAATCGTGGCAGGTGATTAAACATCCTCAAGCCAGAGTAGTGAGGTACTAACCTGATACTCTATTGCTTTTAGTTAGCTTATAAAAACATTTTGCAAAGAACAATTTTACTTTTAATAATATTATTGATCTCATTATTGATGGTATAGTATTTCTTGCAGGACAATATGAAATTACTATGTAAAAAATAAGTAAATTTTATAATTAATGATATTTGGAGACGACCATCTCCCAGTTCTCTGGTGGTGGGTTATGTAACCCACCCGCCTACCCTTACACGTACAGTGGTGACTAACCCACCCACCCTCCCACACATGAATGGTAGTATTTTAGTTGTAGGGAACAACACCTATTATTGACCC
Source organism: Stictocephala bisonia (assembly GCA_035578905.1). Taxonomy (NCBI): domain Eukaryota; kingdom Metazoa; phylum Arthropoda; class Insecta; order Hemiptera; family Membracidae; genus Stictocephala; species Stictocephala bisonia. Next base: position 999,440 of record JAQJVL010000234.1, read on the forward strand.
ATACACGTAAAGTGGTATTGACACACCCGCCCGCCCATACACGTACCATGGCATTGACCCACCCGCCCACTCATACACATACAGTGGTATTGACCCACCCGGCCACCCATACACGTACATTGGCATTGAACGTTTACTGTGCGTGTATTTATCGTCATTGGAGTTTAAAGCGTTCATAAAGCGTTGTACGATGAATTGGGTAACGTAGAAGAGACGAATCTCTCAAAGAGTACCCATAGCGACGCCGATCTCTCTCAACTACTTGTTTGACTTTACACTGCAATATTGTTTCGTAAATGTAAAGGCTGGGGAGGGTTAGTATTTTCAACTCTTTAAAAAGAAACTTGCACGATTCTCTGAAACCAATGTTTCCTATAATTCTGATGCATGACTTTTGAATTTTAAAAATCTTTGAAGAAAATGTTGAATTTCCCCAAAAGATCACCCCATATCTCAGATGCGGATACACAAAGGCGTAATAAACTGACAAAACAACATGGTTGTCTGTTACTTTGGAGATGACCCTCAGAGCAAATGAGGCAGAACTTAGTTTGGCTTGCAGATTTTGAATGTGTTGTTTCCAGTTTAAATTTTCGTCTATTGTAACTCCCAGAAAACAGGAATTGTCTGTAGTGTGGATTATATCTGTGTTACTTAATTTAAACAATTAATTTTAAACAGCTTGGCTTTTAAACAAAAACATAAACGTGACACAAAAGCTTGGCTAATTTAATTTTTATTATGAAAATGTTTAAGGCCATTTCTGCTAATTCTGACATGATTGCACTACTTTGCATCCTCCTAAGGTAGACTTCTAGGGTTTTATAGACAACTAGCTGTACTCGCCCGCTTCGCCGGTCGTAATATTGAGTTTGATTTAGAACCTAATAGCTGAAAGAATTCGAGCATTTTTTGCTTCTTCTACCAATATAAGATTTTTTAGGAAGCATATCATAAAAAGTAAACTGCAAAACAAATAATTATTTATTTTTTATTTTCACGTTTCACCACATGTTTTAATTACCGAGGAAAAAAGGTTAACACCAAATACAGATCACCTGATCAAGTAAAAGTAGTGTGTGCTACACTCTCAAGGTGAAATGTAGAACTACAATAAATCAAAACATATACAGTACTGTTGTTGTGAGAACTTCAATCTGCTTATGGCATGTGAAACTGCATTAAACCACACAGTCATATGTTTTTTGTAAACAATTCAGATTCTCCATTTGAATAACATGGGATCTTTAGGAGCCCGTGGGGCGGGACTCTGTGGACGGATCTGCATCAAACTTCACAGAAACCATCTCGGGAGTATACAGGTCAACATCCTAAAGTTTCATGGCGATCGGTTGGATGGTTTGGCAGCGCATAAACTTCAAACATATATATATATATATATATATATATATATATATATATATATATACAAACATCCTCTTTTATAAATATAGATACAATTTTGTTATCACAAGAATGGCAGCAGTCTGAGCTCTTATATTGATGTGTATTATTTAAAGCGAACCAAGGAGGAAAGAGTAAGGAAGTGTAGAGAACCACCCTTTTGCGAAGCAAGGGCTGTTATATTTATAGTTATATATAAATATAACAGCCAAGTAAAATTGCCTAACTGATCACATTTGCTCAAATGCTATAAGGCTTTGGCATTAAATTTGGCACAGGCATTTTTAAAGGCTCTAGATGTGTATTAAAATTTAAAAGAAAGGATTTTTGATAGCTAAGAAGTTTTTAAATTAATAAATTAATGAGCACTTAAAGTATTTTGTATAAACCAAAATACAATAGGATAAAATTTTGATTACATTTAATTTATCTATTAAAAGACCATTTATTGACCGATTGCTAAGGGACAAACGCGGATTTAGTTCTTAAGTTCCTTACAATATCTATAAAAATCATTGGGAATAAAAAAAATCGCAAATTGTATTATTCACAAATTGGTTGGAAAATCGGAGAAAGTTTGTCATGTTGGATCCACTTAAGGTAATGGAGTATTGTTATAATAAAACTACAGACTATAAATGTATTTAACCCCCATAAAATATCTCTTCAGACTTATATCAAGAGAGAGTGCTTATGGGCCTTAAATTTTAATAGTTATAACTTTTTTTTATTTTTACTGATTATAAATGAAGTAATCACACCCTCGGCAGTCAATTAACAACCTACAGAACATACTCGAGGCTCCTATACAACAGGTTGCCTCATTCTTATATGGTCATTGGATTATCAACCAACATAAACATATGAAAAAACACTACAATTGGGTCAGGTAGATTGCGACCTGCATGTTACATCTACCACATGTAGGGGTTTCAACAGCAAAGGAATCATTCCACCACTTTGCCGCTGTATATCACGGGCGTGACTAACTTCTACCTTCAAGCTCCTGTCGGTGTTCAACTTCCGCAACAGTGTTTTGGTGGAAAAAAAACTGATAAACAGTACGTTTGTTTACTATTTATGGTATACATTTTTATTCATTGTTATTGTTATTTGATTACTAAATAATGATTTAATTTAATCGTTCTCAGATTGATTCAATAGTATTCATCAAACCAACAGTTGGTCATTGCAGCTGATGACGTAATGGTTGGTGCTTGGTACTGCACTGCCAGCTCACCAAGCCAACATGATAACATTAAATGGAATGACACAGTGCAGGAAGAGTAGTGGTCTGTAGCATAGTTGGTTCAATCCCAGCTTCATGTGCTAAAGGTTGACAGTTCGATCCCAATCAGAGTACATTTTGAGAAGGATCAGCTGATAACCACCGGCTGTTCATTTGTCATTGGGCTATTAATTAATGACACTTTCTAAGGAATAGTCGGCCTTAGTTTGTAACAATGACTACATTCGCTCATCTACACTCATCACACTCAATCGAAATCCATATTCGCCCATATCTTGACGATCGGCGTCTTATGAATAAATAAAAAATAAATAAATAAATTCTCTATTCATCACTCAATGTATCTCTCTCGTACTAGTGCTTTCAATAGGTCGCAATCCAAACTGCCTATCAACTGAATTGTTCAATTTCAATAATTGAAATGTTAAGTTCTATTGGCTAACAATTTCAAGACATTTAGGAGGCATGTAAAAAAAGCCGGAATGTATGGTAAATATTATAACATTAAAGGACTCAACAGAAGACCAACTTAGAAGTATTATCAAGTTTCATACCTGACCATAGAGCTGAGTTCTTGAATAATTTCCTGTCGGTGCTGCTGCACTCTGACAGTAGCAGCGTATCGGCTGGGATGGGCATCCATCGACCCAACCACAGCGGCAATTGAGGGTTTTTTGTTGTCCCCAGCTGGAGGATGTGTTACATCGGCCCCCAGGAAGATGACAGGCTCATTAAACACCTGCCAATACATTTATTACTACAGCTGAATAATAAAGTGACATCTTAGCAAAACAAAATGTCAAACAGTACAACTTAATTGTGAACTTTTATGACAGATACAACTTTGAAAAGACAATTCCTAATACCATTAATCCAGCAATTTACAAAACTTCCAAATAAATGTTGAATAACCTAGTATTAATGGAAAGAAATTTATATGAAACTTTTCATGAAGGATGGTTATGGTTCACAATAAATTACAGTATTTTAAAATATGCCATATGAAAAATATCTCCTCCAAGTTAGTACTAAATTGCTTTTTATTAGGGGTGTGTGAGTACTCACTTTATTAAAACTTCGAGTATTTGATCGAGTATTTTACTACTCGAACTCGGCTACTATTTTACTACTCTAAGTTCGAGCGAGTAGTTGTATTTCACGAAATATCTGATTTACATCTTAATTTAGTTTTAAGAGTAAACAGTTTTATAAGTTATTAATAAAAAAGTTTGTGTTTTATTTTACCCTTAATCATACGTTATCAGTTTGGTACGCGTAATTATGAACTGAACAATACGCCTATGAATAGGTAGTACACGACGACAGTCAAATGAACTAGTCGACGTAGTGAACGAGTTCGTTCATTATGATTTGAACTAGTTCGGTTCAAAGTGATCAACAGAGCTGAGATGCTAGCGATCACTGTAAATAGTAGCGATCACACATGTTGGTTGCCGAGTCTACTAGTCACTTGTAACCTAACCTAAAAAGGTGTGAATAAAACAGAAGTGCTGGTTAGTGTCTTTATGACCCAAGAAAGGGGACGAGATCCGGTTCAAAATGCTCAACCTGTTAGCATTACAAATCTAATAGTCTGTGCACCGAGGAAATTATGCATATTTTCATTCATATCAATAATACCGTTCTATTAAAAGGGTCCTGAGAACGGATCACTTTACATCCCAAGAATCAAACTTCCCATCTTTTCTAGGTGAAAGTCCATCTCGGTTGTAGTATACATACGTGCAAGGAACCGTTCAGCTCTTTTTCGGAAATGAAATTATCGTATATTTCTTGCGAGTCGATTGAGGTCTATTTTGTTTTTTAATCTGAGCAGGAAATCGCCCAATGATTTGACGTAAGGAAATACTCTATCATATCATATAAAATATGGTAATGACGTTCTAGCAGCATATGACACATTATTGATTTATTTTCCGTCAAATAAAAAATAGATATATATCCGTGGCGAACGTCTATTAATTTTATTTGCACATACGATATTTTTTCCTGTCAAATTGTTGAACAGTTTTCTGACTAGATTAGACAATAACACAGTTGGAGTGTAAAAGGTGGTAAAGTACGATAATTTTGATTCGTAAATTCACTGAACAGTCCCCTGTTCACATTGACGTCGATGTCGATGTAAACTGTAAAACAACCACGAATCAACCAAAGTGAGGGAGAAACATGTTGAAAGACCATTTCTAAACAAAATACGACGAATTTAGATATTCGGAAAATAATTTTTATTGAAATGAAGCCTTATCAAACGTCTCGTTTTTTATTTATAAGTTTATAGTTTAGCTGCTCAAAATCTGCACTGTATCACTAGTTGGCACTTAGCTGATATTTCAGACTGCATTTCGTCGCCAATATCGGCTACACCTATTATATTAGCCGACTACGTCTATGGTTTTCATTCGATTACACCATGTTTAATGAATTTCCCGTTATGACATAATTATTTATCTGTTGTTCAGTGTAGCCTCATGTATCGAAGTAGTTTGAAGTTGCACATATTTCATTACCGATCATAATTTAAAAACTAATTCATCTTAAGTGATTTTAAAATTTATTTTTAGTAAACCTGCTTAGTTATTATTATCAATTGATTGAACCACAATCATTGTCATCCAGATTTTCAAATTTGATTATATAATTCAGAGCTTATTTCCGGTTAGTTGTAATCTTGTTATTACTGAATTAAATACCCACAGAATACAGATCCACTCTTCTTGGCGTGTACACAATCAATTGTTTGTTGAGAAGAGGCAATTCTCAAACCAAATTACCACATTTGGCGATATTGCCTGAATTTTTGCATCAGTTTGGTTGGATGCAACTTTTGCCAACAAGCTTTACTACGTTTTCGCGGTACACTTTGAACTGAACCACCAGATAAACATATAGGCCAGCTGTGAAACAGTATAATTGGCTTGCATAGAATATCTGATCTGTGATATGAGTGAACAGATTAAATCTTTATAATCCACGTTGTTTCAATTAATAACATACTTTCTTAATTTCTTACACAATATTAGTTCTGAAAAAAGGAAAAAGGTTAAACAAAACAATGCCACATAAAAATGTAGAAAGGCAGGAAGTAAAAAGTTTTATTTATCAAATGTTATAGTTACAAACAACAAATCAAAATTATTGTGTTCAGTTTAGATGTATATATTTACGAATCTGGTATAACTTATCATAGGCTTAGTATGGTATCAGCCTTTTACAGTTGTCTTGGGTGAACAGGAAATCCTTCTGTAAATACTCGCTCGAAAAATACTCGATATTCGAAAAAATGCCACTACTCGACTCGAACTCAAAAATCATTACTCCCAAACCCCTACTTTTTATAGAATTACTTCTCAGCAAAGTTCAAATAAAAATTATACCTTTTACATTGGATTACATTTAGTTTATAAGTAAACACCACTTCCTTCCCTAATAAAGCTACCAAGTTATAAAACACCATTATAATTGAAGAGATAGGGAATCGGCAAACTTACCTAAGAGGACAACTCAATTAACACAATTCAGAAATAAAACAAATACTGACACAACACTTAAACAACTGGCACTTTCTACGGATTATACCCATTTTATAAGGACTATAAATGTTAGCGCCAGCTCTTGGAATGCTAGGTGTTTAAAGTACCTTCTATATGGACGTTTAATGCATCAAGACCCATTAATGGTGCTTTTACGTGTGCTAAAATCGTCACACTGTTGTTCAGCTAACTCACCTGTTTGGATGCAGTGGAGATCTCATTGGATTCATTGGTTTTCAGTATATACTCCAATATATTTGGAAGGGACTGAAAGAGAGGATGGACTTTGGCGTACCAACCCCATGAAAGCAACAGAACAGACTGTATAAAGATTAGTTTCCAGTACTATCAGATGTCTGATGCCTCGCTTGATGAACTCTTACATTTCGTTGTCAATAGTATTATAAGAACAATATAAATATAAAGAGAAGCATTCATCCAGCTCAGAGACTTGCAATTACAGTCAGGCTTTACATTTACATTTCAATTAATTTCAAATTGACACCCTAAAATGACAATCAAATAAATTAAATAATGAAACTGCAATGAATTTCTTAGTCAACACTATTCGAGCAAAAGCCGTAAAATAAGGAGAATCGTCTGAATGTTCAGTATTTTGTATTAAACAGTATTATTACGTGCAATGAATGAAATTATTCAACTCATTTCACATCATTGTTCAGTTTTTAAAGACAACAAATAATACTTAACAATCATTGTCTTTAAGAATCCTGATTTTTTTTCTTGCCTCTTATATGATCGTCCCAGTTATTATGTACGTCACTGCAGCACTGGGCATTAATTTGTTTGTTTGATAGTGTTTTCATTGTAAATCAAAGATTGGTAGCTAATTCTCTATGTTGATAATCAATTTTGCAATGTCAAACAGTGAACAGTTCATAATATAGCAGTCAATGCACTGAGAAAATCTGACGTCTTGCAAAACAATAACCCCCCATGTTGACATCTCATAGACGACTGCGTACATGTTAAATGCATCCAAATAGAAAGGGATTATAACCGTAAGCACTGATAATACTTGCATCGGGACAGGTCGAGATAAATGGATCAACGCTGAGTGAACAGAGCTGCCATGTACATGTTGTTAACAATTTAACCACATCACCCTGCAAAACTAAAAGTAGCATGACACATTTAATGTACCTAAGAAGAGTCTTGTGCCTGGCCTAGTGCCCTACGACCAAACCTTCAGTAATGAAACACATGATACTTTACCTTGGGTCTGATGCTAGGAACAAGTATGCTATTGATACCGCCTAACTTGACGTTAATTTTCAGACAAAGATTGGAGAGAGTCTGGGGTGAAGTCTTATTCACGTTCTTGGCCTGTACACACTGTGTGGCCATTCCCAGGACAGTATCACCAACTCGCTTCACCTCCGCTGAAAAAAATCAACTTCTTTAGAATACAATGTCTTCATAGAATCATATAAACCTACAATTTCATTCAACATCAGCAATAATTAATAACTGATTCTAAAGCTATATCTGATCGGTTCATAAGGTTTTTTTAGCAATGGATTGGAGTCGATTTTTATGTTCAGTTCAGGATTAGGGGCTAAATTAATTTCCTGCCAAATTTCAGGATATTATCCTGTTTTAATTTAGAGGATATAGTATAACAATAGACTAATCAATATTAACACTATTACCATAACCATAATGACATAAGTTTAGTTATTAAATAGGCTGCATTATAAAAATATCATTCATTAGCAAACTTATATGTGGACCAAAATTATGGAGCCGACTTCAATATAAATAAGAAAATCACCTATTAATATCAGAAACCGAACTAGATTGTTCCTTTAGACCATCCATTATAATACGTGACTTTTTGCTTTTGCTGACAAACTGATTAATTATTGAAGTTGAAATAAGAGTTGATAGTAGTTATTTTATATATTCAAGTTATTAAATATTCAATAAAAACAATAAATTTTAATTTCAACTAGGCCTTTCACCAGCAAATAGGTGTTGCCTGATGATGCCAGATTTGCTTCATCAGTTATCCAACATTCCGTTTTAACCGACATAATCGTTCAGAAAAGAATATTGTAATGAAAATTGTCTAGAAAGAATAAAATGGAATATTGCTCTATAATGATAAAAACAGTATGTACCTGGTGAGGGTTTTGTTGCTTACGGTACTGGACACCGTATGAGCAGGCTACAATATTTATGTCATGTACAGTATTTTTAAGACAGACGTTGCTTGTAGGGAGGGGGAATAGAGATTCCATAGCTAGTGCACTCTCATTCAGTTGTTTCCTGACCAGTCACACACGTATTAGCTTGTTGTATTAAAGTTATTTACATGTTACTTCACCAAGTAAGGCTCATTTATCACAATACCAATTTGCTAGGTTAAGTTATGAAACAAAATTGTTGTTTGTAACTGTACAGTACCGTAGTTCAAGTCGTGTTTGTTTATTCATTGTACATTACTGTTGTTTTATTGAACTTAGGCTTGTGAACATAAAAGAGTTATAGTGTCCATGGCAGGTAAACTTGATGCAATCTTAATAAAATCATTCCTTATTGTTCAGCATTTTTACTTATCCGATGTCATTACCTGTTCACGTCAGATATCTGAGGCTCTACTCTATACAAACTAATTAGTGCATTAGGAGAAATAGGACATCAGATAACTTACTTAAGAAGACAAATCTGCTACAGTAGTAGTAAAAAAAAATACAGAAATAACACATGTTGCACAAATTTTCTGTGCCACTGGCACTTTCCTCGGGTGAGTAGAGTAAGTCTACTGTGATGTTAGTGGACTTGTCTTCTTAGGTAAGTTTGCTAATGCCCTACCTCTCCTAATGTACTAATTCCTGACCTAGTGCCCTTTAACCTTAACTAAAATCTATACAAACTAAGTAATAATACATTCGCTATATTGTGTCACTTTCTTCAACTCTGTTCAGAAAAAGAACATTTTTAATGGTTTGACGAGACACATATAACTCTTGCACCACTCGACTTACTTTAATTATAAAACATGCTGTCTTGCAATTATATTTCTATAAAAATGTGCAACTAAATCAACACAATGAAAATATGATTTATTTCAGCTAGGAACAATAATTTCATCCTAGCATACTTTATTCCCCTATTACGTAAAGTCTACATAATACTATACCATAGACAGGAGTTTTGCCAGGAAGTACGACGACCACAAGTTGCAGTGACTGGAAAGTGGACTTGAGATAGCGGAACATGGGCTCCACCTGGTCTGGCCCTGTTGCATATTTACCTGAAAAAAACTTATATAAAACTGAACTGAGTCTTAAATATTTATTACACATTTTAGAGTGATAACAAACATTTGTTTTTATTTATTTATTCTTAAGACACCGATCATCAAGATATAGGCAAATATGTATTTTGAATAAGTGAGATGAGTGTAGGTAAGCGAATGTAGTCATTTTTACAAACTAAGGCCAAATATTCTTCGAATGATAGTGACAAGTGTAGATTAGCGAATGTAGTCATTTTTAAAAACTAAGGCCGACTATTCCTTAGAAAGTGTCATTAATTATTAGCCCAATGACAGTATGTCCTGTTATAATTTGATACAATTTGTTACTTACTACAACTTTTACAACATTTGTAAGACAGCCTCTTGTCAGACTAGTGAAGTTTTACCACTTCTGCTTCCAATGCAGTGTTCAAATCCCTGAAGGTAAACCTAATAATTTGCCAGAATTAGGTCTGTAGACCCTTAACAATGATTGTTTATCATGGCAACGAAATCAGTAACCTCATGACAACGAAATCAGTAACCAAGGCGAAAAGATAACAATAAAACTATCAGAAATAAAAACAGCTAAAAAAACAAAGAAACGCATGGTTTTAGTGTCACCAAGTAATATACGGGATGCAATACATATTCTACCAACTGTGAATGACTCAAATACAACAAATCCTCTAATTATAAGTGAAGACTGATGTAAGGCTAAACTCATTTTTGAGCTTTTCCCTCTACCAAACTCCCTGTATATTTTCTCCCTTATTCAGGTTGTCGGCAAGTAAACGTTTACTATGATAACTTACATGATTACTTTCAAAATATTCAGGATAATTTTAGGCCTGGAATTTCTTCCTTTCTTAAAATACTTGTCCCTTATGGATTTTGAGCAGCAAGGAACATGTTCCCATCTTTCTTTATTTCTGCAGGGATGACTACCGTACTGCAAGGCACAGGACGGTATCTTATTAACGTTTGCCTTCGCAGGCAGGAGTTCACTTTTTCATCAAGCTTCCAAATGAAATTAAGTGTGCCCATACGCTCAAAGCGTTTAAAACTCATCTGAAAACCAAGCTATAGAAGCATTCTATAGCTCAGACGAGTTCATGGCACACACCTGGGAGACCTAGAAAAATTAACCTGAATATTCTAGCTGAGGAGGATATTTTTTTCGTATGAATGTGTGAGAAAGTGTGTCTGATTTGTATGTTTGAATGGTGACACATATGTGTATGAGTGGAATAAATTCTAGATATAGGGACGATTGCAATACATTTCATGTAATGTTTCATGCAATAAATGGTATTTATTTATTTTATTTATTTAGTGTATATTTTGATCTTGGGAAGTAAACCTTCAATTAGATTTTGTTTTCAAAGATTCTTAAAGTATTCAGCATTTTGATTAATTGAAGAGTGGTATCCATTTTATTTATTTATTTTTTTTAATTATGATTATTTTTTTACCTAGTAATTTGGATTAAAAACTAGTAATTAGCTACCAGACTAGATGTTTTGAAACATTAAATTGTGTTAATAAGAATAAGAATTCATTTATTCCATTGATCTGATTTACAGAAATAGGACAAGTCAAATAATACATAAGCATACTTACAGTGTATACATTTCTCTAAACTTATATATATAAACAGTTATGACAATTAATTACTATTGTAAAAAAAAAAAAACAATAAATTTGTAATACAAAGAATTGCCATAAAAAAGTTTTCAGTAATGTAAAATTATATTAAAAAAAAAATTACCTAATGTCACATCTCTAACAAGAGATATATCAAAATATGATATCAACTTGACAATCTAAAAATTCATCAATTTTATAAAAGGGATTTTTTCTAACCAATTGTATAGTTTTCTTCTAAAATTATTAAAACTCACTAATCTTGCAACTTTGGGCAGCTTATTGAAAAAATAAATACAGTTTAATTTGTAAGAACTTGCTGTTTTAGATAACCTGTGTGGAAGTATATCAATCTTATTCCTCCCTCTAGTAGAATAATGATGAATTTCCTGTCTAACAGGAAATTGATGTAATGCTGTTATTACCAAAAGTTTTACAACATTACGATGTCATTACAATATTTTAGAACTGGTTTTAACATTATCAATACCTGTTTGAAATATGCTGCAACTTATTTGACATTGTGCTACAATATTTTTCATACATACAATAATATTTACGATTTAAAAAAAAAAAAAGCTTAACAATTGCTAAACAGCTGTAACATTTTGGAAATTCAACATTGCTGCCGATCTCAAGTAAAAACAATAACAAATTTAATATCAATGAAATTTAAAATTGTTGAACTTTTCAAAATATTAAACTAAACCTACGTTAAACTCAGCTTCTAAAGATAAAACTTGCAGCTAAAAGACTATACAATGCAACTTACAGAAACACGGCTGACCAATGATAGGCATGCCAGCATCATTACTGATTTTCTGCAACTGTTGAGTAAAGTTCCTGAAAACAACAACTTATAAGTCTTTTAACATAAAATAAAGAATTCTGTGAAAATCAAAGCAAAAAATATTGTAATATAAAAGTGTTCAAATTAGCTGAAATAAAATTGCTTAGATATACTTTATATCAGTTCAATTCAGAGTACTGTTCAATACACTTAAAATTAAGTAACTCCCCAACATCTAAATAAACTATGAAATTAAACAATGTGAAATGATGAAATAAATGACTATTTATATAACATTTGATTAAACGTTATCAATCAAGTAACCATTGAATCATCAAGCTCACCTCAAGGAATCTTCTCTAACAGTCCTCTGAGGAGCAAAGCAGGCGATCGCCCAAACTCTGATCTCAACGCCCGTGAAGAACTGCTTGCCTCGCATGTCCCAAACGCCTTGGTTGGGCATTGCTTGCTGCTTCGTTTGGAGCACATTGCACCCCTGAAAGTCCTGCTTGTTCAGCAAGTAAACACACACACTTTAATAAACATGCCGCAACTGAACAAAAATAAAAATCAAACAAGCAAAGTAAATAGGCAGGATACAATAAAAAAACTGGAAATCATATTTTAAGTATTTTTCCAATAATGAATTAACAATGTTTGTCATTCTCGTTCCATGTATTACCATTTTCCAAATTTATTACAAGTTTTTTTTTTTAACAAAATGTGTAAAAAGAAAATCCAAATTATATTAATAAACAATAATAATAATATTCAACGTAAAACCGAGTTAAAAAAACTAATATATAACATAATTTATGATAAATATATAACACAGACCTATGTTCAACGCATGGAATAAATAATTAAGAAAATTATAAATATAGTGAAATCAAAGATACATAAAAATAAGCACATACGAGCGTAACAAAACTCATTCCTATTCTCTAGCAGTCATAGTAATAACAATTTTCTGTACAATTAATTTTAAATTTCATGAATTATAAAGCATTACCATTGATTATATAAACCTACAATAGATAAACCATCTAATAGGAATATTTGTGCCAGTAATTTTGTTAGTTAGTGAGGCCCGCAACCTCAGCTGATTTAACCTGCATTAGATTTACATGGGACTACACTAGCGCTCCACAATGGACCACAAAAACAGCTGATATTTTGAGACTCAAAATTTAACATTGGATGGGAAATCTATTTGTGTATAAAATCAATGGCATTACTAAGCATTTTTTTTGGAGAAGAAATCTTAATGATGTTGAAAACAGGGATGGAGAGGTAAATGCTAAAATTAAAAAACTAAAATCAGAATGGTTTGGAGCAGAAATTAAGAGAAAATATTAAACGCTAAAGAAATTATGATCTCTAAAAAATGAGAAGTCTGGACATTGAAATTTACTTATTGAATCTGTCTGTCCTTGGTAAAATTCAGCAAATCCCCAGAATCCTTTAATCATTTGAGCATTTTATAAAACAAAATTATTAACGTTAATGGTGTTACTATTTTTCATAGTAAAATGTTGATTAATATTAATAACAGACGTGCAATGCTAATCTTAAATAGTTTAATTTGATTTTGTTGGCACCTTTAACCCTCCAGAGGGCGCACGTCGGTCTTTTAGACCGAAACTCACGATTTTCGTCATTACTGAAAAAAGAAAGCAAGCGAAGACTCCCCCTCACAGATACTTGTCAGGGAGGGGGTGAGCTACAAAATGGTGGTGGTTGGGAGGAGTTAGTTCTTATCTGACCGGCACAGTGATAACAACAGTGGGAGTTCGGTCATTTCCACCGAAGCGCCCAACTTTGTACGCGATCGGTCGTACAATACCACTGTACATGTATGGGAGGGTGAGTGAGTCAATACCACAGCACGTGTATGGGAGGGAGGGTGGGTCAATACCACTGTACGTGAATGGAAGGATGAGTTGGTCAATACCACTGTACATGTATAGGTGGGCTGGTGGGTCAGTACCATTGTACGTATATGGGTGGGCGGGTGGGTCAGTTCCACCGTACGTATTTGGGTGGGCGGGTGGGTCAGTACCACCGTACGTGTATGGGTGGGCGAGTGGGTCAGTACCACTGTACGTATATGGGTGGGTTAGTGGGTCAGTACCACTGTACATCAATACAACCGTACACTATGGGTGAGCGGGTGGTTCAATACCTCCTCCGTACGTGTATCGGTGCGTGGATGGGTCAATACCCGTACGCGTCTTTGTGTGGCTTGTGCTGGGAATGACGGAGAAGAAAGTGAAGATGATCAAGCCTAAGATCTGTGACAGTAGAATCTTTTTATCAAGAATCGTTTTATCTTTTTAGTTACATAACCTTATTTTGTATTTTTTTAGGGTAAGCAATGTTTTTATGTCAATAAACATTTCAGATACTATGTTATGTACTTATTTACCTTCATTTCCATCAAATCTCTGTTCTTTTTTAATAAAAAAGTTAATTCGGTCGAAAACACCGATGCGCCCATTCGTGTCTCTAAAACCCATGCGCCCTCTGAAGGGTTAAATACATGTTAATATTACTTAAAACATCTATAAATAAATCAAACTTCTGTATGTTTGTGGGCATAAAACTCAAAAAGAAATTAATGGATTCACTTTACATTTTTCACAACAGAGGTTTTATATAATTAGTTCCTAAAATCTATAATGGAACAGAACATATTTCTAGCACTTCCTGATCTACCAACATTTCACAAGTGAAAATAAATTCTGTGCTGAAAAAGTGCAACTGTGACCAGCTGATTTATGTATATATTATATCCAAATCATATCCTGCAAGTTTATTACTCTGACCAGACGATAGTTTTTTTATGAAAACAACTTTAAGGTACTTTTGTCAGATAAATTTAAGTAAACAGTGAACCTTTATTTTATATTCAATAAGAATACTTTACATCCCTAGTATTTAAACTAAGACTAAGCCACAGCAAAGTGTGGCCAGCTTAAGCAAGTGATTATAAATTTTAAAAACTTGAATAATCTTGATTACTTTAGACCAATATACAGTTTTTTATTGAATTAAACTGTTTTCCATTAGTATGATTAGACTGTCAGTGCTGATAACAATTGCTAACAAAAAGCCTGACGGCTGAATTCCTCGGACTTGCTTGGCCGGTTATAACCTTTCTTACACTACATATACAGTATATACAGGGTGGTTAAAAAGTTCTTCCCCTTTTTTCCACAATTTACATTTAAAGCTTTTTTTTAAACATGCCATTCATTATATAGGTGGTAGATGCTCTAACTTGTGAAGTTTTGGAATATTGGGAATAATCTGAGGTCCAAGATATATAAGCCAAGTTCCGAATTCTTTATAGTCATGCGACATGTCCATAAACATTGCTGATATCTTGGAAACGGTAGAACACTTTTGAATTTTAAATACACCATTGTTTTCAGGGCGAAAAGCCAATGTTAATAGACTAGTTGCATGACTATCTTTTCATAAAGAATTCGGAAGTTGCCTTCTATATCTTGGACCTCAAGTTACTCCCAATACTGTACTTCAAAAGTTAAGAGCATCTACCTTAACGAATTGCATAATTGAAAAAAGCTTTAAATGTAAATTGTAAAAAAAAGTGGAAGGCAGGGACTTTGTAAGCACCCTTTATAAATATTTTTACTATAACGACATGATTGAAAATGGGATAAATTGTGTTTTTCTTGTGTATCCAATTTCTTTCTGGAGTGTAGAAAATCAGATAAAAATTAAGAATAAAAGAGATAGTTAACAGAAGCAACAATCACTCTGTGATCGTTATTATACTAGCTTCAGCTAGCATGTGCCTCCCATTTAAAAACAATTGTTGATAATGTTACAATATATTAATTTTAAAAATTCTAAATTGGATAAATTATCCTGAGCTATTTGAAAGTATTTTGAAGTCAAATATGCTATTTGATGAATTTAGTCAAATCGGTCTTCATATAAGTATAAAGAAAGAATCTCTAAAATGGTAAGGCTCACCTGTCCACCAAGACTGCTAACACGACCGCCGTACTGCAGCTTAGGAGGGGGCAATACACGACCCCGCACCTCCATCATGTTGTTTGATATTGTCAAGCCAAACTCTTGCACATAAGCATCGTTGTTGAAATCTGCCCGCCTCACCAAGTTGTTGATCTCCCTTTCTCGGTCGGGTGCGGACCTCGCTGTAGCTTTAATCATCGTTGATGTCTGCATGTCTGTCAGTTTCTTAATACATCTCTGACCCGCCACTATGTTACAGACCTAAAATGAAAAAGAAATCACATTCTGAATCACAAAACAAGCATTTTTTTTTTAAACAATAGTTGTTATATTTTTCTTTTAACTCAACTATTGACAGCCTATTTCCTTGTTTGAAAGATGTTTTTGTGTGTCATTTAATATTTTCCAAATTCATAGTGTATAAATTACACAGTATATCATGTAGTTGTATGACTACATCAGGACGTCCGCAACTCTGGCAAGTGGTCAGGAGACAGATGTACAACAATGAGATCACAATTGCAAGGTTGTTCTTGTGGTAGAATTCCACTTGATTCGTAGTTAGAGACATTGAGGAATTCCAAGTGCTAGCGGTGCCAGATGCACTGTTGCAAAGCCTACAGATTTGTCTTTGCTATAGGTGATTGCCAGAAGTGCAGTAGACAGTTCTTCAGAGACAGAGGCTAGAAGAGCTCCATAAGGAAATAGTAGTGAATGAGACTAGTAAGATCGGTGGAGTCAAGAGTGATCAATTCCATGAAGGTTGTCCATGTTGTTGGGCTGTATCACTGTACGTGGGTTATTGTGTGTGACAGGTTGCGCATGATTTACCTTGCTGCAAATCAATTAAATTAATAACATTGATGAAATGAATGACAGTTAAAATTATAATTTTTTGGACATAAATGTTACTCTAACATGTTAGTAATGTGCTGTCCACATTTTATTACTACGTACTGTAACTCCATTCAAGTTCAGTAGGACATACATACTACATCAATACTTAGATCATTTTTAACTATTCATAGAAACCCAGGCCAAGTGCCCTAAAAATAACCTGTAATTCATAAAGAAATTACACTACAATTTTCCTACGACACTCCCCCGAGGCCAAAAAGTCTCAAAATATTGAGGTTTTTCTTCAAAATACCCCAAAGCAGAATGCTTTCAATCTTTCTGTGATGGTGTATAAAAAAAAACCAAAAACTTTATGCAAGTACTACCAATAGCGTAAAATATCAACTGGAAATAAGTATTAGTTGAACTTAATATTTTCCAACTATATAATTTAGCCTAAAGGTGTATACTTACATAATAAGTTAGAAAACACTGTTATAAATTAAAATATTTTAAAAGGCTTTTTTGAATACATTATTTATTTATTTTTTACCTTCAGTTTAATAAGAAAGTTTAATTTAGACAGTTTAAATTGTCTTATTTTTAATATTTTGAGAGTAAACAAATTGGGTAGAGATAAGCTTATACCTTAGATTCCTAAAATTATGGTCAAATTCAAAGGATTGTATAATTATGATTATTTATTAACTTAAAGAAATTTTTTTCTGGTAATAATAAATAGTAAATTAATAATTCTTTAAAAAGATATTTCTAAAAAGAGAGGAATGTAGGTGGTATCCCTTACTTGATACTTTAAGGTCGTTGTGAGCAAACAATTGAAAACAATATTTAATATTAACTCATAAATAATATGTTTCTAGATTTTTAAGTACTATTTTCCTGATCTGTTACTACAAACAATTTGCAATTCAGAGACAGCCATTATCAATCAATGATAACATAACTGAATTTAAGTTATCATTACTCAAACACGACATAATGATTTGATCCTAATTGTAAAGCAGGAGTTGAGAGATGGGTAGTTCACGAACAATCGAGTCAAATGAACTAGTCAGCATAGTAAACAAGTTCGTTTATTATGATTTGAACTAGTTCAGTTCAAAGTGAACATCTGAACTGGGAAGGAACAATGACAAAATCATTAAATGTAATTATTTATTTGTATGAATATTAGTAATAGAAACTTAAGTTTGAAGAAGGATGGTTGATCAAATTTACAACTATAAATAATAAAAACGTGCCTATTAAACTATAAATCATTCCAACCGTCGCTTGTTAAAGTCTTTGTTTGATGTATCATTTTGAACTAGTTCATTACACTGAACGATTTGGTCGTGTATTAGTCCTGAAAATGAACTACCTTTACCCATCTCTAGATTGGCGTAGTGTGGTAAGGGTTTATGACAACTTTCCCATGCACTGAAGGTGACCGGTGCCTGATTTCGTCTCACTGCAGTTAGCTTTTGTTCATTTCATAAAATCGAAAATGTCATCTGTCATTCTGAATCAGACAGTACATCGTTTGTTTTTAAGTTGCACTATAAATACGGTTATAATTAATTGTTTATACACAAAACCAGATATCGTTCTGCAGAATAATGTTGTAATTTTGGGGTACGGAAAAATAGATTCTCGATTAGACGATTTCGTTCTGCGACAATGTAGCCCTGTCACACGTTATTCTGCTTTGGGAGTAAAATAGATACTTATATTAAGAAATATATTGCCAAAAATAATAGTGAAATATCTATCATTCTTTTTCAGCATATAAATTAATCAAAATCAAACCAACCCACTCCTTAATAATTCTTTCATAAAATATCAATGATCTCAAAATGATATTTATTATTTTTATGTTTAACGGGTTTAGTAGATTTACTCATCGCTAACGTGAACAGAGGATATAATACCAAGTAAACCAACTTTTTAATTAGTGTGTTGCTATATTGCACTCATCATTATCCATGTTTAGATTTATGTTTACCTCTAGAGGAAGATAAGTATGCTTGTGTTCCTGTCCCACTTGGAGACATGGTAAATGTGAATAGCGAAGCTTCATCTTATACTTGTCTAGAAAATATTTGGCCACCGTACATTCTACAGTCTGCCCATTCTCCAGCTGCAATGGAAATCTGGAAAATTACATCTAATCAAAATCTTATTACGTTGTTTCCTACTTAATAATTACGAAACATCTCATTTTGTGTTGCTGTACAATTATGAGTGGAAGAAACAACTTTTTGTTACTAACTATAGTTTGACTGTTCCTGAGAAAGAGCCACTTATATAGCTTAATAGCCAAAGCAACTAAGAGACCTACAGCTTTACGTGGAATTTGAATAACGTAATATTGGTCTGATTTAAAGCCAATTGACAAGCCTACTCAGTTATCTTCCCTACACAACATCCGGACCCTGACTATGACCCAACATGGAAACCTTAAGCTCCTCTAGTAGTGTCCAGCCGTTGGCAACCATTGAGCAGACACATATTGAGCATCCATGTTGGGATTAAGAGTACCAAGTATAGAATTTATCACATACAATCTCCACAGCACTTTGTCCCCATGAAGCTTGGTACGGCACTGTTCCACTAGTGCTGACTTTAAGAATAAATAATTGTGGATCAGCAAAATACTTAAATTGTGAAACATTTTTAAGCTCCAATAGCAGACATTTCCTTTCTCTAAAATTCCCTTGGACTAGACAAGGGTTATACTAAAAAATATTTTAGACAACAAAGTTCTAAAGTCCAAACTACCCATCCATTTTAACAATATATTACTTGTTTTTTCATACTCTTCACCGTCAATTACTCTAGAATAAAAAAGCAATAATAGGGAGATTGATGTTTATTGTGTCCCATGGTCTTATGTCACTATACCCCAATAACCTGATTTGTAACGTGTCATGTGCCACACTACCAATAGCTACATATGCCATTACCACATCAGTAAAGCAATTCCTTCCGATAGAGGTATTTGAGTCACCACTTGCTGTCATTGTCGTCCATCAAACAATTACAACAATAAATTTCCTGTTAATTTAGGAAAGCTGTGCTTAAGCTATTTATTTAAATATATATATAAAGACAGCACAGCAATCTATTTTGATGTTTATTAAGAGATTGATTTCGGTCTCGTAGACCATCTTCAGTTGTACAGTAAGGTTATAAAAATCTTGTAGAATAATTAATTCAGCTGATACTATAACATTTTTTTAAAATGTAGATGGATAAGTTGTAGATTTTGTTAAACTTAATAATTTTGCATTTTCATGATAGAGAATCAAACATAATATTTGTGTGAAATTTTATTTGGTCATTGAATAATAATGATGGATTTTGTTTTGTGTTTTTGTACATGTAAAATTGTTCAATAGTATCTAGTTTTTTACCTTTAGGTCCAATATGAAAAATTTCTAAATTTTCTTCTATTGATAAAATACTATGATTTTCTTGAATTAAATGTTCAGCAAACGTTGATAAATTTTGAAGTTTGTTTTTTGGTATAAGTTCTTTAAATATTTTACATTTAAATGTCTTATAATGTGATGTGACATTCAAGCTGGTACCTTGGCATTCATACATGTATCTTGGCTCAGGAGAGATCACATTGCATTGTACATGAAATCAAAGTAGAGGAATTGCCATGTGGGCTTTATTAATGCTCGTTTTTTACCTAGACAATCATAAAAGTTAGCAGTAGAATACAGTTGAATAGATATGACTATGAATAATATTTCAATTCAATTCAAATAGTATTTATTTCATTTCTGCACATAGTACAATAGTGTCAAAAATACAGAAACTTAAAGCTAACAAATACTTTAAATTATTGTCTCGATATGTCTCGAAATATTCGTCAATAGAGTACAATGGTGTAGCAACAAAAAATGATTTAGTAAGTTTTTTAAATTTGACAATGTTATTTCTTTCTTTTTTTATGTACTCTGGCAGGTAATTAAAGAATTTGCTACCAGCAAATGAAGTCTTCTTTATTTATTTATTGTTAAGACGCCAATTGTCAAGATATGGGCAAATATATATATTACAAATGAGTGTAAAGAGCTGAATATAGTCTATTACAAACGAAGGCCGACAATACCATAGAAAGTTTGATTAATTAATAGCCCAATGACAAATGATCAGCCAGTGATTATCAGCTGATCATTTCAAAATTTTGAAGGATTTAAATGAGAACCTTTAGAAACTGGGCTTTAACTGTTTAGACGTACCTTAGTTGTGAACACTAGAGAAATCTGGTGGGATAGATGGGGTCCGGATGTTTTTAGGAAAGAGTTAAAAATCAGACCAATACTATGTGGTTCAGATCCCATGTAAAGCTGTAGGTCCCTTAGTTGCCCTGGCTATTGGGCTATTAATAAATGACTCTTTCAAAAGAGTTCAATCTTAGTTAGTTACAAGACTAAACAGGTCACCCACTCTCATATTATCATTCATATTCACCTTAAATATTCGATCCCAATAAGACATAATAAATTTTGAGAGGGATCAGCTGATAACCACCAGCTGTTCATTTGTGACTTGGCTATTAATTAAGAACACTTTCTAAGGAATAGGCCATATGTTTTTAACAATGACTACATTCGCTCATCAACACTCATTCGAAATTCATATTCGCCCATATTTTGACGATCGGCGTCTTATAAATATATAAATAAAATATGCAGAAGGCTATGTCAGTGTCCTATATCTGAATAATACTAACCAACTTATGTTACAAAAAGTGTTACAAATAGATTGTTCAAATATAAAAAAGGCATATTGTAGAAACTTTACTTACGACTGCATCTGAGCAGGTCTGCGGGTGACATTACAGACCCTATACTTGCGCCTCATCTGTCCACAGTGTGTAATTTCTATCTTGAGCCCTTTTATTTCTTTAGTAAATTTGACCCGCTGTGAGTCAGTTAAAGGTTTGCGCTGTTCATTGATGTCTCGTATATCCAGAACCTCACACATAAATTCTATTACAGGTTGAGCTTTGTAGAAAGCAGTCGCCGAAACTGGAAACCACACAGAGTATTAGAAGAAATAAACTAAATTATTAAAAACAAAAAAAATTCAATGGTTTTACTAGTGTTGAATCAGTTTAGGGATTCTCGATTATCAAAATCATTCAACAAGATTCTTAGCACTGGTGTCAGATCAATGTTTATAGTTGCTCCTTATTACAGCTAATGATTATTTTCAGTGGTGAAAGATTGAATTAACAGTTTCGAGCATTTAATTTATTGTATTTGCTCAAGCCAAAAACATTGATCAACAATGTACAATTAATGAAATAGCAATGGTTACGTTACGATAACCTAAAGAATTGTCATCTGACATTGACAAACTTAATATTCAGAGCGATAACAAAGACAAATTGAAGAACACAATTTATCGTTGTTGACTCAGGAAGTTAATCATCTATGTGCTATAAAGCTCGAAGTAGTGACTCATTAACAGACACTAAATGTTAGAATTTAGCCTGTATTTATGTAAACTTCCATTCTATATTCAGTGACAGAAATATTAATGTCAAGTAAGTTATTCTTACTATTTAACATCTCAAGACTAGTTTTAGGTTAGGTTAAAAGGTGCTAAGCTGTCAGTCTGTACCCACCTGAGGAAAGTGCCAGTGGCACTATAAATTTGTGTCTTGTTATGTTTTTATTTACTACTTCAAGGTTTTCGTGGCCTTGTCTTCTTAGGTAAGTCTGCTGATACCCTATCTTTCCTTGTACAAAAAAAGACTTTAGTTTTTCAATTGATTGTTCAATAAACCTTGTTTCAACTCATTATCGAAATAATTGGTCGTTTTATCTCTTTGTTAGTAACCATGCATTAATCTTTAAATTGAAAAATGTGCAGTCAACTATTAGAATCCATATGAAACCAAATCTCTACATCAAATCCATTTAAGTAGTTGTCATCCAGCCAACGCAAAAGGTCCATCTCAACAGGATATGAACTTCCCATATTCCATAACAAAGTATCTGAATCATTCATTAACCGGCGCTATCCCAAAAATATGGTGGAAAATCAAATTTCGATAAAAATCTTCCCAGCAGCTAAACATTGCTACTAAATAGCATCACAAACTGCAATACCTCAACTTGAAGTAATGTAAAACAAGAGTTATTCGTTAACGGAAAAATCTACAGTAGGGTGCTTACAAATTAATAATTTTCACTTTACCTTACAATAGTATATTCAACACTGATATTTTAAAGCTGAACAACATCAAATATCAGGTAATATATGTAGGATGGATGAAGATATCCAAGAATAAGGATTAGGAACTGGTTAGTTTAAAAGAGCTGAACATGTCAGGAGGAAAGGTCTGAAAATAAAATAGAAAAAAACAGATTTAGAATGAAATAAAATAAAAACATTAGTGTAAAATAAAATAAAAATATTTGTATGGTAAAGTTAAAACATAGAATTACAATGATCCTGTTTGAGGGTTAAAAACAAAAACTATATAATGCATCATTTTGATACATAATTCACAAAAATGTTATGCTTTACTATGAAAATATACCAGAATCACACCATGCCTGATTTAATCCTTCAGTCGTTTGACGTGATATTACATCATGACCTATAAAACACCATCGGTGCTGAATTGGACAAGTGGTTTAAGGTGTTGTACTGTGGCTATGTACAATGCTAATGATCATTAGTTCAGCTCAACTGGTGCGTGCAACTTACTAGTGGCACTGGTGTAGGACATGGGGATCAGTGTCTATATGTTTTGCTAAGTTTTACTGTTAATAAGAGGAGGAGGACACGTCTTCTTATGGTTTAATTTGGCTTTTTTTATATATTTATTTAGACTTTATATGAAGTGAAAAGTACATTGAAGGACATATTAATAGTTCAACATATATAAATAGACATTTCATTAACTGGATACGTAAAAAAAAACACTAAAATTATAGAACAAAAATTAGGACTAGAAAATCAATAATTCAAACACAAAATGAATCACACATGAATTGTGCAGAAGAGGGAAGGCCAGAAGGGTATTAGGTGAAAACGTTTATGTCAGTTTCTGGCCCAGCCGTCTGCCATTATAACTGACAGTCCCGTCTCTGCTATTGACCTCAATCTTTGATTTATATATGCTTATTTGTTTCAATTACCAAATTAAAACAGTAGTTTATGAACAATTTATACATACAAGATGCCGTCAGAATTTTATGTGTATTATAAGGCAAATATGAATGATTATATGAGTGTAGGATGAATGTGGATGACCTGTGTAGTCTAGTTATTAACTGAATTAAACTGTTCCTCAGAAAGGGCCGTTTATTAATAGCCCAAGTTGAATGAATGTTTAAATAAGAAAATATTTGTGTACAGATCTAGAGCCGTTACTTTAACAGATCGTTTTGTTGTTTATACAAAATTAAAGAATATTTATATACTATATACCTACTTATAGTACATACAGTATCAAAGAATACTGTTTCTTTATACTTTTTAGACTCAGAAGGCGTCTTTCGAGGGTCTATTAAACAAATCTGAACAATTTGATAATTCGCATAGGCTTGCTTCCAACTAACCCGAATCATTGATGCTCTACTGTGCTTCACTATTGTTGTATTTATTTGGTTACTACAAGTCGGCTAGGGTACATGGCAAGTGACACTGGAATGACTAAGTAGACACAAACAACAGTTTGAGAGATGATGTCCTTAAGTCAGTTTCCATCAAGTGCGCAAGTTATAGACACAGTGGTTCTTGGCATAGATCATCAAGAGATCGATACTGTCCAAGTTATCAGTGTCGTTTAACAGGTTGCTTTAAAAGAAATCTTCTCGAATTTCCCTATAAAGTAATTTGCTTAAAAGAAGGGAGGATATTACTTGTTCCTACTGTACTTTGATCTTAAAGGTCATTAATGCATCACCTCAAAAATGACTCTTTAAGAAGAAAGTGGGTACATTATATCAGAAATGTGATGCCGATTGGCAGATAGGTTATGAGTGTAAGGAATATTGATATAAAAAAGTTATGATCTGTAGCACTAAGTTTTGGTACTAGGAAGAAGAAATTAGGGTGTTTAAACTGATGAGAAATCTTTATAAATCCATAAATGAATAACCTATCACCAAACTTTTTAAATACCCCCAGATTTAAAGTAGAGGTGTGCGAGAACTTGTAACTTCGAGTATTTGATCAAGTGTTTTACTATTTGACCTCGATTCGAAGCTGCCGTAACTAGTTAGATTGAGTAGTTGTATTTCTCAAACTATTATTACATCTTATGTAAGTTTTAAAAGTTATGAATGAAAACTGTGCATTTCCTTTTGTTTTATTTTATCCTTAATGATACTTTTTATATACATAATTATGAATTAAACAACACATCGTTCTTCGCCAAATGAACTAGTCAACTTAGTTAACAAGTGGGTGTGAACTAGTTTGTTCATTATGATTTGAACTAGTTCAATTCAAAGTGGACAACAGAGCTGGGAAGATAACAATCACACCTATGATGGCCGACTCTTCAGTCAGTTTATAGTTGTAACCTAACTTAAAATTGTAGTAACTTTATGACGCAAGAACCCCTTTCTTACTATCCCCCTATACATATACATAGCTACACTGAATGAACGAACTACCAAAGATTAGTTCTACATAGAATGAACTAACCACATGAAACAAACTCAAACTCTTTATAGGGCTAAAATCAACAACAAACAAACTCTATGATCTCTATGATATAAATGTAAACAAACTTTACTAATTTCATGACAAACCCTAAACAGTACAAGTTGTATAGAGACATTTCAAATAGTTTACTTACAAAATTATGGAAATTGAAAATGCTAACAACCAATTGCCGAGACCAGGAACGAGTGCACTCCAGAAAAATTCCAGAGCCTAGGCCCAGGTCGCACCAAACACCCAACAGCAATAATTTTGAACTACTGTATTTTGATAAAGTTGCAACAGACTACGGGGTCTAAGACTTGTTGTAAGAATTCATTTTAAATTGAAAACAGGCATAACTACCATGATACGATGTAGAATATTATAATATTCTTGATTACTAGAAAGATATAGAATTACATTTGGATGATTATATACTATCCAGCCACTTTGACCTACACTTTCTCACATCACATTACTCATAAGATAAAGAAAAGAAAAAGGTTAAACTAAACATGTCAGGTAATAATGTAGGAAGACAGGAAATGAACTGAAGAAAAATAAAAGGTTTTATCTACCAAACACTAAGTTGAATACAAAATTATTGTGTTCAGTTCAGATATATCACTAAATATATTTTATAACAAAATTACAAACTAGGCAAAATTTAATATAAGCTTAGGATTGTATCTGCATTTTACAGTTGTTTTGTACGAACAGGAATTTCTTCCAAATACTCACTCGAAAATACTCGATACTTTAAAAAAATGCCAACTACTCAACTCTGCTTAAACCTAAAAATCACTATTCGCACACTCCTATATTTTAGACATTAGTAGGTTACTCACCATCAATATTTAGCATCATTTTCCACTGAGATGGTCTCACTGATTGGTGAAAGCCAAACCAGACTTCCCGACCACCACCTAGGGGGTGGTAGTACCCATCAGGAGACGAGAAGAACGAGCGCCCCACAGGTGTGTACGTCATTGAAGGGAGGTGACGCATTACCACATCCAACGCCTGTGCATTAGATAAATTAAGCGAGTGGGTGTTAGGACGAGAATTATTTCAATAAAATAACAAGAAATTAACCCCATTTTGGAAAGTAGGCCACTGAAACTAATTACAGTTGAAATAATTTAAACATTATCGATACTTCCGATAATTGATAATAATTTACGACAAATGTAAACTATTTAACAAAAATATTAAGAATAAAAAAACTGTTTCGTTTAAATTGATTCTCTAATAACGACCCATAAACTAATTTTAAAATAAATTTTCTTCAATCTTGCAATAAAAAGGCTTTCATAAAATTTACAATACAATTTTACATGACCAATAAAGAGAGCATTTTGAAGATCCCTTTAAATTATTTTATTCGAAGATAAGATTTTCTTTCAAGAGCAAATAACATCTTTCTACGATAAAAACAATTAATTCATTCTTAAAGCCTCCTGAGCTGATATATATAACAAATAATAAGGTTAACGTACCTTTTGTCGTCTTCAGCTACAAAATCCTATTTGTTGGATAACCGGTTTCAGAGTAAAAACTCCATGTTCACATCCATTGTACGTTGTCAAAAGTCACATTAAAAACATTATACAAAAATTTAAAAAAAATTAAAAAACCAATTTTTTCTCCCAGGTTTTTAGATGGGCTTAAGATCCAACTTAAGGGTCTTTTCACAATGTTCCTCTCCATCCAGCTCTTGTTCAAGTTGTTTATAATATCTGCCCTACCGTGAAAATGCTTCCTTATTTTGCTTCCAAATGTTATATAATAGATACTATTTATGTTCTCTTTTAAAACACACTATAATATGTTATAAATCAAACTAAACCTTCATGAATCTGAGCAAATAAGAACCTGATAATAACCACTATAAAACAGTTGGTACACCATACTTTGATCTAATAATACTACATCACTACATACAAGACAGCACATTTTAGCAAAAGCGCTTGTGCGTCTAAACTATACAACCAACATCAAAATTATAGTTAAAGACCTATTATAGTTTCAGATTTGGTAGAAAATGTTTACCGAATCCAATCTTAATTTATAAAAGTGTATTTTCTTCACAATAATGTCATACAAGTTTTGCAAGTTCTTAGATAAGAATTCACAATATATGACTAACATAACAAGTAATATAATACAAATTTTTACATACTAAAACTATAAATATATCTGCCTAACATGACATAATCCGTAACACATAATAATTCTTCTCTAAAAACAAAAGTTATCTCTTCTTAACAAAAGACATGCAACCGATACCAATCCTAAACTTGTCTGACAGTGCAAAGAAGAGGCTGGTGGTACCTTTTTATAAGAAATGTTTGGTATATACCAATCCTAAACTTGTCTGACAGTGCACAGAAGAGGCTGGTACCTTTTTATAAGAAATGTTTGGTATAACATTTGTTACGTGTCTTGGGATTGAAAGAATATTTTTGCTACGAAAACTGTACGGCAGGAACATTCCAAAAAGACTTAAACTTAGAGGAGAAGGTTGAATGATGAGTAATATATTAATGAAAATCTAACCAAATATTTTCATTACCTACTCCAATTATCAAGCTAATGGATTTATACTCAAACCAAGGATTTCAAATCTCACCTAAACTTATGTAATAGGAGATATAAGGCATCCCAACCTTATGAGAAGCTTAATCTCTAACCAAACACAAACAATAGATGGTATTTAAATATTACAATGGCGGCCACTTTAACTTGCCCACGTACCATTCGTCTTCAGGACTTACTCACCCACACAAAAACAGCACAGGTAGGTTAGTTTATAATCAAGTCGTCGCTATTACCCAATAGATGCATTTAAGACACAACAAAATGAACACCATTTTTTTTTTTTTTTGTAAACCAAGCATTTTCTGCAGTCGTTTCAACAGACAGAGTTTCTATTTTTACTGTGTAGGGAGGGAGTATTTGTAGATTTCAACACAATTTACAACAGTAATTCAGTAGATGCCAACAAAGAATAATGGAATCAGCACAAAATTAGCAGCAAACTTCAATATAACATGTGTTAACCCTTACCCAGCGGCTTGCGCCTTTAGACGCAGCGTGTATAGGTTCTATACCGCGGCTAGCGCTTTAAAACGCAATTTGCATATTTATCCCCTAAAATTATTTGTGACCTACTTTTTGCCATTTCAACTACTGCGTTATGTTGCGCCAACGTTATTCAATACATTGATGCGTAAAAACAAGGGTTTTGTGTGTTATTGACTCGTTGGCTTTGATGAATGCCGCCACATACCTGGTTGGGAGGGGTCGCCTACAGCGGCTAGCGCCTGGAAGCGCGCCATTGTTTAGTCTACCGTCTGCCTCGCTCACTGCCGCCCGCGCTATTGTGTCTTCACTGTTTGACTTATTTGTGTTTTACTTATTGTATATATTTTGTTTTCAATATTTTTTTATAGTTTATCAGTATATGTGTGTGTTTATTTAGTGTGTAAGTGTGTGTAATAGCTTAGTTTGTAAGATGGCAAATCCTGATGATCCAGAGTTTGATGAATTCGTTAGCAATCTAATGAATGCAACATGCTCGAGTGCTATGGACTTTGATGACTTAGCAATTCCGACAATCCCTCATCAAAGATCTCGTAGCTGAAAAAGCTGCGGAACCGGCCGTGAGAAGGCGAGGATGGCAGCCGACGGGACCTCCCGAACAACGCTTGGATGAAAAGCAGCACTTTATGGACAGAAAACCAAAAGCAGTAAGATGTGTTGTCTGTGCCAAAAAAGGACAAAGGCGAGAAACAATATATTTTTGTAAAACCTGTGTGTCAAACCCAAGCCTTCAGCCAGATGAGTGTTTCGAGAAGTTTCACACAAAATCATTATTCTGGAAATAGGTATGTTGTTTATAAAACTATTATAACTTTGTAAAAAATAAAGATAAAAATGTAATATGTGGCTTTTATTTGTTGTTATTAACCCATATAAACAAAATTAAAATTAACATTAAAAATAAAAATGTATATATTTTTTTTTTTTTGTAAATGAGCAATAGCTAGTAATTTAGCTTAGCGCTTTAAGGGTTAAATTGGACACAGCTTGAAACTATGTTCAAAAATATAGTGCTGTACGAATTGTTTAAAGGTATAACATTATATTTAAGAACAGCTCCTACGAGCCTGTTTTAGAATGTATTTCTTTTCTCATTGCTTCTTTGGTCTCCTCATTTCTTCAAAGACTTTTTTCTAAAACTTGAAAAAAATAGGCCTATTACAATGATCTTGCTAGGAGAGGCAAACCATGATCATTATAGTTCAAGTGATTGTTATTATAAAGATTCATATTTTGTTATTGATTCTCAGACTTATAGGACTGACAATAGACATACCCCAGACGGACAAGTTTTTTTTAGAACTATTACATTTTGTTAAGACAACACTTAGAAGAGACATCTCACCAGTATGGCATCAAATGGAATTTGCCTGGTTCGCCCCTCCAGAGCTTCTTCTAAGGCAAAGAGTGATACTTGGGCCACCCACTTAATGGCTACCCTGAAAACTCTGTCCTTGCCTTCTCCTGGTAACGTAACCTGTGAACAAGAGGCAAGTAGTAATAGTGTGTCCTTGAAAATAACTACTCAGCCATTAAGAAACTGACAAAATTCATGAATTAGTTGAAGTTTGTACTTTGAAGATTTTGATCTAATGTTTGGTCTATATACACTGAGAGTTGAGAGTGAGGCTCCAACTAGACTGTCGTTGTCACAAGAGCACCGGCAAATAAAAAATTGTATCCAAGTGGACCCTTGATTTACACCAAAACTGATTCATTGGCTGGGGAGCCGGCAGTCAAGTCAGGCTCAGACAGATAGAACAGTTCATCACTACAGCAACAGATGAACACTTATGAATCGGCCTAGCTCCTACTTCACACCAGCAGTGGGTGGAGCTTCACTCTCAACTCTCGTTGAATGGAACATACACTCACTGAGTGGTGAACACTCTGCTACCTTTTTGGGATGCAATAAACCAACAACATACAAATAATAATACAAAATTTGAAACCCAAAAAAGCTATTTCAAACATGTACTTTTTATATTTAAAAAAAAAAAAAAAAAAAAAAAAAAAAAAAAAAAAAAAAAAAAAAAAAACACAAAAACAGGGTATATGATCTATCTGTTTACAGATTTAACATTGCTTTCACAACAAACATTTTCTCTGTAACAAATGCTGGAATATCTTAGTTGTTTTTGGCGCTTAGTATGGTGAATAAGAATATGTGTATTCTGTAAAGACCAAGACTAGGCTACTTAAAATAAACAATTGCAGGGTAACATGTAGTAAAAGAGACGAAGATGAATAAAAATTTCAGCTATGTTATATTGCATAGATTAATAGTCTTCACCTTATGATTCAACAGTTGCAAACTGAGAAAGTCTGAAGGTGTCAAAAACATAAATTAGTAAAACTGTTAATACTTACTTCAAGTTCCATCCTATCATTGCCAATAGGTAAAGGGTCTCTTGTGTACAAATTGTTACGTCCATCAAATACTGGTTTTAGGTTGCCAAAAATTTTGCTGTACGCGTGGACCATGGTCTCAATAATTTCTCTGTTTACTTTCCTCGGACATTTGTCTGGCTGGATGTTAATGTCGTAGTGATGTACAAACCCCCGTGGCATTGAAATTTGGAAATGGTTAGCTCGGAGACAAATTGGCCTTCCTTCTCGCCCGAGGTTCGGTCGCCGAGGGCATGTAAACACTGCACATCAAATAAATAAAATTAATGATGTAATCAGACAAAAATTTAGTAAAATATGCCATTTATATAGATAAATAAATTTGCATGTTGAAATTATAAATTACCGACTAAAAACTTAAAATTAATTCCAATATATCATCATCAATCACATTATGTAACAAAATTAATTTTAAAATGCCTATGTTTAATATTTGATTACTTCATGAGGAATATCACTACTTAATTGTACATATAAAATACTGTCAAAGTTAATATTAAACAGACTAAGAAGATACGGAGAAGAAATAATCGGAGAACAACAAGCAGGCTTTATGAAAGAAAAATCAACTACTGACCAAATATTTATTATAAATGAGCTTGTCTCAAAGTACTGGGAATACATAAAAATCTATATATATATATATATATTATTCATTGACTTTAGAAAGGCTTATGATAGCATTGTGAGATCAAAATTGTGGACATATCTTAGACAAAAAAATATCTCAGAAAAGATAATTATACTAACAAAAGTCTGTGTTGAAGGCTAAAGAATCAAGAATTTTATTATTAAACAAATGGCAATAGGCAAAGTCAAAATATAGTACCATAAACATTACATATTTATATTATGCAAAATAAGTATATGAAATATAAAATTTAAACATTGAAACTAGTACATTAAGTTTAAAATTGAAATAATTGTTCTTGAAGTCTGTACAGTATAAATGTATACATACATACAAATGTATATTAAAATAAATAAACAAACACAAATACAGTTAAA
Source organism: Stictocephala bisonia (assembly GCA_035578905.1). NCBI lineage: Eukaryota > Metazoa > Arthropoda > Insecta > Hemiptera > Membracidae > Stictocephala > Stictocephala bisonia. The sequence goes on from JAQJVL010000234.1 coordinate 1,031,407, forward strand.
ATACAAAATAACATAAACTCTAGTTAAAAAATCTTAATGTACTAAAATCTTACTAAATATAGGTATCAACGAAATTGGCCGATAACTGGAGAGTTGTGATCTCTCACCTTTTTTATAAAGTGGAACGATTTTACTCACTTTTAATGCTTGAGGAAAAACACCATGCTCCAACATTATATTGAACAAAAATGTTAATGGATCTACAATTACATCAATTACTTCTTTGTTGATAATTACTTGAGTTTGTAAGAGAACCCATAACAATCTTCACTTTGGGACGGACTTAACTTAGAAACATACTTTAACACCTTAGTGTAATCATTGCTTTGCCACTACAAACAACTGATTTCTCCATTACAGCTCAAAATATAATTATCAACAAATTCAATGGCTGAAATATTACTTGTTGATGTACGTGACACAGAGCTTATAAAATAATCATTAAAATCATTAGTGTTAACAGGCATTTCTTGACAAATTTTAGAACAATTAGACTCAAGTTTTATAATATTCCAAGCAGCTTTACAGCTATTCTTAGCGTTTTTATATAGTTTTCATTTGCATATATTTTTGGTTCTTTAATTTTGGCCCTATATATTTTTTTTGTTTCATAATAAACATTTTTATGCATTTGTTCACTTTCTCCGCCTTTTGATAACTTATACCTATCATATAAAGTTACAATTAAATCTCTCTTTTCTTTTAACTCTGGTGTAAACCATGTGATTTTTGGCCCTTTAAATTTACTTTTTTTTTTATTTTTCTAGTTTTGCAGCATTTTTCAAGAGAAGTGTCAAAACAAATAGAAAATAGTTGAATGCTTGGTCAACATTAGTGTAATGCTTAAGTTGTGACCAGTTACACTGTGACAGTAGTTCCTTAACCCAACTGGTGTCAGCCATTTGTTCCTTTGGTGTCAGGTGATTTTGCTGGTATTGTTAGCTATTAAGAAAAAATTAAAAATAAATAGTAATATTTCACTAAATGTGTCATATATCATTTTATTCAGAAAATGATGGAAAATGCATAACAATTACTCAAAATCAGTTACAAAAATTTTTTCAAAAATATTTAAAAATATATATTTACATCCATTTTTCTGTAGCACATAAGTTATATTCAATTTGATGTCACTGAAAATCTGAGATAGCAAATTTCTTCTAAATATTATTAGAAATCCAAAAATATATAATGTTATAGGTATTATTGTATAGCCTAATACCTGAATTTATAATTATATAGCTAGAACAAAGTAATTGAGATTGTTGCTAGGTAACATGATATTACAAAAATTATCATGTTACGCTAAAAATGGTAGTTACGCTAAAAATGCCGCGGTCCGATATTTCGTAATTTTTTTTTCTATAGGCATTTTCGTTAATATGCCACATATACGGTACCAATCTGTTGAGAATTGATTATAGTACTCAGAAAAAGTGTTTTAAACATCTTTTAAATATGCGTTTGTTGAAATATATTTGTCACACTTGAAATAATTGCTCAATTGTGACAAATATGTGATTTTGTACTGTCGAAAAAAATTACGATAAATCCTGGGATTTTCAAGGTAAGACTTTGAAATTTGGTATGCATGTTAGTAATTAAATGTTCTTTCAAATAAGTCACTTTTATAGCCCTAGTATTTTTGTTGTATGGTCTAAAAAGTTTCAAAATTGAAAAATTAAAAAAAAAATTTAATTTTTAAAAAAAGTTGATTTTACAAATTAAAACCAATATTTTATTTAAGAAAATGTATAAGTAGTAAAAAGAGCATTTCAAAACAAGAAAAACTAACAAATAATTATGAAAATATATTGAAAAATGACAAAGTTAGAACAAAATAACGTAAACTATGCATATTCACTAAAAATACCCCCGGCATTTCTCGCATACCAAGGGAAAATATGCCCGGCATCGAAAGGGTTAAATTAACTAAAATATATTGAAAAATACCTGAAAACTGAATTGAGGAGTTGAAGACACAAATATAAATAGACTGTTCATTGCAGTTCAGTTCAAAAGAGCAAAACAAATATACACAAAACTATATACATATATACACAAAAAGTATGTTCCTTCACTCATATTCTTCACTTTTTGTAAATCACTCACATCTTCCTGTAGGATATCCCTAATATCACCAGACCGATCCCGATAATCCATTTTACTTATAACTATATATACAATATCAAACAAGAAACAATAACAATAAAACAGCACAATGTAAACAGTAAACAAAGCCGACGCAAACAAACACAACCTTATTTCACAACATATTGAAGCAGACGCCAGTCTCAAGTCACTGTCAACTGAAATGTGTTGTAAGAAAATATTTTTATTTTGCCACTAGAGACAGACTAGGAGCAAACCAAAGACATCAAAACGTTCATTAGGAAGTTCTGATTCCAATAATATAACTTTAAATGTCGTTGCTTTGGCTTTTGGTCTGTTAGCAGACAATATACTAAGGCTTGTCAGATCGGCGAAAATATCGACGATGACACTGGGCGAGGTTGACGGTCGTCGATAATATCGACGACCGACACCAGTTTGGTTAAAACTTAACTAGCAGAAAGCGTTCTATTCAATAAAAATGAATCGTTTCTGATATTTTTATCAACTACACCCCAGTTAAAAAATACTGCTGACACACCAGCATGGTCAGACAAATTAGGTTCTAATACTTGACATACTATATTTGGCTCATTAAGGTTAGTTATTATATTATCCAAGAAGGAATAAATGAATAAATGAATTTATTCCATCATAATCAGTACAAAGTTATAATAATAAAACAACCCGGAATTGACTGACCACTTTTACGAGTAGTGTGGTCAGTATAGGCAACAAAATACAACAGGTTTCTTGTCAGAGTCCAGATTATAGTAGCATTTTGTTATCAGCCGGGCTGCTCTCCGTGGCGTCTACACCTAACACTGATAAGGCACATAACAGGACCTGCTATGCAAGACCGTACCTTCACTGCAATTCACAACTGATGCACTTCACTACAATACTAATAAACACAAACAATTCACTTCAGCCTAGTATAAAAATATTTACAATTTCTTATTTCAATTATTACAATATTTTACCAAAAATAAAACCAAAATACATAATACCATTACAATACAACTATAAAACACAAATAAAAAGAGAACACATCTTCATTTTTAACTGTAGAATAAGTTACAATTTTCATTTAGTAATAGAAAAGCTTTTAAATTACTACAAAATTTTCTAACGTTAACTGAAATTTTAATTTCAAAAGGCAACTTGTTGAAACATTTTGGACCATTATACAGAAATGAATGCTTCAATACGGACTTGTTAATCTTAGGAGTTCTAAACATTCTCCGGACTATGCTTCTGGTACCGTAATTTAGGTCCGTTGTACCCAAATTACCACTTTTAGTGTAAAAAAGTCTGAGGACTTTAAAAACAAACAAATGTTGTAATGGTAATATTTTCAATTGAACGAAAATCGGAAATGAGCTGTCTCGTATTCTCTTGTGTGTAATTATTCTCATAAAATGATTCTGCACCACTCTTAATCTCTCTATTAAATATTTAAAAGTCCCACCCCAGCACACAACTCTATACTGAAGTCTTGAATTTACTAAAGCAAAGTACAGAGTTTTTAACAAACTTTCGTCACAGAAATTTCGCAAAAAAAATTCGCAAGAAGGCTTCTTGTCTTGTGGGTTGCTCATTTAAACAATATAAATTCAAAGAGCGAAGAAAGTTTAGAAAACAGTGACATTCATTAGATTTATTTTTAGGATTTATATTAAAATCACCAGTTAAAAAAAGTTTTAAATTAACATATTTTTCATTTAAAAATTCTAGGAAAATCTCTTAATTATGCAAAAATTGATTAATATCTGAATTTGGGGTACGGTAAACCGTAACAATGACATTTGTCTTTGACAAAATTATAGCCGCTGCTTCGAAGGAAAAATAACTGCAAAACCTTTCAATGTCTAACAATTTAAAACTAATACTGTTTTTTACAAAAATTGAACTTCCACCTCTTTTTAATGGTGGATTTCTGCAAAAAATGCTGGCTAAAGTATAACACTTGGTATATACATAGTTGATTCCTCTTTATCCAGCCAATGTTCACTTATTGTCAAAATATCAAAACAATATCTATCTAATCATAATTCTAGAGCCCCTAACTTATTTCGAATACCTTGTATATTTAAGTGGTAAACACTTAAGTCTCTGGAACAATGCAGGGGTAGGTCTACCGGTTGTGGGTTGGTGTCTGGAGCGGTGAGTTTCCCGCTGATGTTGCACCGTCCTTGGACGCTGAAGTGCTGTTCCCCGCCGCCGTCATAATGTCATAATGGTACTCAGGGTTGGTTTAGGCTCCTGCTCCTGTTAGTTGTCCAGGACTCTGGCTATTTGATTTGCCAGAGCCACATCTTCCCTCCTCTGTTGAGATGCATTCCATGATGGGTGTGTAAATGTCTTTCTGCTTTACTGACCTCTACGAAACTAACGTTTTCAATTTTATTACATATTTCTTCAAGGGCACAGTTAGTCTTTTTTACCTCATCAATCACACAGGACCATTCCACCAGATCATACCTATTTGGTATGTCGACTACAATGCTTTTGGAACCAGTGCCTGTCATTTTACCGAGAACCGACTCAATGTTCCTAATAGCTTCTTGAGCCCCATTTATTGCCACATCATTGGTACCACATAGAATTACTAGACCATCTTCTTTCCCCATTTTTCTTCTTAAATGTTGTTGTTCAGAATTTGACCTGTACACCCACCTGGTCGAACAAATCCCACAGCTTCGTACGTATTTTGGGTTTGGTTTAGATTCCAAGCTAGGTTTTTCCCATGACTATCGGCACAATGAGGAGTTTCTTCTTCCCTCTCGATGACGTTTGTACTAGCTGCTCATTTGGCCTATTTTCTTCTTCTTCCTCTATCGATAGAACCTCGTATTGATTATTGGAAATAAAATTTATATCTTTATTCTGAAGAGAAAAGATGCTACTGGAGTCTCCTAAAACTATTCAAGAGTAAACTACTGTCAAGACCCACAAAAATAAGAATGTATATAGCTAGTGTCCAACCAGTTTTATTGTATGGATCTGAGGTGTGAACCCAAACAATTTAAAACAAAAAAAGATTGATTACATTTGAAAACAACATTTTAAGAAGAATATATGGACCTACCTATGAATCAGGAGTGTGGAGAATGAAAAAGAACAGAGAGCTTAGAGAACTGTACAAGAGACCTTTTATTGTGGCGGTAGTTAGAAGCAGAAGAATAAGATGGCTTGGTCATGTGAGGAGAAGGGAAGAAGAAATAAATGATAAGAAGGGTATGGATGGGGAAACCAACAGGAAGGCGACCTCTAGGATGACCAAGAATAAGATGGGATGACCAAGTGGAACAGGATGTGAGAAGTATTGGTGGAGACATCGAGATGTCAGAGGAAGAGGACTGTGAAGGCAACTTGTTGGCGAAGCCAAAAATCACCTTGGATTTGAGTGGCCACAGAAGTAAGAGTAAGTAAGTTTAATAAGAATAAGAATCCTTCTATTGTTGTACAAATCAGAGATCATTGACAAAGTCTAGTTATAGCTATTATGATAGCCAAGTCAAAACAGTCGAGATTAAGTATAAAATACTATTAATTACACTATATAACCTATTTACAATATATTAAACCTAAATAGTGAGAGACGTGATGTTTTAGAGACAAGCCTAGAGAAAAAAGAACAAAAGAAATAATACAAAAATGCAATGCATGGTAATATTGAGTTAGTGTAAATAAATTAAAACACAATACAGGTTTTTGAGAAAAAATCATTAAGAGTGTAAAAAGGGTTATTTAAAAGCCATAAATAATATTTATTTAAGAAAGCCTTTTCATTGTACTTATGAACTAAAGGTAATAAATGATTGTACACTTTCAATGTTGTTACTAAGTGACTATTTAAAGTTTTGCTTAATCTATTGAAATTTATGGCAGCTGAGTTCTTGTTTCTTGTATTGTAGGAATGAGTATCACTATTAGGCTGTATTAAATTTTGATTTTCAAAAATATATTTAACCGAATCAAAAAGGTACAGATTTATCACAGTTTGAATTTTTTGGTTTTTAAAAAGAGGTTTGCAATGTCGTTTGTAGTAGATATTATTCTTACAGCTTTCTTTTGAAGAATTAAAACATCAGTAATCTTACTTGAATTACCCCATACAATCAGCCCATATCTAAAAATAGATTGGAAGAAGGCAAAGTAAGCTGTTTTTACATAATCGCTATGAACACACTGCATAAGGCGCCTAAGAAGATAAATTACCCGAGACAGTTTGGAGGAGATATAGTTAATGTGAGTATCCAACTTCAGATTCTTGTCTATAAACACTCCTAAGAATTTTATTATTTCTGACTGGCAGATAGGATATATTTTGATAATATATAAATATAATATATTTTAAGTTTTTGATTCGTTAAGAAGAAAACCATTGCATTTGAACCACATTGAGGCTTCTGCAACGGCATTATTGGTTACACGATTCAGTTCATTCAGATTTTCATTAATATTTAGGAATGTTGTGTCATCAGCGTACAGAAATGTTGTAGCAATGACTGAAGATGGTAGATCATTTATACAAATTAAAAAAAACAATGGGCCCACGACCTGTGGTACGCCGTAGTTTAGGGTGGCCTCTTAGGAGTAGTTTTCATTAAAGTATACTTTCTGCTTTCTGAGATAGGATTTTTTTAAAATATTTGCTATATTAAAGTTATACAATGAGTATAACTGTAGAGCAATCTGGTTATCATCTTGTTAGCCAAGTGTATAGCACTTCTGCTTAAAATACAAATTTGTTTCAAGTTCAAATCCCGAGAAGTCCTCTAAATACTTTGCTAAAGGCATCTGTAGTGATGTCTCTTAACAAAGTTTGTGCATCATATATAAATTAATATAAGACAATAAATGAGAAGATATAAAATGCATCTTAATTATTTAAGTACATTAATTAGTAAACTGTTCCACTAGCATTTGCCTTTCATTGTCAATAGGCAATGACCACAATATCAACAGCACTAACTTCACTGACAGTGTAGAATTGTTTTTATTAATTTGAACTGCCTAACTGTTGGGTGAAACAGAAATGCAAGATTATTTACTCATAGTGCCCTAAGTAATAGATGACCATTCGAAAGCTTGTCACAAAGTTACAGTTCTTTACGTTTTCATTTTTGAGATTAGAATCATTTATATTTTACATTTATTTCAGAACATTACACAGTTAATAACTTAGCGAAGAGGAGTTTATTCATGATATTTTAATCTTCTAAGATAATTATTTTAAGTTAGGTTAGAAGGCACTAGCCCAGTTTTATATATTATAGAAAGAGAGAGGACACTAGCAAACCTAACTAAGATATCATCCAGTGCCATCGTATGTGTATAGGATGGTGGGTGGGTCAATACCACTGTATGTGCCTGGGTGGGTCCATTAATACCTTACAATATTAAATAAATACAGGAAAAACACATTTTTCACAAATTATAAGCAACATTGGCATTTTCATCAGGTGAGTATACTAAGCTACAACCCTTGTTGGGTTGGTGGCAGTGGTGGGGCTTGTATATCCAAGGAGCAGTACTCAACATTTTAATGCATTTTTTCCCAGTTGGTATATATATATCAGCAAATTGCATATATATATATATAAATGAAATTTACTTATGGTTGAGGGGTAGGAAGGAAGTGGTAATTGGTCAATTTGATGTTGATTTATTAGGATGGTTACGGGTTGATTTCTGGGTTTTAAAACAGTTGGGTTGTTAGGATCAGGTAACGTAAAATTTGGCAGAATGTAGAATTTGGTGGAAGTTTTCGTTTCATCTTAAAATAACATTTGGAGGTTTTTCTTGGAGATCTTTGGAATGAGGGGAAGCTTTTGAGATATTAATTAACTTTCAGGATATGGTTAAGTTTATGTAAGCTATGGTGGTAATTGGTGACGAGGAGTAAGTACTGGGAACTACTTCTGGTGTGAGGTTGGTTTTGGGACAGAGCAAAATAAATTTGGGTTTTCATAAGGTTGGTAGGATTAAACCTCTTCTGGAAGACACTGACAAGTTGGTTATTTATTGTATTACGAAACTAAAACATCGACTCACTGGGTAGATCAGGTGGCTGGGGTGGCTGATGAGGCTGTGCTGGAGGCAGTAGTGCCATGGCTCCAGGGGGCACTGCTACAGTTCCAGGAGGAGCTACGGGACCTGGTGGGGCCCCTGCAGGGCCTGGAGGTGGAGCTGGAAATGACAACCAACTATAGTCTCAAGGCTAAAATAGTTAGATTATCAGTAAAAAATGTTTATTTAATTAGTTACCTAAAGTTTGCAAAGAAAATTATACTCCTGGTTTAATTTTCAGTTAATTATAACAAGTCTTTTGAGGCAAGCTACAACCCCATGACAGATAGGATTTCTGCCTCAGGAAGTTGGTTTCCTTCTCACGTTCCAGACATCCATAATTTCTTTAGTCTTCTTACCAATCCATCCTATAATAACTAATTTCTTACTATAGATGCTACTCCTCTTTTTAACACAAACATACCACCTTACGTAATAACGCCATTAACCCTTTTAGTGCCGCACGACACGCTCCGTGTCGATGCATTTCTGTACTAAAAATGCCGTCGACACGGAGCGTGTCGATCTGTATTTAATTTATTATAGTACTATCTTACTGTATTAACTGGCTAGTAATGATGCAAACAGCTTCTAAAGGCATTGAAGTACTTGTTTTGATCGATGTTTCGATGTACTCTTCGATATATCGATGTTTCATTAGTTTACAAAGTTGCGCTATTTGTTTGTTTACATTGTACCGATCGGAGTTTGCGTGTTTTCAAATCAAAGTTTTAATCATTTTTATTGTAAAATGGATAGAAATAAAGTAAACTGTGATGATTCTAGTTTATTGAGGAATCTTTTAGATGACGTTACAAGTGGTGAAGAGTATATGAATTGAATATCTGAATTGAACAATCAATATGGTATGTAATGATTTATTTTCTATATTATTCTTTATGATTACTATGGTTACAACATATTTTAGGTATAGAATAGGCTCCAAATATAGTAATTTACTTCTTGTAACTTTGTTTTTTTATAAGAATACAGAGAATACATTTTTTTCATAACTTATATGTTTTTGCCGTAAATTATCGTATTGTACAATATTTTTATTTTGCAAAATATTGGGAATTGTTTGCATGAAAGTAATATTTGGTATACTGGTTTTGTTCAGTTTTAGATGCACTATAAGACAGTATTACTAGAAAAAATAAAAAAAAAATACTGAAATATACATTTATGGACTAAAGTCAAATTTTTTATTTTTATTTTTATCTTTTATACATTTTTTTTTAGTTTATAAATACTTAGAAGACAATATTTTAAAATAATTTACAATCAAAAGGTGCAATAGTAATCATAAAATAAAACAAAACTTATTTCAAAGGTTTATGACCAAAAATAAATTTAATATGATTTTTTTGTAAACCCTTACATTTTTGCTCAGAATTGCTCGGCACTTTTCAGCATAGAGGCCGTTCAAGGTCACGGCACTAAAAGGGTTAAGCACGTTTTGAAAAAACACCAAAACTAATCACTCCATTTTCTAGATCAACTCAGTTTATCCCTCTAACGTTTATATTCCCATCATAAAAGTTCCTTATAAACTCTTCGAGCTCCACTTCTGGATTATTCCATCATATTCTTACAAGATGTGTGGTTTATAAACTTAATTATAAGTTAAATCCTTGATTATATACGCACCTAGATGAGCAACGAGATACGGCTTTGCGTGATCAGACAGCGCTAACGATCTCTAGCGGAACGTGTTAGGACTATATCTGTGCGCAGTGCTGCTTCAAGTAGACAAGAGCTGAAATTGGCTGTACTCGGGCTCATTACCGACCGCGCTGGCGCTGCGCCTGTCATAATGTATGTGGAATATGATCGACTGTTTGAAGTCAAGGAAAAGTAATGGTTGACTTACGTCACACGTTGTAATCGTTTTTATTTATTACGCTTCATCCGTGATATTTGATTACTTGTTACAATAAAATACACATGAATAGACAAGTATTATGAATAGTAACATATATATCATAGATATAAAATTGGTTTTGAAATTTACCTATTTTATACAGTGTAGTATTTTAACTGTAAACATTTTTATTTTAAAATAGGTGCAATATTTATAGAGTCTGTTTGATTGCTGCCAAAACCATATGATATATTCACTGTGAAATGATCAAAGTTTTATGTAACTTAAATAAACCAAGCAAAGCTAAATAATTCAGCAAATAATACTTAGAATTGTATTATAATGTAAAAAGAATTTCCTCGATTTTATATTTACAGACCTGAACATTAAATCATTTAATTAATTACTACAAATCATCCTTCTAAGATACATTGGTGAAATAGTCTCAGTACTGTATTAATAAATTACTAACTTTTTAGCTCCTTGCCTTGACAGTGAACGTCAATATACCCACGTAAGAGATCGCATAACAAAAATATGGACGTTTATAACACTCAGAATCCTATAAAAGGCAATAATTGATTTAGAATACTCTTCGTTTCTATCTTTGTTTTCATGGAATATGGCCGTAAATTATAATACCCCCACCCCTGAGTTCCAATTTATTGCTCGGTATGAAAGTAATTATCGATTCTAATTAGTTGGTCTACCACACAAAAAAACAATATAATTGACTTACTTGTTTACATGTAAGTAATTTATTTACATTTCCATAGTGTGACGAAAAAATGGAAATTCGTTTGTTGCTTTCAAATGTAAATATTACGTCGTAGAAATTATTATTTATTTGTAAGGATAGTATATTTTGACAATCTGATAACGTGATGTAAGATAAGGAAAGTCGACGCCCTGGTAATTTGTTATTTCCGCCCCAGGATAGGAAGTTCAAGGTCACACACAGGGCTCGCCAACTGAATTGAGTTGACTGCCCGAGCACTACCGCATCTCGAGCTCTGATCAATGATTTGATTCAAACGTTCAAAGATGAATTGAAGAAATTACTAAAATTTTTATAATTTATGTGTTTAGTATATACCTTGATTTTGTTACTTATAGATGAGCTCTACAACCCCCCCCCCCCTCCATTGTAGACGTGAACTAATATAGGCTCTTATGGAAGAATATTACAAAGTAAATTTAATTTATTCATAAGAAAATGGTTTACAAAGATACATATGTACAATAAACAAAAAATTATTGGCCTAACGGATTGTGCATGGTGGGATTACGTGTGCAGTGATGCCTTTTGCGTCTGTCTGATTATCTTACATTATGGTTTGTGTACTTTTTACTGAATGATGGCACTTTTGAACTTTTCAGATTCCTGTCTATCTACTTTTTATTATTTTCTCAAAGAATTTATTGTTTATGCTAGAGAGCTAAAAACCTTTTATTTTGACAACTTTTTGCCAACTTTACCGATTAAATACTAATATTATATTTCATTACAATTAAAATTTGAAAAATATAAGGACTTAAATAGCTCTTAACGAATATAATGAGACCGAAATAGCTACAATTGGCTAAGAACAGAGCTTACAAATAAGGAGATTCAAAACCCTTTTTCATGGCGCGACAACCAATTGTGATGTCAATATATCTGCCTGGTTATTTATTTATATTTTAAACATTTATATTTTAAACAATGACAATAAAAATAACTATGCGATCACTTATAATAAATCAATGACAATATTCGACATAAGAGTCAAATTTATGAAACTGTGTACTTGCAGCCGAGGAATGGTAAGATGATATAAAAAATCTGTCTATGATGTTGTTATTTCGTATGATAACCAGTAATTAAAAATAAGCTTTGGTAGACTATTATTCCTGTAAAAATGCTACTAAAACCAGTGATAAAAAAGGTAATTTTTTTACGAATTTTGTGATGATTTATTAAAATTTGCTGTCTTAGAGGTTTAGAAGGTTAAGTTTAAAATCTATCATTTTAAATTGAACCTTATTGGAGTTAAGGCAAATTAAATTACTAAACAAGTAATTTATATTCATTCGAAATACATAATGGGTGCACAAATTGCACATACTGAGGCCCTTAGATATTTAATTTAATGTGACAGTAATTAGGTTTACAAAGTGGAGAAAAATAAATTTTAATATGCAATCATCGAGTATAAGATGATTTGCACATTACTTATACAAAGTCTAGAAACTGACTTTATTACTTAAATTTATAATAATTATCAGTGTCAACTTTACACTTCGGTTGACGACAAGGAGTTTGAGAGGAAATGTATAATGTGACAGGCGTGGCAAGGGGCTTTGATACTAGAACCACGAAAACTACTGACGACGTAACAATTAATTTGATTTACTGAAATACGAATGTCTGCTGAAGGAACACGGCGCGCAACCGTGCAGCCATCTAGGGGCGACGCATAGTACTTCTCACAGTGCAGCCAACCAAAGCTCCTAGCGGCGCGTTAATTTACCACGTCGGCATTCGATATGGTTTTCAATCACTCAGAAATGCATTGGCTTGCTCATCTAGGTGTGTATATAATCAAGGGTTAAATTCTGTAAAGATACAATGTTTCATGATTAAATACAACAACAAATGAATATATTCTTATATGTCCAGTTCCCCCAAAAATTGTTTATATTTCAAAATTAGCCTATTTTATGATGGTCTGGAGAGACAAAGTGCTCTCCTTAAAGAAAGTGCATAGGCCTACTGAACAGTTTTCTGATTAATCTAAAAAAAATTGTTTTTTGCTCTTTCTCACAATCTTACATTGCCTATCAATCAATATAAACTCATTTTTAACCACTTTTTAGACAGTAAAATCATAGTTTCAGAGGTGTCTGTAACCATACCAATCTGTACGGCCACAATTAATAATATGAAAAGACTGAAGTGACTTTAGAAATGTCAATAGGCCTATTAGAAAATGTTTACTAACATAATTAATATTCGATTATAAGCCATTGAAGGATGCTTTATCATTCTGCATCCTGACTAACTAGGCTACTCGGTAGGCCTAGTTACTTACCATATAATTAGTCTAAACAGTGAAGTTAGCCTATTATAAAATGCAGTTAACCATAAGAAAATGAGATAAAAGTTATAGCCTAGTAAATGCAGAATTTACTATTAATTATAAAACTTTATACAGGTATTCTACCTCAAATAAGTTACTATTCAAAACAGAATATAGCATAAGAAGATATTAGGTATCTGGTAAGTAAATTGAACTCATTCTAGGCTGTCAGCAAAGGTCATTCAACCCAACATTGGGTCAACCAAAACCAAGCAAACAAAAGTCTTATCCTTTACAGTACATAGGCTAGTTATATTGTTTCTAAAACACGACTAAATTAGTCCTGTAAAGAAGGAATATGACTTATTTCTAATAACTATAAGCTAACAATTAAAATGTTATTGACTCAATCATGAGGAGCAATGATGCAGATCATAATTTGAATCATACGTTAAGGTAATGATTTTATTGACTTACGTTGAGGTACAGGATACATGATTTGTTTATTATTGTTGATAAAGAAGTTTGTACAATCACTAAAATAAAAAAAATTGTTTATCAAAAGGCGCTCTAAGAGCAACCTTATTGATACGTTTCTAAAAGTATAACAATATGGCGACTGGATTGTGGTTAGTTGAGCGCGATGACGTAAAACAAGCCAGGAATGACAACTGCTGCCAACATACAGAGTAGAAAGTAAAATATTGGGCGCCAGTGGGGATAGTAGATTATTGATTTTAGGGGAAAAAATTGTTTTATTTAGTTACCGCTAGGGAAATTGATTAGGTTTAGAAATAAATTAAATCAGCTACCAATACATTCATTACAATTCCCATTCAGCAGTACATTCGGTGCTTGACTTTTGACTTGCATGGTGTGCCCATCTTTTGTTATCTTATTTTTTGTGCATGATTTTCTGAGTGCCTAAATTATTTGATTTTTATTTGCATGGTGTGTTTAGATTAAGTTAGTTTTAAAACATTTGACTTGGCCTGTTGTACAAGCATGTATTTAATGGCCAAATAAACATCTTGAATCTTTCAATTCAAATTCAGTACTGCCACAGTACTAGAGATGGGTAACTCCGGAGTGAACGACAACAAAGGAACTACTCCGGTTAAGGAGTTACAGCTCCAACTCCGAGTGCTAGTGCGGAACTAGTTCATTTCGGAACTAGAATAATGAGTATTATATGTCATAAATATACGCATATAAAATATAAAATACTTTACTTTCTGCTGGAAAATTCATAAGACATCCATACTTTTTCTTTGTAAAATAATTAAATAAAATACACAATTCAAATTGTTATCTGGATATAACCTAAAAAATCATATGTTAGTTTCTATCTTTTTGGAACTATCAACAGAAAGGAGTGAGAACGAGATGCGCGCGCAACCACTTTCAGAGCGGCTGCAGTGTCGACGTATCTCTCCCCACTCCATGGAACTAACATAGTTCCGGAGTTGTTGGAACGATCAAAACAAAGGAGTGAAGTACGTGATGCTCGCACATCCACTCGGGGCGGCTCACTTGAGCTTCGCTCCACGTTGAACTGGAACGACGTTCGGAGTTGGAACTACTCCGCGGAACTAGTTCCGAGTCATTATAACTCCGGAGTGAACTAACTCCGTCTGATGAACTACATTTCCCATCCCTACACAGTACAATATCATACAATCCTTTGTTCGAGAGTCGTTATAGCAACAGCTGGTAAAAGTGGAATAAAATAGCAGCTGCGCTCCCTTCCCATAATTCCAATTCCGATATTCCGTAAGTACCGAAAAAATAATGACTTACAAATTTGTAATTCAGTGCAGACGACCCAAATTTGTTTTTTAATCTTACCCAAGCTGTTTGGATTCTTTAAATAAATTACAAGCGGTATGATTATGTGTGTTCATCCTTACATTCGCAAATAGCCTAATATGTCTGTGCCATTTTCTGGAAGAGTTGGTTATCGATCTGCTGGTGTAATAGGAGCAATTAATAAAGAAGCAAAGCAGTTGTCGTTAAAACCAGTTAAACGAATTGTGTTTCAATTTGATCCTTTCCTAAACGAATCCCAGCAAACCAGGTAAGATAGTCAATCCATTAAAACAATGATGATCACTGGTTAGATAGGACTTCTCTTGATATTTACAGAACTATTTAGACCTAGACACAAAGGGGTATAATTTTGCAACAGAGTTGAATCTACAGACACAATCTTCCATAGATTTAAAATAAAAGAGCAGCCCTTAAAGTGGCAAGCATTTGTGATTCAAGTGATTAGCATCATCAATATTTTGCACTCATGGTACTGAAATGATTAATTAAAAAGCATGTGATTCTTATATAATAGGAAACGTAAATCCCAAGATATCTGCAATTTGTTTATGACATCCAAATTTGACAAATTCGAAGGAAAGTCTGTCTTAAACAACAGCAGTTTGGCCACGATGTAACAATATATAGTTTTCATACTATTCATATTTTACGTAGTAGGTAATGAGTAATTTTCAACAACTAGGCAAAACTTTCAATAAGCCCTACATTGTTTTAAAGGGGGGGGGGGGAATGGTTCAATTTCCAGACACCTATAACATTTTGAAATTTGTATCACTAGTGGTTAAAATCAGGTGTACACCTATAGCCTACTTTCAGGAAGCATAGGTTTCATTCAATGTAAAATTTGTGGTACAAAAAATAGATAAACTATTCATTTAATCTTAGATGATAATGTAGAACAGGGCCCTTGTTGATTTTTGGCTGAAACTTTTTCATAGTAGATTTTAACCCTTAAAACGCGGCATCCGTATATATACGCATGTTTACAATTGCCCGTAACGCGTTATACATAATATTTCGCGAGCTGATAACAATAATCCTAGAACAGGCCTAATACAACGTAGCGAGTTCTAAGATTCAAGGTCAAGACTATTTTCAGGTTATTATTCATTTTCCAGACCTTTGGACTGGTTACTAGGCAACGAATGTAAATAATATGAAGTTTTCATTCATTATTGCCTCTGTCGAGGTAACCGCTAGCGCTCGCAGCGAATATATACGCATCTGCTAGTCACATGACGCAGCGACCGGCTGGCGCTCATGTGATTTGTTGTCTGTCTCGTGCATTGTACTAACCTCCGGTGTGTAAACAAACAGATTATGTACACAAAATAAACACTATTTACAACAAAAATAAAACTAGACTTCACAATGAAAAATATAGAGTAAATTCAAAATAATAAACTTTGTATAGGCTAATCTGTTGTCTTATTGAGTTATATTGTATATATTTTTATAATGGCTATAATATTTATAGTTTTGAAGTTTTTCACACAGCTGCTACTTTCTAAGGAAGAAATTGTCATTCTAAAATCATATTTCAATTGAAAAATTTATTTTTGCAAGTATACAATTTTTTTAATTGCATGCAATAATATTTCGTTTTTACAGTTTTGCTAAAACTTTGTAATGAATATAAAAATACAATATCGTTATTATTTTTTTTTTTTTTTTTACATTGTACTATCCTGGTTTAGATTTTAAAAAAATATAACTTTACAAAAACTAAAATTATATATATTCAAGAAAATTAAGCGTTAATTGAAAAATTACAGAAAATTACTCAGCGTTTTAAGGGTTAAATAATTTTTCATTTCGTCTTTCTAATTTCGTTAATTATGCACTTTCTTGCCACCTCTGAAAATACGATTTCATATTAAAAAAGTGATGAAAAATGAGTTTATATCTCATGAGGAGTTTGATTTCATCCGCAGAAAACTCGTTTTTTACCCAAAAATCGAAAAACTAGTTTCTTATCTAATAATTAAAAAACCAACTTTTTTAAATATCGTTATTTTTTGACATTTATTTTCCATTTCTCGTATTTTTTTATGCTGAACACAAATATATAACTGGTTTTGTAGTAAAATTATTTTTTCAGCTCAAAAAATGCATTTTTTACTGACAGCCTAACTTATCCTAATTGTCTATTGTCTCAACAAAAATTCGTAATTTGCGTTAAATTCGACTGTTTGGCATCCGTGACGGCCTGCCAGCCGTCACTCCGGCGGTAATATAGGTGAATTCGGTTGTTGTATTATAGTTGTATATAATGATCGCGTAATGGCCGCTAATCGCGATCCTCCGCGATAGTAGTTTTTCCGTTATTTTTCGAGAAATATTTCTAATAGACCAAAATAGTTTTCAAATTTGTATTCAACGCAAAAAACACCTCAAAATAAAAAAAGATGATTAAAATACCATTTAAATTAACGGAAATATGACAAAAATACTAAAAGTTGCGACGTTGGTTTTTTTGAATTTTTCGGTAAAATACGTTAGGCTATTTTCGCAGAATAAAAAGCATATCTCGTGAAAATACAGTCAATTCTAGACCCATTTCAAGCAAAATGTTCTAAAATTATTTGATGGCAAGAATGTGCATAATTACCCTATTTTCAAAGTATTTCGTTCCGATAGATCAGCCATGATAAATCATGGCAGATCTATCGGAACGAAATAACAATATATAGTTTTCATACTATTTGTATTTTACGTAGTAGGTAAAAAGTAATTTTCAACAACTAGGCAAAACTTTCAATAAGCCCTTCATTGTTTTTTTTCACTGACAATACCACTGTTACATTTGACAATACCACTGTACGTGTATGGATGGGTGGGTGGGTCATTACGATTGTACGTGTATGGGTGATTGGGTGTATAAATCTTGGTGTCATTAACCGACGTATATTTACGTTCATTAAACTAGCACGGCGTAATGAAAAAAAATTTTTAATAGCCACCAGATAAAACTGAACAATATTTGGACATGCATCTTGTTCGTTTAAGAAATTACTGTTTAGTTGAATATTTTTCAAATATATTATGCGGCAGATGGAACGATTTTTGCGTAAAATATTAAACAGCCCTTGCACTTAGAGATGCCAAAGTCATAAACCTTTTAGATCAATTTTGCTAGTATATAATAAATATATAGGCCCCCCCCCTACTAGCAAAATGTTGTATTCATATTAGTATTCATTGTTGTTAATTTGCTGTTATATCGTTGTTATTGATATTATTATAGCTGTTATTAATATTACTATTATATTGTTATTAATATTGTCATTATCGATTTGTGAACTCACTGTTGCTATTTTGTACCATTGTACTGAGATAATATTGTGATAAATCTAAATGTAGCAAAATCTTGTATTCATATCAATATCAATTTTTGTTATTTGCATCATTATTGTAATATTGTATTTATATTGTTATTATTGTCTGTTCAACGTGTCGTTGTTTTTGATTGTGCTGCCATAATATTGTAATACGTTTAAACGTAGCTGTTGTCTTAGATAATGATCACTTCTTTATTAATTGTATCAGCCATTGTTGTACATATCTGTAAAATGGAGTTCTCTGTCAATAAATAGTAGATATATAATTAAGAAACAAGAATTTTCCAGGAAAGCCGGAAAAATTATGGAAATGATAAGTAAATCTTTTACGTAAATATACTGATGTCGGTTCTTGAATTGTGCGAAATATTGTCCTGATCACAATTATGGCAAGGGTTTTGACATCCTACAATTAAAAGTGTTTGTGATGGAAATAGGTTGGGTATTGGTTAGGTTAAGGTTACAAATAAAGTGTTTTCTCTCATTTAATAACTCAAACGTACATGTGTCAAAAGTATTAATTATTGCCAGAAGAGTAACAGTGTCACATCGCTCGACAGGAACGTAGAACAAGTTCTTTGTGCCACGTTCAACAACACCAAACACACTATGTATCGTTCTCGGTTATATTTCAATCAGCCAAACTTAGCTTCGTTGATCTCAACCACTTTCCCAAGGCCTCCAATTTCCTGCACATCAACGCTTCCTCTATGAAAATCTGAAACACCTTAGGTTCAACATAATTAACTGCTGTCGTGGTGGCCTCAGATATAACAGTATGGTAATCTCGAAGAAAGTGCTCAGAGGCGATGGTCTGAGAGTCTTACATTACATGGCATCCTCTTATGTTTGTTGCGTGAAACCATGAGCTGGCAATGGAACTAGAGATATTCATGGTGCACGTTTTCACCCAGACTTCAGATACTGTGTGTGGTCCATTGAGAGCAACTTTTGTAAATTGTTAAATTCACAATTTGCATCTTATTGGACCTAATTGCATCTACAAATGTAACTTGGGACTCAGTACATATCGTTCTCATGGAGTGCTAGTCTGGTTATGTTGGGTGGAACTAGGTAACATTGCACTGATAACGGAGCGTTAGCATGAATGCATCTGAGTTCACAATGATTTTACAGCCTCGTAATTCCATCGTCTAAGGTTTGTCAACTATATTAAGGCCAGTATTTTTCCCTTTTTATATTTTTAATATTATTTCGAGATGTAAACAAATTGTATTTATTGCTATGATACAATACAAGTTTTGACCGGAAATAAGACATGGCTCCTGTTCTATATAATTATAACTAAATCTTATTTTCCAAATTATGTCCGTTAACTTAGTACCATCTGAGACCTAATGTGATTTTTTTAACATTTTATTTTTTTACATGTTTGTCCACAAAAACATTTTCGTCAACAACAATTATTTCTCGAGGTCTAAAAACTGATTTTGAGGAAAATTGAGGGTTACTATGCAGTTTCCTGCCACCAAACAAAATTTGAAAACTGCCTGATATAGGTCAAGAATTAGCTATATTTTCATGAGATTGCTTTTTATTCGTGGAAATCATGTATTTAACATAAAAATTTTATAAAACCAATGTCTCAACTTTTTTAGTTTAACCCTTTTAGTGCTATGCCACCTGGCCTATGGATATACTCAAAAGTGCTATGCAGTTTTGTGCGAAAATGTAGAGTTTTTGTAAAACTTTTCATAGATCCGTTATTTGTTGTCATATCTTCATACCTTTTCTTTTGTATTGTAACAAAATAAACAGACAACAGCCCCATGATAAGAAAATATATACAAAATTATTTTTTATTTATTAAAAAATTTTTGTTTTTATTTTTGTAATTATGAATAAAAAAGAGTGCCTGAATATTTTTTTATATTTCCTTTGACTATTCCTCTGTAAAGAGCATCTAATGAAGAACAAATGTCATAGATGTTTTTCAATTCATTTTTATAAAAAAAATACTGAGTATAGAGGAAATATAAAAAATATTGTCCTCACAAACATTTGTTGAGAACTTGACATTTGAAAGAAATGTTTTGAACAAACAAGCAATAACTATTCAATCATAAGTATATAACATTGCACTGTTTTATTTCTATAAAACCATTATTATAATAACAAATTAACCTTTGAAATAAAATGGTGTCGATAGCTGCCAGTAAAATAAACATGCCTGTCGTATATATATATATATATATATAAATATATATATATATACACATACAAAATACGTAGCATCTACTATGTAGACCCTCTCACTTTTGAGGTAAGACATACATAGTAGACGCTGTAGCACTAAAGGGGTTAATGTGTTTAATTTATTAAATATGACCTTGAAAACTATTTTGGTCTAAAACAAATATTTCTTGTAAAAAAATATTTGTTGATTGATTCGCAGCGAACGGAAAAACTACATTCGCGGCGGATCGTGATTAGTGGCCACTACGTAATCATTATAAACACCAACTATTATTAACCACAAAAACCAAATTCACCTATATTCCTGATGAAGGGTCAAAGGCGAATTTAACGCAAATTACTATTCTAAAACTACTATTCAACACTGTGTATCTTGAGCCCCTGGCTCCTCCCTGTCCCACAGCTAATTATTTCTATCCGGTCTAGTTAAATCACAACTAGAGCCCTCACAACAATATTTTTTTTACAGTTTTTTCACAATGTACAAACAGTGTATTTCTAATTATTGATTAGAATAATACATTTGCTTCTAAAATTTATGGTCTAAAAAATATTTTCCTGTGACGATTACTTACTTCAATACAATGGTTATTAGTTTCTCGTATATCAAATGGAAACACACGGTAGTAGCAGAAAATTCTAAAGGTACATATAACCAACATTTTATACTTTAAACATGATTAATCCTGATATGGAACATAGTAATATAAGTTACACGAAAGTAAACACTGGGGTGATAGGAATACCACAAAGTAATTTATACGTAGGCCTGTATAATTTGAAACCTAGGAAAAAAAGAAATCCTTGCTGTGTAATCAATCCCCTCTTATACATGGTTTAGCGAAATCGATCATCAAAACTATCCATGTATTTACATTGAGTACAACTTAAGTTTTTTTTTATTGGTTGTGGGTAACAATACATAAAATGCTAAGTATTTGTTTTATTGTTATGAGTGAATTATATTTTTATATTATTTGTGTTTTAACAATGTTGTATTCAATCTATTTATGTCTAAATGTATATTTGTATTGATAAAAATTACTAGAGATAACATCTATAATTTTCATATCATTCGGTTTATAAACGGTTTTACTTTATTATAACATTCACATTATTAGTTTTTATAAGTTAAAATTGTCCGATATACTTCGTTTTTTGACATTTGTAATCATTTTTAAAAAAACACTTCCTAGTTAAACACCAAACAGTTTTAAATTTACACTTACAAAATAAATTTGTACCTTCCTACATTTTTCCCAATTGCGAGTAAGCGGATGTAAAAATTAGAAGGCTGAGGCGGTCTAGCGTGTGACATTGATAGTTACAGTATTGTGCGAATTAATGGAATCACTGTGAAATTTTTCAATATTCACAGTTGGCAACACTACCTACACAGTTGACAGCTGACCAAGCATTGAAAACATAACCTTACTTTTCTCTGCCTTTAGTTTGAGTGTGTTTTAAGTCATTTCTTACCAAGCTTGTGTTGTTTTTGGGTTTTTTGTACTATTTTGTGTTGTTTTTGGTAACTAGTGAGTTTGTTTTAGTTTTATTCCAACATGGATATTACGCCTAGGAAGCGTGAAAAGATTGTCACGTTGAGTGAACACACTACTATGTCACAAAGAGAGATTGCTAGAACGTGTGGAGTGAGTCAGGGGGTAGTAAGCAAAATTGTGAAGCGTAAACGAGAAACGGGATCAGTGGACTTCGAAAGAGCAAATTGGACCCAAGAAAATCAAGCCAAGACCTACAACAAGATCTAGCAGCATCAGGTATAGTGATTCATGACTCAACTGTTAGTAAAAGACTTTTGGAGAGTGGTAGAAGGGCAATTCGTCCACAGAAAAAACAGCTTCTAACTGAACGAATGAAGAAACAAAGGCTACTGTGGGCCAAAATATACTCTAATTGGTCTGTAGGCGACTGGAAAAAAGTCCTATTTACAGATGAAACCCACTTTATAGTTCAGGGACAGCAGTCGAAATTCGTCAGGAAGTCTGACAATGAAAAGCTTACACTATCTCATATTGATCAAACCGTAAAACATCCAGTCAAGAAAATGTTTTGGGGATGTTTTTCATACATGGGGGTTAGATCTTTGGTGCCAATTGAAGGCATGATGAATAGCCAAACAAATCCATGTTGGAAAAGTGTTTGGACAAACAACTCCAAAAATGTCAACCCCAAGGAGGAGCGATTCTTCAACAGGACTCTGCTCCCTGTCACAAATCAAAGGAAATGATGGCATTTTTCAAAAATAAGAAGATTAATGTTTTAGATTGGCCCGGTAATTCACCCGACCTCAACCCCATTGAAAATTTATGGGCCATTTGCAAAGCTAGACTGCGAAAAATCGACTGTACCACTAAAATAAAAATGATAGAAGCGGTCATTCAGGTTTGGTATCGAGATGAAAGGATATCTGACAACTGCCAGAAACTCATAGAATCTATGCCAAAACGGGTAAAAGCAGTAATTGCTGCCAAAGGGGGACATATTTCCTACTGAATGATGTAAGTTTACCTTTATAGTTTTGTCAAAATATAATTTTTTACTAAATAAACTGTTTTTTCATTAAAACAGCCTATGATTCCATTAATTCGCACAATACTGTAAGCCCCCAAACCTCAGAGGTAAAGCTAGAACGGCTGGACAATAATATTTGCTGAATAAATAGACAATTAGTATAAGTTAGGTTCTGCTTGGTTATGTATTGTAGGTATTGGCAGTGTATTTTGTATTTTTCTGACTGAAAAAATAATTTTATTGAAAAACCTGTTCAAAAATAACATTAGGTAACTAAACGTAGTAATTCGTTTTAAATTAGAATCTTATATTAACCCTTATCTACTCTGCTTATTTTGACTAATATAAGTAGTATCGTGGGCTCAAAACAGACCCCATTAAAAATCTCAAAAATATTTTAGTGACTTAAATTATAATAATCCTTTCTCGTATTTTTTCTTCTTGTAAATAGAGCCATTTTTTTGAGTTATTTTATGCATACGAGAGTTTTTATTTTAAATATTTTAAGTATAGAATTTTATTACTTTCCTCAATTGATTTTTAGAAACTTTAACATTTGTTATCAAAAACCGTGCTCTTTTCCATACAGCACAACAAACTTAACATAATTTCAATCTCCACAGTAAAAATAACTTTCCAATATCAAAACATCGTACTACCTTTTCTGAAAATAATTTATTTGTAAGTTGCATCAGATTGTTCAACTCTCCAAGCCCTACTAAAAGACAGCATTTAACAAAGTTGCTTCAGTCAAATTAAAAAACATACTGCAAAAGGAGGCCTTTTATAATGTTACAGAATTTGTAAATTATAAGTATTAATGTATGTATAACTTATATGACGTATGCCCTTGTACATTAGGTATTTACTTACATATATTTTATGGCAATAAAGAGAAGAAACAAAAAATACCTCGCTACCAATCGAAATAGTACACAGAGAGGTTAAAGTTTGCCATATACTAGCTTACAAGTTAATATAGCACATGCAAATAGTGCCAGTACCAACATATTAAGGAATACATCATACAGTAGACTCTAGGTTATCCGAGGTAATTGGGACCAGGACCACCTCGGATACGTTAAAACGTGGCTAATACAGAGGTTATGGTAAAAATAATGTAAAAACCATGAAAAAAGTACAAAACTAGTTTATTACGAGAAAAAACGCAAAATGATATAAATGTAGTTACAATCCTGTACAATTGTACAGTCCTGTAAAAAAGTAGAAATATGTCTTTTAAAACAGGAACAGGTTATATGTCTTTTAAAAGTTGTATTACCACAGGATGACAAGAAGTTGGGAATAGGCTAAGTATTTCATTTTAAAACTCTACAACAATCGGTAAAACATTACAATAATAGAATTTAATAGTAAAAATCTAATTTAATGTCCATAGGCAGCATTGTGGATGGACAATTTCTTGTAATGTTACATTTGTTGATAACGAAACCTTACTTATTTATTTCATCTATCTAAGGTCCACGGTAGTATTTGCGTCTTGGTTTTAAATGCAGGGTACCCCTGCCCGATTACCGAACGAAATTTTCGTATTTATCCTGTTGTTTATCACAATGTGCTTTACTCTCTTAATAGTACAGGGAACCATTCAACATTTTAAAGGATTCATATCATCACACCATTCATCATCATACCAATACCACATTTGTCGTAAACATTGGCGACGAAAACACTGATTGATTCATCATTTCAATTTCGTTATAAGCAATTATCAACCATTTACCACTCATATCAAAACACTTGAACAAAATATTGAACCATAACAGTAACAACAATAAATTACGACAATATTTCCAATACTATATTGTAAAATCACAAAATTCAACACACTAAAACAACTACATTTATTGCGATAGCAGTCAACTAAGCCGATGGTGACAGGTGGTGATGTGTCATGAGTGAATGCATTTAGGTGGGAAAAATTATTCCTATAATAAGGTACAATATCATAAATACGTCTCTTGACGGCCCTGCAGCGCCTTAACCTAGCACCAACAACCAATACGATTATATAATGTGTCAAACGATTATATAATGTGTCACACTATAGTTTTCCTTTTATTAATTGATTTATGTTTATTTTTATTGTCTGATGACTAGCTCGGTTAATTGGGGCTCGGATAACCGAGATTCTACTGTAGTAGGGTTTTAGCTTGATAGTTATTCTTGATAGCTAATAGTATTTAACATTTTCTTGAATCAATATAAAATAGACACAATTAACTGGCCACCACGGGACCCAACCTCCAGCTGGTTAATCCAAAGTATGTGGAAATTACAGTATCCACTTCATTTCCACAAAGGTAGAGATACAGTACTCTAATTTAAAAATGTTAGGACTAATACTGTAGGTATTTTAAATGAGTATTGCTATTTTGTAGTGTGATGTGTACTACGTATTTTTAAATTTTAAAGATATTGTACAGTAAACATTTCACAATGTTGTACAGGTAATACAACTTCTGTGAATAAATAGTATGTCATGTACAATATACAATATTGTACAATAAGTCACACCTCGCTCAACTAACTAGATTGAAGTAAACAAACCCAAAATAGCCGATCATGTGTCGACCTGTTTGTGACTTATTGTTTCTAATTAGCGACCGGTTAAAGTGGCGGTTGGTAGATCTGAGGCCGGTTAAAAGAGCATCTGCTGTATCTGTTAGTGTGAAAATTAATTTCAATTGGCTATTATATTTACATCTTAGACAGTTTAAATGCAATACATTGTTTCATCTTTTTTATTTTGTGTAGGTAGCCATTATTGAAAAAAAATATCGAGTTGCTAACTTTCCAAAATGCAAGTTACTCTGTTAATAATAAGTAGTTACTCTGTCTGATAAGTTCCTCACAAAGATTGATCAATAGTCTAGAGGAGATCATCATCTTCCTTCTTTTTTAATATATAGACATATTATTATTTTCATTTTATACCCTTCATTGGATCACTTTAATCATCTTCTTGTGTTCCTTTGTCTTCTCTCATCCCAATACCTCTATATCTCTTAAAGCGTTCAAATCGTAACTTTCTTTCTTCATCTGGAATCACTCTTCCTATCCTTTGTCTATCTATTTTGGTTAGTAATCTGGTATGCTTATAATTTGGAACCTTGATATGTTTTGTTTTATTCTTCAAATTTTTCAATGTAATTTGAAGAATATTCTCTCATGTCTTCCTTACAATCCATCTTATATTTGTTTTACTGTTCAATAGCTTTTCCATGATTTTTTTTGCTTAATCTCTCCTCGGGTGTCCTGATTGTGTCCAAAAAATTAGATTCGTTTCTTTTCCATTGTACTCGTGACAGGTCTATCTCCTTGTAAACTGTTTTGTTGGAAGCTAGTCTCCAGGATCCATTCTCGTGATAGTTCTTTAAATTAAAAAAAATTGTTTAAGTTCAATCCAAATCCGCAATTGAATGTTGTCATCAAGCTGCATGTACTTTGTAACTTTTCTCTCACCGTCTAGTTTACTATAATGAAGCTGAAAACAACATTGACCTCTTACCTGTGCAGCTGCCACAACCAAATGTCTTTGACAGCATTGTCGGCAGATCTGTGTGGAGCATTTGGAGCTCCGGTGGACATGGCAGGGCCATCCTGGAACAATGAATAACTAGACTGTACATTTACATTATACTTTCCATTTAAATCCCCATAAAAATAAACAAACTCCCCCCCATATTAAACACTTAAAAAATCAACACTTTGAAAATTACCAGCTTGATTCCAAATTTTTTTTTTTTCCATAACTCAAAGACTAGTCAACTTGGAGACATACAATTTTTACTAAAATATTTTAAGTTCTTTTGTGAATCCCTCTGGTCTGAGGAAGGTGAGCGTGGTTCACAAAAATCGATCACCATAATATTTGTGCATTTTGTACTTGAAAATTTAATCAAAATCGTTAAAACGGCTTTTGAGAAAAGTCCATTTTTGTATGTTTTTTACCATAAAAATAAAAAAACTAAAATTTCAAAAAGTTAAAAAATTGTATAGAGATATTGGCTACACATACACACCAAATTTCATAAACATTTATCCATTTGTTTGGTCTCCAGCAAACTGCACATACACACAGACAGACACACATAAGGACAGACATCAACATTTTTTTGAAAAAAAAACAATTTTTAGTGTTCATGGGACTCTAAAATGAATTTTTAACCAACTTGTAAAAAATTGGACAATCACAATACTTTCCCTATGCTAACGTATATGGAAGAAAATAAAATTAGTTATATTTTATCGACAACTGTAATAATGTTAAGCTATACTTTTAGTATAGCATAACAAAAAAATATATAAATGGATCGTTTCTTATAGTAGGGGGCTTTTGTAAACTAAAATTCTATTTTCTAGACAGATATTTTGTTACAAATTTGTTTACTAGTTTGGCTCCAACGTGATTTATGCATCTTTATATATGAGATAAATTGTCTTGTCTGCTCATTGACAGTTCAGTTGGGTATAGTTAACTCTCTCCTTAAGTAGTTTTATCAGTCAGATTTTAATTAGAAAGGTTTCAGTGTCAAGCTGATTTTATTAGTCACTACTAAATATGAGTTTAATTAGAAAGGTTTCAGTGTCAAGCTGGTTTTATTAGTCACTACTAAATATGAGTTTAATTAGAAAGGTTTCAGTGTCAAGCTGGTTTTATTAGTCACTACTAAATATGAGTTTAATTAGAAAGGTTTCAGTGTCAAGCTGGTTTTATTAGTCACTACTAAATATGAGTTTAATTAGAAAGGTTTCAGTGTCAAGCTGGTTTTATTAGTCACTACTAAATATGAGTTTAATTAGAAAGGTTTCAGTGTCAAGCTGGTTTTATTAGTCACTACTAAATATGAGTTTAATTAATTTGAAGTAATATTTGTATCATGGTCATTATTAAGTTACTAGTAAATTACTGGAATAAAATATTAAAAGTAATTGTATTTACTATAATTAGGACTAAAAATTAAATAAACATACAAATGAAAATGGCCTTTTGATATTGTTTCATTAACTGATAAATTATCTAACACTTCATAATATCTTTATGTGTGCGCAGTGGACGACGACGCCAATGCGCATGCGCTGGCACGTGACAGCTCAGTCATCCCCTGCAGTTTCTCGTAAAGTTCGCTAGCTGACAGAGTGCTACTCTCGGTTCTAGAAACATTAGCTTTAACGTTTAGTGTCCCAAAATTTATTTTAGTTTTAATTTTTTAGTTTTGTAAATAAGTATTTAGTGTCGTAATCGTTTAGTGCATATTGTATATAGTTTCTGGAGCATAATGAATGTGCAGCCGGGTAGTAGTACTAGTAAATCAAATAAAAAAGACCTGTTATTCATAGTCATACGCGAAGTATTATTTACAATGTTATTTAAAGAAGAAAAATGAATGTTATTTAAAGAATAAATGTTATTAAATGTTATTAATAACATGTTATTAAAATGTTATTAAATGTAAAAAATAAATGTTATTTAAAGAAGAGAAAATAGTTATTTAAAGAAGAAAAATGAAGATTTATCGGAGAAGTTGCTCTCAGAAGTGGCAGAAGCATGTGGAGTATCCCATAGTTCTACATATAAAATAGTCAAGGAAGCTGCCCAGTCACCCGGTCAAGAAAAGAAGTTCGTAACGCCAAGGATTTAAGAAAAGTCCAATCACGGGTTTGGACAATTTTGATTGTACATAATACAATCATTCTGCTGGTTAATTGATGGAAAGTTTTTTTCAACAAAATAATTCACCAAACTTTACATTATCATTGAATATATACTATAAGCGATTATGTTGGGGCAGTCCAATATGTTGTTCATTTCGTTGAAGGGCTAATTTGCAGCGGAAGGGATTGGAATGTGGACTTTCACCGCTCTTCGACGGCTGGCCACCCCTATTCTTTTCTAATGTTATTGCTCCGTGTCACTGCACTACCATTGACAGCTGAAAATACGCAGCCAGGCTAGTAGCGCGTTGTTGTTGTCCGCTCTGCTCCTCACTCCCCACCCCAGACACTACTCTCGTCACGCAACCTGCGCGAGGCGATTTTTGTTAAAGTGATTCTACTGTAAATATTAATTTAGAATTAGTCTAATAAAGACTTCAAATTTCTTTTAAAAAAAGCATATTAAAATAAACTACTATAAAAAGCATTGATATTTAATTAGTTTTTTTGTTTGGTTACAATACTTTTTCTAGCTAATTTTTATGTTTTTAGGGATTTTCTTTACAACATTGGTCGGAAGTCTTTGATCAAAACTAATCCAAGTTGTCTACTGAAAACAAACATTGTATGTGACAGAAGTGATCCATCCATAACTTTTGTTTTAGGTAAGTTTACGCTTTACTTTACATTTTTATTTATAGAAAGAGCAATATTTATTTATTCTTAAGGTGGTTCGGCTGGCATTATGGGACAGCTGAATTCTGCTCGCAGCGCTGGCTGTACGTCTGACCGCCAGTCACTTACACACATTGGATTGTAATATAACATGCGAGTAAAAGTATAAACACAAGTTGAGTATAAAAAGTTAATCAATCTTGTAAATTGTGTGATATTGAAAAGCATAAGGTGCCAAACAGAACATTGTATTGCTTTATTGTTATAAGATGAAACAAACATTAGATTGTATTGCTCATCGTAATAAAATAAAAACAACATTTAACATTAATTATTTAAAATCAAATTTGATTTGCAGTAAAATTATGCAATTCAAAATAACTGATAAGCAAGACCAGTCCTGCCAGGGTCTTTTTTTAAAATTTGGGAATAATCGGGAAAATAATTTCTTAATTCTGCATGTACCAAAAAAGCCCAAATTCGCATCTTTGAGGTGACGTATTTATAACTATAAACATAATTTTAATGAAAGAACTACTTGTTAGTTTAATAGCTGATATAAATTGAAATTTTTTTTTAAAATTGAAATGTTTTGACCTAACAGCCTTAAGACGCCAATCAATAGTCAAGATAGGAGCGAATGTGGATTTTGAACAATGAGCTAAGTGTTTCAAACTAAAGCCGAACATTCCTTAGAAAGTGTCATCAATTAATAGCCCAATGAAAAATGAACAGCCAGTGGTCATAAGCTCGTCTTTATCAAAAAGTGTTATTGACTGATTGGGACTAAACTGAGAAGTTATAGCTTATGAAGCTAGGATTTTTTTCTTTTGTTCTTCATCACCAATTGTATTTATTACTGAGTATTCAAACATTGTTATAGAACAACGGTCCAAACCCATCGAGCTAAATTAGTTAGACCTCCCAAATTTGAACCTGACCCTTTGCATTGAAGTCAGGAGTGCTTACCATTAAGATAGCAAGAGGCCCTTTTTAAAACAATAACATATTATACAAATCAATTCAGTTTTAGGAGTTGTTATAAGTTGAATGATACTATTATATAAATCAATATAGTTTTAGAAGGTGAATTGGAAGTGACCTGATCTTTTATTAGGTGAAGTATAGGTGTTTATATTGACAAGCGATTGATTAATCACAATTGATTTTTTTTTTAATCTTATACAATTTGTAGTGACCTAAGAATTTCCTTTTCTTCAATACTTTTTGTTCTAATTTTAAAGTTTTTACTTGATACTGTTAAGAATTTTGTACCGTTTCTTATATACTATTTATGCAAGTGTTTTGATAGTGATATATTTTTAAATTAGTACTTTATGTATTTGACTGATATAGCCAACCTCTATATTTTGTTATACTATCATTGATGTTCATCTGTAGATTTATGCTGCATCACCTTATTTATTATTTATCCCAAGTGGTCAAAATCAAACTAATGTAAAAGAAAAGATTTTTTAATAGCGTTTTATTTCTACAAAGATTTCCCTCTCAAAATGTTTTGTTCTTGGCATTGTGTATATTCACTCATGAATGCAAGAAGAGTATTGCATTCTCTATTTTGGATCTTTTTCTTATATTTTTATAATTGCTTTTTTTACTAAGTCAAATTGTTGTGATTTTTTTTGCAAATGATTGTAGATGTTCAACAGCCTATTTTTACACGGTCAAATATTCCTTTATTAACAAATAAAACACTGAACTGTTCCAGTGAGGTTAATCACAATACTAATGGGAAATATAAACTGAAAATAATATCACATTTCAAATAATTTCCTTCAGTATTCTTTTTAATTGTTGTGTAAGGAGAGGTGTGAGGACTTTTTAGTTCTTAACCTCGCCAATTTTTATTCAATGTGTTCAATAAAGTCATTTTACATATCAGCTTAAGCAATTGGCTAGTATTTTCATTATTTTTTTTTTTCTTAAATTTGCAAACGAGACCTTAACACACCATGTTTATTTGCCATCATTTAAATGTTAACTCTAACGTAGTGTAGTAACTACGTTTCTATAGATTATGAAACGCTTCATTTGTTGATTTAGTGCTACATGATCATAATTTCTCAGCCTTATGACTGCTCCTTGCAAATGTTTAACTCCCATCATGAGAAAGAAACATTAATCTTATCATTATACTAAATATCTTCTGAATGAATTTTGGAAAGAAGGAACCTTCTAGCAACTTTTAGTAACAAATTTCATGGAAGCAAGCAATGCTGCTACCTTTTCCTGCCTCATCTTGTAACAACATTGCTGGAAGAGTCCATTTTTTGTTGACGTTATAGTTGTCAGTCGTCTGTTAACTGTCGTGCATTAAACAGACGTTCTTGTTATTGGGTAGAAGCGTTTAATTGTGTACAACATGAGTGATGTAAGCAGGAAAAGGATGTTCGTGATGATAGAAGTAAAACTTTGTGAGATATGATTTGCAATAGTTCTGCCAAGTCCAAAGGACCTTTAAAGATACGTTTTTATTTAAAACTTCTCAAGTTAGGATAGCAAGTAAGTTTATAAAATACTGACACTGTATTAAAGTTACAGTAGAGCCTCTTTTATCCGATGTTAACAGGCTGTGATGATGTTGGATAGCTAAAAATATTTTATAATAGGGAATGATAATACAAAATTGGCGTTGAGTTTATCTTCTTTAGACACTACAACTCTGTAACGTTTTAAAACCGTTTAACTAGGCCTAAGTTCAATAAAGGTACAGTAATTTGTTAAGAGTAAACAAACAACTTAAATTACAGTAGGGTACTGTAAAGTCACAAATTACAATTTTTGAACCAAACTTAGCAAACTAAGTAATGTGATAAATAAGCATAGCACAGTAAAGTAACACATAAACAACTTTAACCTTTTGCGCTCCATAGGCGAACTGAGTCTGACATCGCTAATTTGCCGTTCCATTCCAAAGGAGGATTCAGTCCGACATCAATTATTGATCTTTTATTTCATTTTCAGTTCGTTTAAAATATTGTTTAAAGTTTCTATAGTTGCCATGGTAATATTTACTTGTATTTTGAGTTTGATTTGACTTTGTAGTATTTTTATTTTTGTTTGAAAACAAATCAGCTTTGGTCAGCTCCAGCTGTCATCTTCCCATTGAACGTTCACTGTTGTGCGTTTAGGTTGTGTTTGTAAACAATATTTACATTGTTTTTGTTTTTATATTGTGTTTTGTTAGTTACTATTATGAATTTTTAGAATAAATCAAAGTGCATGTAGTGTAAATTTGTGTACTATTTTCGTGTACAGCTAGTATTATGGCATCTACAAGTAGAGATAGTTTAGATGACACAAACATTGAAGGTATGTTTGACGAATGTTTACGGTTTTATATATGCATTTGTATTTGATCATAACTGTTACCAGTATCAGTACTATTTGCATATATGTCAAGTGTAACTACAAAACGGAACTGCAGCAGTTAAAAAATTGTGATATACATAACATGAAACTTTAGTATTCTAGAAAATGATAATTTGCTAAAGTGAAAACGCTTTGTAATGTTTTATAAAGTAGCATATGGAAACTATATTATGTTTTAGAAACCAAACAAAATTAATGTTTTTCTGTCTAGAATTAAATGCTTGATATTTTGATTAAGTATTAGCATCAAAAATAAAAATAACTGATGCTAGTACTTAATCAAAATATCATAAATTTTTATACATTTTTTAAACTTTTGTATGTTTATATCTTTATATCTGAGTAAAAGGTACATAAATTACATAACAATGTTTACCAGATTATACTGAATAATTTGGTATATAACACGTAGTACCTGCTTAAATAATAGGTCATTGTAACTATATAAGAAACATATGCAAAATTTAAAAGAATTAAATGGATCTGGCAGGGCACCGTGTGGCAAAATAAATGGAGTGCAAAAGTTTAATTCAACGAACAAATACATGTGACCATTCAAGAAACTAGGGAATAACAGAGCACGAGTTGCACAATCACTATTCCCCTCCTAATAAGCGTTGTCTGTCCTAAAAATTCTGACCTCAACAAATGATAAAAGTTATCTAGTCTGATTTCATGGTAAAAGTACAGAAAAGTAAGACAAAGTCAAGTAAGCAACAAAACAGCGTACTGTTTGGGAAAACGCTCGCCACGTGCGTACAGTTTTCTTCATCATGGAACAATAATCCATTAGGCCTATATTATTTTCATAACACTTTTACTACAGTATTATTTTTGAGAAGAGTACATCAGTTAGAACAGAACGTCGAGTAACACTATGTTGGATAAAAGGCTCTACTGTATTCGATTTCTAAAAAACGTTAACCATTAATACAGAAAAATACCTCACTAATAAAGAAACTAAGAAAATTTATCAATTTTCTTTTATTTTTAGAAAATGGATCATCAGTATTGTTCAAGTCAAAACACCTCACGTCTCTTGAGATGTTTCAACTGTACAACAAACATATAACCAGCCTGCTGCCTAAAGAAGAGCCAGTGGCGACTATCAAAACCAAAGCAGAGAAAGCAGCACAAAAGCGTCGTTAAGTGACTGATCCATTGAAAAACTAAAAAATGACGAAGCATAAGCAAAAGTATCATATAAAGCTCATCGAGACACTATACGATAAAATACCAGCGTTTACAGATATATTTGATGAGGACACTTTTCTTATGTTTGTTGGGTGTTTTGTAGCTACTACTATAGTAGTTGTTTTTATATTGTCTAGATTTATTAAACTTAGACCAGTTGATTGGTAAGTATTTCATGTAATACTCATTTGTTTGTTTTTCACGTTGTGCATTATATGTAATCTTCTTGTTTAATCACAAGGCCTTTAAAATATATTGCATAAATGTATTTTTAAAATTATATATGCTACAAAAGTGACTGTTATCATAGACTTGTCCATACCAAACTATTTCTTGAGTTTCTTGCCCATGTTAGTCTTCAGTCATTCACTTTACATTTTGTAACATTGAGTCAGTGTATAAATTAAAGTTGAGTATGTAAAAGTATTGTTTATTTTATGATTTACACCTTTTACATTACTTTATTTTACATAAACACACGTTTCATATTACAGTATTGTTGAACAATTGTTGAAAGTCAAATGTAACTTTATAATGGAAATGTATCTTGTTGTCTGCCAGTATGTATTGTACATGCATGCCTAAAATTAAAATTTGTAGAATCCCTTATGTCGCAGCAATCTCGGAATTGAATATTTGACCACATTTTAAAGTCACAGAACAAAGCCCAAATACGTTTATATTATCATGAAGATATTGATAACTATTCATAAATTTTATTTAACAATTATTACATATTATTTTATAAATATACATATATATACAGACACATTTTAATTTATTTTGTTAGCTTATGCAATTGTAAAAATTGTCAAAAGCAATAAATGATTATAGTTCGTATACATAAATAATGCTCTATAATTATGTACATAACAGTCATTAATAAGGCAGCATGCCGTTTTCCTTATGGCATTTTAAGTCTGCTATTCTGAGCGGTATAAAAAGTATGCATATTACTAGTCAGAATTGCATATAAATAAAATTAAGCAATTGTCATGTATTTTTCATTTCCTTCTCTTTCATTTATCAATGTTGTAGGAGTATGCCTCCAGATACTAAATTTCTTACACCCCGATTCCACTACTACAAATTTGTCCCGAAACAAGTCACACAACATGTGCCGGCATAAATTGCTACATGGAGAAACGGTCTGCTACCTATATTGCGGAATAAATGCCAGGGTAAAATATGTCATGTCACTGCGGCATAAAACGTTTGCTGCGTCTAAGTAATTTTTACAGCACTTGTGCCGGCATGTCACGTGACTTGTGCCTCGGATTTCTATAAACGGAAACGAGACTTTACAAGTAGTCTCTCACAGTGTTAATATTGGGTATTTTGGCTTTTAAATATGATTATAAAATACACTATTTATGTGTGTATGGTATTTTTAAAACGATTTAGTATTTACATTAATATCAGTAAATTAAGATTGTAATTAAAAAGGGTTTGGGTACAGTACAGCACAGTTGACCGAATCTGAAATATTCTATGTTACATACATGTATATCATGCAAGCTGATTTCTGTCAATCAACATTTCGAAAATTTCTTGATTCTTCCATCCGAAGAGTGAATGACTCAATTTTAAGTCCAACTGAACACATGAGGTAAGACTAGAGGATGTCTAGTGAAGCCTTTAGAGGCTCATTGTGCAATAAGTCCTGTATCAAAGGATCGTACCAAACTGAAACATTCCCACATCAGAATAATGGCAATTTAATTTAGGCTTGTCATAACAAAAGAGAAATACTGCAGTCAATAAATTCAATATTTTTAGTACATTTTAAAAAAATATAATTTATTCAAAACTAAACGATCACGTTGTTGAGGGCTAGCTTCTCCTACAACTGTTGTTGCTATTGTTACTAAAATTATGAAACCTTCCTTATGGTCATCCTCTCAGTTAATATTGGTTTAGTTAGCAAAAAAGTGTTGGAATGTCTAAAATCACTTCAATAACAATAGCGGGTATCATAAAGCTGCTTTAGTATTTCTCCCCTGCAACATTTATATTTTGTATTTATTTAATTGCTTCGATTATTTTACTGGCTTCTTTGACTGTCATAATACATCAAGTGAATTCAGAGCTTTTTTTATGAGAAATTATTTGGATTAAAAGGTTTTATTTATTGGTTTTTGACTCCTGTAACAGAATACTTTTTTGTAATATTTAGCTCAAACATAAAATGTATGTTTTAAGAAAAATTTTAATCTCAGGATGGGGGATGGCAATATTTTTTAATATTTATTGCATGTGGACACTAATTTGATTGGGAGTTTTATCAGGTCCCCCACATTATACAATAACAAATATAGTATTTTTGAAGTTTAAAAAGGTATTATTATTATTACTATTCACATTTGAGACTCTGACACAGATTGTGAATATTTTAAGGTGAACATGAATGATTGTGAACACATTAGAGTATGGATGACCTGAATAGTTTGACTACCGAGTTCGACTTATGCTCAGAAAGTGTCATTTATTAATAGCCTAATAAGGGATCTACAGCTAATGTGAAATCCAACCTGTTATCTTGGTCTGGTTTTCAACCAAATATGACAAGAAACTCGTTCTTTTCAACCTGGACAAAATCCGAACCCTGGCCAATATCTAACTAGGACTACAGAATACAAGCTGCACCATTTTTACTATAGCACATTGTGTCTGTAGACAAGGGGAGGGATTCCGTATGACGTTACTGGCTTGATCTGCACATTCTCAGACAGGACAAATTTAATGCAATATTCTCTGCTGTTTTTGCACAACATTAAATTATGACACTTTTACCATTCTAATCCACGTTTTATTACTAGCATAACAATATGAACATTTAGTCATCATTTCATTTAATTGTAGCATAAAACTTTAGGAAAAAACTTAAAAGCGGGAAAGATAAACATATTGAGTTTAATTAAATATTTTATAGTGATGAGCAGTATGACTCCTATTTTTTTAAATCTGCTATTTTTTACAAAATTTGAAATTTTTTAAGTTAATGTGAATTGACTAATTTCTCAGAAATGCCCAAGTTCCTTTGCTGATAGCATTACCCCCTTGCTTCAACCATCTGTTTTGCACCCCCATGAGTTGTTTCTATACTTTTACTTATTTCTATTACTTTTTTCTATATATTTTTAATCATTTGTGCTTTGGATGTGTGTACCTGTTCTTGTACACGTGTATTGTCACTCTACTGTATCGGCTTTGTAAAACTTTTACTTTGTAAAAACTATGAAATAAGTATGATAATTTGGTTAGTTGTGAATTGTTTTAACTATCATGATTCTATACAATTTTACCACTTATAATATCTTAATTCAATTTAGAATGCTTAATCTTGAAAATAGGAATAGTTAAAAAAACTAATTGTTCTGGTTTGATGCAAAATTACTACAATTCAAACTTAATCGTGAATAAAAACTAAACATTTCATATCAAATCAATAACATTTGTAAGATGAATACATTTCAGCAATAACAAAATTAACTGGTATAGCAATAAAGTAATAGAAATATTTTAACAAAGAGAAGGAAGAACAACGCAAAAATGGCAAAAAATGCTCAACCAGTTATTTTTAAAATAACCGCCTAACCCAGGAATAAACGAGCTTGGTTTGAAGAGGGAATACCTGTGGCATAGTGAGCTGAATGATTCAGAAAGTGTATAAGTGACCTGGATGGATGGAAAATAACATGTATTTGAGCGAGTCAAATGACTAAGAGCAAGACAGAAAGCAGAATGGTCAGAGATAGATTCTATTCTCAACTCTTTTCTATTCTCGCCTCTTCCACCAAACACGTAAAGTTGTATTAACATATTCATTCACTTACAATAATACTTTATTGACCCACCTATTTATGTACAGTGTTATTCATTTCTAAGACACTGATCGTAGAGATAAGGGCCAATATGAGTGTTGATGAACAAGTGTAGTCATTGTACTATCTGAGTTCGACTTATTAGCCCAATAGCCAGTTATTGATAGTGTTATAAATCCAGTAACTTGTTTAGCCAGGCACCACTATAGGCTCTTGCTGAGTCAACTCTTTTCATCTAACAACTCGTGTACATATTTGAGTCACTGAGCCGCTCAAAAGTAATGACTCATTCACATTTTACCTGTCACTAAGGTTTTAATTACATTTTCCATGATGTCAAGGATTTATTCATAATATCTGACACTGTTAAGATAACTAACAGTTCTTAACTGTCACTTCACTCCAGGCTGAAGACCGAAGACACATGCTGCCACTGACACTGGCTGACTGTCAGTCAAGGAGTGTATATACCTTGCAGCTTGAACCATCTAAGGGCTCCTGGATTGGCCTAGAGACCAAAACACAATTTGCCACACTCCGCAAATTGGGGTGGGAGCTGTTGCAATCTGGATAATTAACTTAGCCACAACAATGTAAATAAGTTAAATTATATCTATGCATAATCACTTAGCTCATTGTCTGCATAGTTTATATATTATACAAATAAGTTTAAATTTGTTAAATATCCTATATGTCACTGTTTAAAACTGTGATGGTAAGTAATAATTTAATATAATTAATGTTTTTGCCAATAAAAATTCTAAAGGGGATAGTGAAAGAAGCATATAGCTCCTACTCAGACAAAGCTAGTTGTGCCGTTTGCACATTACAATCGTCTCCCTCGGACAGTTCAGTCTTCCTCTCTGTATTTCATTTAGTTTTAGTGTTTCCGTGTTTGTGTTTTCTGCGTTCCTTGGAGTCGACGGCAAGCTCGCCATTCTAGCTTTGCAGCCGATGAGTAGTGTATTACGGCTAGAAAGAAACTTTAGGTAAGTGTTTGTCCAAATCTTTTGCTTTTGTAACTGTTTGGCTAAAAATATTGTTTATTGATTATTGTTCTTATTTGTGTGTCGTTTCAGTAATTAATAAAGCTGTTGCCTGTTTGTGAAAATGTTTTTATTTTCAGCAGGTCTAGGTTAGGCCCGTGTAATTGTAATTATGTATTTCTTTTATAATAAAAGAAACACACAATTACAAAGATATATAATATTGTTTTGTCATGTTAAAACTTATTTTTAGATGTATTTAAATTTTGTATTTTTGTGTACCATAATTAATTATTTTATAGTAAACTCAGTATAATTTTCTCTCTATAACTGTCATATTTCACTTGATAGGTCCAGCAATGTTTTGATAGTACTAGGGTGGGTTGCAATTTCTTGAGCCCCATTTCTTGAGATGCATGTTTAAGCCTCAGAACTGTTTTGGCCAATTGAAAATTCAACTTTTCTTGGGAGTTATCCTACCTATAAAAATGATCCCCAACATTTGAAAATGAAATCAACCAATTTTTATCCTTCCAGTTTTTTTACAATTTTATACAGATCATCGTCTGTCAACATAAGTCTTTATTTTTTAATATTTGAATATAGATCTTCTTTTTAAAGAACCTACCTATTTATTTCAACGGACATACCAAAACATTTTATTTCAACATTTTCAATACACATACCAAAAAAGGTAAAGATGGCATAACACTCACTAAACCATGAACAATCAAACAATGAAACTACGAAAAGAATGTAACAGTACAAAGTGGCCTCGTGAGTATTTGGATTGTAACTACCCAGAATACATCCTATCAGGATCAGGTTAAAATAAAGCTAAAATCAGGTAGGTTTTCACTATTATATGCAAGAAATAAGAGTATTGCAGTACACATTTGCTGCAAATGAAGGCACGTTCAGTTTTCAATCCCTTTATTCCCACCCATTCCGTATTTATAGAACGTTACTCTAGGCACCATGTTATTTGTATTTGTAGCAAACCTTGTCACCAGTCTGAGACCTAGCTGAATAGTGAAGTGTAACTACACTCCTTCCTTCCGTCTTTCAGCCATTATTAAAACAATAAAACAGACTAAGATGTATACAAACACAAAAAAGATCACTTCAGAACCAAGCACTGTTTGTTTATTAGCATTATAGTAAATACCATAGCCTGCACTTTAGCATCAGGTTATCAACTTTGAGGAATCAATATTACTTAGATCTAATTATAATACAAGTTTATTATAAAAGAGCAGACATCATTTAATTCACATAACTTAGGTATCATTGACATTTGAACTGTCATCCTCGTACAGACCACTTAACCTTGAACTCCGGTGTATGTGTAATTAATGCTATATGGATCAGTTCCCAGCCACCTTGATCCGGATAGTCACAAGTCCACTGTGTAAATATAAATGTGATAATGAAATGAATTGATGTTCTACAAGTAAATCAGATATCTTGAAAAGTAGATCCAGGGTTAATGTAAATCTAAATTAAATTCTAGTTCAAACCAGGTGCATGCCTTAAAACTGCACACATTTTTCAACTCGTACAATCAAACTTACAAGTACTCCAAAGAAAATCTATAAAAAAGAACTCTAAATCATTTTAAAAATAAAGGATTAGGCTTAGTTCACTTCTTAGCATAAATAGCGAAAAAAAGAACACAGAATATCATATGAACAATTCAAAGTGTAGGTGATTTAATTACAAATCATGATAACTTTCGAAAATCTATAAAATTTATCAGAATTAATTTGATTAATCTGCATTTGAATTACATGCTGATTTTATAAATTAAAAAAAACTCGCTTCACTATTTCGGGGCTTCGCCCCAAACCCCCATTGGCAGATTGGTAAAAGTGTGCCTTAAAATGATCATGGACTACCTAAAGAAGGTCAACGACTACCAAAGCTCATAAATTCCCGTACGAGTTTCACAAATGATTATGGGTGGCTAGACAAGATGATCTTGGGACACCAGATGAGGACATTAACTAACTACTCAAGTTGATCAAAGGTTGATCACCTAAGATGAGCACGAGGTACCAAAGTAGGTCGATAGCTACCCAAATTGATCAACGATACCCAAGTAGATATTGTATGGCTACACAAGTTTTTCAGTCATAAGTGCACATTGATCACCTCATATTCATTTCACTTTTTTTTGTTTAACAGCAGAAGAACAATTACATAAATTAAAATAACTGCACTTGATTACCATTGAAACCTCCAAGTTCAGCAAATCGAAGCCCTACAATCGAATGTTGTATAGACAATAATTTTGTTGCAGTCGAGCCTCCGACCCCTCTACGTGATGTCAATGTATGGTGTTTTCGAAGTTTAGACTCAGTATAGGATTACTTTTGCTTTACTTTATTAAATTATAGTTTTATCGAAATAACATGTCGATCACAGTAGTTTTAATTATATTGACAATCGGCATTTAACGGAATAAAATTGTTATTTCTGATCTTTAGAAACAATTTAAGTCAAGGAGGTTAATTTTTAGCTTTTTCATCATTATGAAGGAATAGAGTTGATCAAAAACCAGGTGTATAGTTAAAAGGTACCACAATTCACAAAACAAAAATATTGCAAGAATGGGGGGGTTTAAATTGTCAATAATAAGGTATAGGCCAGCTGTAATAATAGACCGCCTTGGTAAAATTAGTATTTGCGGTCGGCAGCTGTAATAGACACCCATCAGCTGTTTTTTAATTTGCATTTTTGCTATTATTCCAAATGCAATCAAACTGCAGGTCTTTTTAGCTTAACTTAACAAGTTATATGAAACACAAAATAAATTTGGCTTGTAATATTTTTTATCATCTGTGAATGTATTAGTTTATGAGTGTTCAGTTCACTACTTGTCGTTACGTCATTATTTTGTGGTTTTAGACTGGTTTTGAAAAAAAATTATTATTTAGAGTGCATTAAATAGTTATTGTAAACTTTAAATATAAGCAAAATAAATTAGAGAATATACGTCAGTAAACAACTTCAGTTGTTCAAAACTGGAACAAGGGAGTTCAAACTTTGTGTTAAAACACTACAATAAGTAAATAATGTATATACCAGTGCCTTAATTTTGTTTTCAGTTGTCTCTGTAAGCATATAGTATATAGTGTGTTACAACTGGAAAATATTTTTTAAGTATTCTTATTTTATTCTTATTCTTACAAATGAGACGCCGACACAACGTTGTGCGTATTTTAAGGCGAATATGAATGGTTTTATGAGTGTAGGATGAGTGTGGATGAGTGTAGTTTGGTTACTAACTGAGTTCAACTGTTCCTCAGAAAGGGCAATTTATTAATAGCCCAACAGCCAGGGCAACTAAGGGACCTACAGCTTTACGTGGAATCCGAACCACGTAGTGCTGGTCTGATTTTCAGCTAATTGACAAGCCTGATACTCAGTGATCTCCTCCACACAACATCCGCACAATGATTACCACCCAACATGGACACCCCAGACTTCTCTAGTAGTGTCTACGCCGATAGCAACCACCAAGCGGACGCCATGTCGGTATTAAGAGGACCGAGCATACAACCTATCGCCTACAATCTCCCAAACACTTTGTCCCCATGTAGCTGGGTTACAGCACTGCGCCACCAGTGCCGACATAGTATGTGAACATAGTATGACTATTAGAACTTTTCTCGAATTTTGGCCAAATTAGACGTAGTGTCAACTATTACATAGGTTATAACTTCACTACTGTACTATAATAGATGGGCACTTCAAATGGCTTGCAATTTGCTTGTAAATACGTTTATTCAATTACAAAATATGACTAGTGATTTTAAATGATCTATAATATTCACTATATTAGATAAAATATAAAAACAATATTTTTTCTGATACTGTAATGCCTATTTCATAACTAAGATGTAGATATAAAATTTGTCCATATGATGGAAAATAAAAGTACTGATTTTTTTACTAAAACAACGCTTTAAAACTGAAAAATGCCTTGGCCTTTTCAAAAGCTGGCTTTTACACACATCACCCCAAAAATATGCTGGCCTTAAAACGGTTATAAGTTACTGTCTTTATAAACCAATTTAAGGTATTTATAAGTTATACTGTCGGCACTGGAGGCGCATTGCTATAACCCAGCTATTTGTAGACAAAGTGCTGTGAGGATTGTATGCGGTAGGTTCTATACTCGGTCCTCTTAATACTGACATGGCATCTCCTCAATAGTTGCCATCGATGTAGACACTACTTGATGGGGTGGAGTGTCCATGTTGGGTGGTAATCAGCGTCCGGATGTTGTGTACGTTAAACAAATAAGTGGCAGACCTATCAATTAGCTGAAAATCAGACCAACATTACGTGGTTCGGATTTCACATACAGCTGTATGTCCTTTAGTTGTCCTGGCTATTGGGCTATTACTAAGTGGAGCTTTCTGAGGAACAGTCAAATTTATTTGGTAACCGGACTACACAGGTCATCCACACTCAT
Source organism: Stictocephala bisonia (assembly GCA_035578905.1). Lineage (NCBI taxonomy): Eukaryota > Metazoa > Arthropoda > Insecta > Hemiptera > Membracidae > Stictocephala > Stictocephala bisonia. The sequence goes on from JAQJVL010000234.1 coordinate 1,074,677, forward strand.
GTAATCATTAATACTCGCCTTAAAAGTTATGTCGGCGTCTCATATACAAGAATCTAAAGCTTACACAATGGGGTGTGATCAACATTAATACGAACTCAGATTACAAATACAATGTTTATATTAAGCTTTTCTAATAATTACAGGACTAAATTAACCTCAGATTACAGAATAAGAATCATAAAAATATATACCTACATATTAAACCAGTAAACCTAGTATATTTACTAAGAAATTACGTCCAAATTTAATATTGTTTGGCTGAAATGGAAAGTATTTTGAAGCAAAATAACAAATCTTTTGAATCAGAACTTTCTAGACAGTTAAACAAGTACTTTAAAGTGCATTTAAAACCATTCAGATCTTAACATATCTGACAAAATAAGGAAAAACTGTACTTTCATTATGTTAAAAGGCCAAGTTAGTCATTATCAGCCTAAAAATACTAACTGTCTGAACAAACTACACCCATAGGCTATTTAGTAACCTTACGCATTTATATAGCGTACTCAATACTATCATAAACATCGTATAAACCATTCATACATCTATAGGCCTATTCAAGGTATAGCTTTCTACCACAAAAGCCAACTATTACCAACACTAATTTTGAAAGTTCTTTGGCCTATGCAAATTTTGTAGGAAATCATACACGGAGGATATCACTGTTATTTACCTAAAATGAAACAGATGTTAAACCAAAATTACTTAAACAGATCAACTTATTTCAAGTATCTTAGCTTTTCAACCAACAGAATTATTGTAAGGAGTGGGAAAATAAATGAGAACAAAGGATAACAACAAAACCATTCACCATATTAATGATTGTATTTCTCATTGTACAATATTGTATTTATTCATTCAATTTTACAAACAACGATTATCCTACCTTAAAAGATCACTTTAACCAATAGTAAAAAGTGAAAGTTGTTGAATATTAAATGATTACTCAATTTTGTAATCATTCTGTCCTGGTAACGCGACCTAGGCTATGTCATGGCCACGTTCAAGGTCAAGGCCTAAAAGTGACACATTGAACTTAATCTACAAAGAATAAGTATACTTACTTTGTGGTCTTCCTTTATGTTCAAATCACCATTGCCACCGAGAATAACTGTCGGTTCCGAACACAACGTCAATCGGTCTTTAAAACAAAATTATTTATCTTTAAACGACCAAAGTTTACTGTAGGTTATAACAACCCCCACCCACAATCATGGACGGTGAAAGAAAATCGATATTGACACTGACATTACAATTTCAACTGCTTTATTAAATAAGTAAGACAAGTCTAAACAAGACGTTTCGTGTAACGTACACGAATTAGGAACCCATCAATCAATTAAGAGACAATGGCACAGTTATAATCTACCACATCGATGAGCCTACGTAGCCAATCAAACCTACGCGTCCTTCCACTGTTTGTAAACAGATCCACCTGTGCCACTGCCACTCGGTACGTCAGTCTCGCCGTGATTCTCCGTAGTCAGATTGAAAGACATTTAAACTACAGAAAACAATGACAATTCTTACACTTTCACTTGATAAAAATAAATATTTTAAATTTAACTAAGATTAATTGTCACTGAGCAAACTTGCCGATAAACTGTAATAGAACTCAAGTGTTATACTTATTTTAGTTTTGTTTTCTTCTGTCTTTTAAAACGTCTAGGCCTATTTTGATTTTAAGTGAAAGTGTGATTTTCGGGACTGTTTTTTGATGTAAATGGCAAAATAATAAACATTAAAAAAAATAAAATAGGGTTATTTAATAATGGTATATAATTGTTAATAAAAGATCATTTTTCTATTATTTCACGATGTGATTTGTTTGTTCTTTCTTAATTTCAATTTAACTACGTATTGCGTTAAATTAAATTTTTAAAAAATGAAGCAAAATGCTTACTTTGAATTACGTGTTAATTTATATTAATTGTTATTTATATTCGAAATATTTAAATTTTATTATTATTATTGATTAACTAAAGATAGATAGCATGTGATAAATTAAATTACGTATGTTGGAAGCTTATTAGTAAGCTATTGAAACAATTAATTGAAATTGTTTCTGAATGAATCAGAGCATTTAAGTTAATTATTTATTTTTTTCTATGATCATGAAAATGTAACTGCTGCTATGACACATTAGCGCCAATCTTTCTAGCTAAACATCACTGCCTTATTAAACTCGCTTATAAAACTAGCATCCCAGTAATAGCCACTATTACAAATAGGATTATAGTTAGTAACTTACCAATGTAATAAAAGAAGCCAACATTGATGTAATGACAAAATCACCAACGTTTTTTTTTTTTTTTTTTTGAATATGTTAATCAACATCTGAACTTGGTGTAATTGTTGCTTCAGTTATGCTGTCAATAATAATGAAAGTGTGGGTGTGACCTTCCACACTGAGTGAAGTTTTAATCGATGAGTAAGTACATTTCTCAGTAAAATCATAACATCGCAGAGCATGTGTGAAGGATTATCAATTTAAACGCTTTAGGGGCCGTCCCTAAATTACGTAACGCTAAAATCGGGCTTTTCAGACCCCCCTCCTGTGTAATGGACTTGTAACAATAATACTGTACCTAACTCCACAAAAATTACGTAACGCTGTCACCAAACTCCCTCCATTTTTTGTCATCTACTTTAATGCTTATATTATTTGTGATAGTCATTGTTTTGATTTGCTTGCTTTCTAATGGGGGAGAATATATAGACTATTAACTTTAAAATCATGTAATTTTGGGAACAACTATTAAATTTTATTAATGGATTCAAAAAAATTGTTGAGGCTAACTTGCTTTGCCTGAACAATAACAAAGTCCTATATTTAACTGTTTCTTACAATAAAAAAATAACCTGGGCCAGAAGCAGAATCCAGTTAGTTTTTAGGGGTTTTTAATTCATGAAAGTTTGAACTGAGATGACCATATTGAAAGAATAGAATCTAAAGTAAGTACGGGACTTTATTTGTTACGTAGGTTAAGGATTTCTGTGAGTCTAAGTCTTAAAAAGAGTTTACTTTGCTCAAATACTCAGTCACTTAAGCTATGGTACATTGTTATGGGCTCATAAGTCTTCTTGTGAAAGGTTGTTCAAATTACAAAAACAATGTATTAGGTTAATGTGTGGACTTCCTTCCGTGCTCACTGTAAATCAATCAATCTTAGAGTTATGTATAATGACTGTTCCATCTTTGTTTGTTTACCAAAGTCTTCTTTATATTAAAGAAAATTCTGACTCATATGAAATGTTAGGTTCCAATCATCAATATTCCACTAGAAATAGATTGTTTAGGGCCATTTAGGTGCAATTTCAGTAAAACGCAAAAATCATTTTACTATGAATCTGTTAAACTTTACAATGTTCTTCCTTTGTTTGTTAGAGAGTTGCCCCCTTCTTAAATTTAAAGAGTTTCTAAAACATTTGTTAATTAATAATTGTTTGTATAGCACAGGTGAATTTTATGAAATAGATTTTGTACAAAGTTAAAACAATTGTTCTAAATGATGGCTGTATGATTTATATATCTGTGTTATTACTGCTTATTATTTTTTTATTTGTTGATGATAAATGTTTGTTTAGTCTGAATAAGTGTTGTAATTTTAAGTATTTTAAATGTAATGATTTTAACTGTATTATGTTTTGGTACTTAGTGACTTATTGCTATTAATTATCATTTAGTTTGTTACTGATTAAGTATTTTACCTTGGGATTGCCAACTTATATAAAATTGCGTCGACTAAATTTCTCTATTTTTATTACTATTATATTTATTTTACTTTTACTATACAGTAACAATGTGAATATATTTTGTATATTATTTAGAACTAAAACCTAATTTATAACCTAAGAAATTGACAATTGTAATGCATTTTGATGTCCTCATGTGCTTCTGCAATAAAAAATTATTTATTTATTTAATAGTTACGTAATGCTGCGTAGAAACCCTCCACCCACCCCTGTAACGGTGCATAACACTGCCAAATACCCCCTCCCCCTCTAAACACCTTACATTATTTAGGAACGGCCCCTTACTAGATACTCAACTTATTACAAGTACTCTAACTAACCCATTCGATATAACTTACAGGTTGTTCATAATAACCCCTTCCAGACTTTGGGATATGGTTACGTATACGAAAACTAAGGAAAAAGTTCTTACAAACAATGTCTTAAAACACTTAGTTTTCCGTCTGTCTGTCTGAATGTGTTTTTTACATAATCTACTATACGAGTATCTTAATGACCCCTGAAGATATTATTTTCGAACCCGGTACATGTATGAAGAAAAATAAGGCCTCGTTTAGTATAGAATATAAAGTTCCTTTTTTGTACCATTTCAAAATGGTGGCTATTTTTAGTAATAAAATATAATAATATCTTAAAAAGTACAAGTTAAACAAAAAACTAAAAGATAACTTACACAACATTTGCAATTTGTAGGTTTTGACGATAATATATTCATTAAGGTGAGATAAATTATGTAAAAAACAGACAGACGGAAAACTTAAGTGTTTAAGGAATACGTTTATAGGGACTTTTTGCTTGTTTTCATGTAAGTAATCATATCCTGAAGTCCTGAATGTGTTTTTATGAACACCCTGTATATACAGCATTTATTGTTTCCCCACCCATACTTTTTGACAAGTCTTCTAACAGTACAAGTAAGCGTCACACAACACAAATATATTACAATACAAGTACAACATCCACAAATATTATGGTGATCAATTTCGGTGAACCACACTCACCATAATATTTGTGCCTTTTGTACTTGTATTGTAATATATTTATGTTGAGTGACGTTTCCCTGTACTGTATATGTACCAACATGTATTATGCTAATTAAAAAAACTAAGTCTTCTAACCCAACCTAAACACATTCATTCACACTTGACTATTCCTTATCCACAATAGTTTTTTGACAGGTCTTGTAACCCATTCTATATACATTCACCCTTGACAAGTCCCATATTCATGTTTTTGACTGGTCTTCTCACTCCCTCAATGGTTCAGCTCAATTTGGATTCGAACCTTGGCTGGCATTTTGAAAGCCTTAACCACTTAGCTGCCATTTAATACTTACTACAGTGATATGTTAATTTTGTCATGTTTCTCTTCACTTACTATTTAAAGTTAAAATTTATTTGTACTAATCTTGTATTTTTAACTTGTTCTACGTTTAACTACGTTTTTTTTTTTCATTTTTAGTTAGAATCATTTTTTGTGATAGCATAAAATTATAATATTGTGATTGTCTAGTTGTTTCTATTTCCACACCTATTTATTTATATTATTGTTTTAATTTTATTACTTATTATTAAGCTGTATATATATATATATATATATATATATATATATATATATATATATATATATATATATAAAACTTAAAGCTCTACAGTAACTTATGATATTATTTACTAATAACCTAACTCGACTATTATTGTATCAGAATACAACATTTTTATTGTCATAAGATAATTTGTAAAAATACACAGCATTAGTCAATATCTTGTTATTAGAAGTTATCAAAGACAATTAATTTAAGTCCATCCATTTCCATAGCCTATCTGTTAATTCAAAAACTGAATGAAATGCTTTCTTTAATAATAAAAATTCAGTATTTTAGTTTTAAAACTTTAGAGTTCAGGCCATGTAGTTCTTCTGGTAACTTGTTCCAAAACTTGCTTCCTATAATTCTTGAGGAAAGCAGCAAGTATTTTTGGTATAATAAGATTATGAAAAGCCATCATTGTCTTAAACGTTAAGACAACTATATACGATTATAATTCCATATCAACAAATATAGTTATGTAATGTTTATGTAAAATGGTATATTGCCATTTGTATATACAATGTACTATTTGTATATTCAATAAACATAGACAAGCCCTTGTTCAACAAATTTTAACTGCAGACTTTTGCCAACCTAATAAAAAATATATGAAATGTTATTACTTTTTTATGTATGTACTGAAGTTTTTAAATGTATCCTGCTTAAACATTAAAAAAAAGTATCAAAAAGTATGTTATTGAGAATAAAACAAAAAATCATGCTAATATCTTCAATAGTTTTTGAGGAATAGGTACATACATACAAAAACACAAGTTTTCAGGAATCATGAGTAAACAATTTATTGCCACAACTAAGAGCATTTTTTTTAACTTAATACATTCTTGCTCCAAACGATGACTGATTTCTGACTTCTTATTCTTCATAGTCATCCTCTGACTTCCTTCTACTTATCCTGACACTTTTTCTGGATATCTTCTATCGCTTTCTCTGCTTCTGCAATTGTTCTTTCATCGATTGCTTCCATGGTGCTTATACAATTATTTCTCGGAAACAAGCCAAATTTGTCAAATTGTCTACATTTGGTTGTTTTCATTGTTAAAAGTGGCTATCCCTTCATAAACTTGCTCAAGTGGTAGATATCATAACAAAATTGGACTTAGGTATTCTAATCCAGATTGTACTGTTCTGTGATACATGGGTTTTGAAACTATGATGCAGAATTTTGGGCAATAATTCGGGGGAATACAAGTCCTTCAGGGAAATTAGAATGTCTTTTATTGTTTTCCTTAGACTTATTGTAACCTTATAACAGTATGCAACCTCATTACCAGTAGTGTGTAGGCTGACACACAAAAATAACTACTGATGTCATTATTAAAACATACATAGTTATAGTCTATTGTTATGACCCAGAAAATTCATTCCATGGTATCAAATTAAAGAGGAAATATATGTAGATTTGAAAAAAGTTAAAACAAACATTTATAGTTTTGAACAAATGGACCATCCTAATCCTCTTATACTATTGGTTGCACGTTTTTGTTTTATTATTTTATATAATTTTCTTCTCATTTTTTATGAAAATTTTACTAATTAGTGTTTTTATTCACAAGCTAATTACTATTTATTGTTAGTGCTTCGTAATAGCAAATAATTCCCTGCTATAACTGTTTGTGTTATCTTTATAACAGTACTATCTTGATAATAAGTATACTACAAATTCAATAATTAATTTACAAAGCTTCCTATGATTTATCAAGTTTTTGAAAGTCTATAATCTACATTTTTAAATTTACAACTTATTGAATTCTATTTATAAACTTCCTAGTATAACATTTTATTTTTCTTAATATAAAATATTTTAATGTTTGAGATATAACTCTTAAATTAACCCATTGCGGATCAATTTAATTAGACACATGCACGCCCCAGTGGGTATAAATTAATTTGCACACCAGCGCGACAACAGAACAGTAACAGCGTGCCGCAATAAAACTGAAGGTAATTTCTTAGATATAACAGTGGTTTGCTGGGGTACCGGCGATATAGCAGTGACAACAAGTGGCGAGCCAGATTATAGGGTGGCAGGGACAATGTCGGAGTCATAAACTAAATATCACGCATGCAGTTGGGGCGAAGAGATAACAACGTCTGAGTCATCGAATAAACTAAGCTTGGCGACAACAACGGCCTCCTCTCAGTCCTCTGTGTCTGTTTCACTAATCTCAATGTCACTTGCTATATCAGTGCACCAACGTAGACAGAAATGCACTATATCTGCTTCCTCAACTTCAACATACCACTGCGATCTATTAGATACTAATGAAAGTTTTTATAAATACCCAGTTGTGAATAGAGACGCTTACACAACCTAATAGAGTCTGTTGTAACATTTGGAGGTAAAAGCCAAAGCAGATTGCTTATGCGAGCTGAGCTCGTCATTGTGCCGCTAGGCCCAGGCACTGCATACGAGCTGAGCTCGTCATTGTGCCTCTAGGCCCAGCCGCTGCATACGAGCTGAACTCGTCAGTGATCCGCAATGGGTTAATACTACCTGACTTAACAGTTATTTAGGTAGAGGTAAGCAAAATCTGACTTAATTTGGAAAATGTGAAGAGTAGGTGAAATACCAATATGTCTGCAGATATGAGGCCCAGTGTTCTTCGGTCTAGGGTAAGCATACCAAACATGATCTAGGGTTGGTCACTGACCAGTTGAGTGACTGCCCTATGACTCAATGTTATGACAAAAACAAGGGTGAGTGTAAAATGACATTGTAATGTTTTGTATTCAACAGTTGCCTGTAAATATCACTCAGTTCTAGATATTGCTGGAGTTAAAATGAAGCACTTATAATAATTGTTGTTGTATACCAAATATCAAATATAGTTTCGTTGAAGTTTCCCAAAAATTACAAAAATACAATTATTTTCAATACAAAAAATGCATAGTATTTATATACATTTGAAAAACTGTATAACTAGCATGTTTTAATTTTAAACCGTATTCACTAAGAGATATAGAAAGTTCAACAGTTATACTTACTATTGTTAATGTATATATAACATGAATACTGAAATGATTAAATAATATGTTGCTGTTAATAAAATACATATTTAAATTCTATACTTTAAAATTTTCTAGCAATTACAAATTTAGAATTGTTTTAATCATAATTTTACATAGATTACAAAAACGTTAGTTTAAAAAAATAAAACGTAGATAGTAATAATGTTACAATTTTTTATTAGACACTCCAGTTGCAGATTATTTATGACAGGCAGCCGAGAAAAGGTTGACAAGGACTGCCCTGGCGGTGTGTGTGCGTGCGTTGGTGGAGGGTTGCTTAATCTCTCAGGAGCCATAGGCAAACATCCAGTGTATAATTGTCTAATATATAAGACAATGGTGGCTTTTTCATAATCGAAAATACTTAGTGGTTTCCTCAAGAATTTTCTTAGAAAACCTTATTTATTTCACCAGCTTATTCTAATCATATTCAAACCAATATGCATGTATGGGTGGTTTAATAGCACTGTAGTGTACAGGTGGGTCAATACCACAAAATATAATTCTCTCATATACTGCAAGAACACTGGTGTTAACTTAATAAAAACCCTGTCATGAAACTTATAGTACCCCCCACAAGGCTCAGTCCTTGCCCCTCTCTTGTTCAATAAATATGCTGCCAATATTCCCATTACACATTAAATTTGCATATGCAGATGATATTGTTCTCGCGACCCAACATAAATCATAGCATAGTTGACCTCCATATTCCGCAATTATTTTAGATCTTACAGTACAATTTGTATGTCCTGATAAAAGTATATGGTTTTACAGAAAATGTATTGACTGTTGAGCACTACTTTTTTAATAATTTAATGCGTTCAAAGAACTGCACGAAGGGATTTAAAATAACTTACATTTAGTGTAACTAAGAATTTCAACAATTGAACAAAAATTTTTAAAAAATGCAAGATTGAGTCCTTGATATATGATGGTGAATATGCTTAATGTGTAGATATTTTAAGAATAAAAAATTAAACAACCGCTATTTTTAAAGATAAACTTTCACATTTGAATGTTTCCAAAGTGGTGTCCATAACCCATACTGAATCATTGGCGTTTACTTGTTTTTGGTAAGCATGAGAACCCTGCATTGCAACTTGACCCCTCTCACCATGTTTCTTTGATAGTAATTTTTGCTGTGCAGAAATAAATGCAGCAATGTAATGATATATCTGAGATTACACCCACAAGGATTATAGTCAAATAAAATAATAACAGTTTGATTAGCATCAAACTCTGATTACATTTAGATGGTACTTCACTAGCGCTTCACTATTGGATCCCAAAATAACAGGTAATTTAAAATATAAAATGTAGCATTGGTTAAGAAATCTATCTGTCTTTAAATAAACTAAATGATTCAGGCCTGATTATTATAAATGAGTTCTGATCAAAATTTATATATTTGATAAGAGGCTGGTTTTAAATAAGATAATGATTTATGTTAGCATATTATATTTGGCCAGGTATAATTTTTACCCAAAAAATAAAGGTTTATACAGTATCATAAAAGTACCAAAGCTTTGATTGTGACGCTGAATATTCTTTGGCTGCAATTAAGTATTGCATTAATCTAAAGCCATATCCTCATCGTCGTCGTCCTTCTTTTTGCTGTCATCAGTCTTCTTACGCTTCTCTGGCTGTTTGGGCTCACTGTTGCTTGTGTCCAGGCTTGTGTTCTGCAAGGCTTTAACAAAGTCTTCCATGTTTCCCTGGTTGGCAGCATTTACTGCTTCTGGTCCAACCTCAAACTGAGACACAATCGGCCCAAGCTGACCTGACTGAAGCGCTGTGCTGAACAAACTAACCGCCTAAAAAACAAATCAGCAATTTTTTAGACATTTTACTGAAATACATAATTTTTAAAACTACAGCATTTACTAATTAACTGTATTCTAATTCAAATTTTCAAAAATTTTTAAACACAAACAACTGTAAAATTAAGATTGTTTTTTATTTATTCATTTTTCTAATTTTTAAAAATATTATTTAATTAATTTGTCATGTTTATGAATTCATGAATTGTACAAATAGTGAGATAGGTCTTTCTAGCAACAACGATTTAGCTTAGTTTTGAAGGTTTTGCCTCTATTCAGCAGATGGTTATATAATTTTCGCCCAAGATAAGATGGCTTTTCAGGGAGGCTACTCAATCATATAAAAAAAATTCAAGCATAATTCAAGGTTTTTTCCAAGGGGTTTCAAACAAAATTCAAGGCGCACTTACAGAGGAAAATATTTCTGAATCGACATAATCACTCATTATAGTACAATACATAAAAAAGCACGTTTTATAGCTAGATATGTCAATAATCTTGTAGGCCATAAAGAAATTTAATTATTGCATAAGTATCCTAGGTTTAATTAGCAGTTACCTAGAATTTTTTATTTCATTAATAAGTAGGCTCAAAATCTAGTGATATGCCTAACTTACTTTAATACAATTTTTACTAATAAGCCTACGGACTATTTGCGATAGGCCCAGCTTTAATTAATTACTGTTATATTAAATTGACACAAGGTTGAGTGGAAGAGAGGACTTCATAGTCCTAACTCCGCCTTTAAATAAAGACATTCATTCATTATATCAATAACACGATGAGTTGAAAACAAAACTCGTTTTATATCTGATAAGTATGTGAAAAACCCACATTTTTAAAAATCATTATTTTTTGACAACTTTTTTCATTTTACATGTTTTGGTAACCATGCAATTTCTTTTCACCTCTGAAAATACAATTTCTTGTTGAACAAATATTGAAATGTGAATTTTTAAGGTTTTTTTCATTTTACATGTTTTGGTAACTATGCAATTTCTTGTCACCTCTGAAAATACAATTTCTTGTTGAAAAAGTGGTGAAATGTGAGTTTTTTTTAGGAGGTTGCTTTCATCTGCAGAAAACTCTTTTTTAACAGAAAATCGAAAAAACTAGTTTTTTATCTGATAGTGAAAAAAACAACTTTTTTAGATATAGTTTTCTGTCAAATTTCTTTTCCATCTCACATGTTTTTTAGGCTGAACACGAATGTATAAAATTGTGTTTGCAGTAAAATTATTTATTTAGCCTGAAAAATGCATTTTATACTTACCTGACCAAACATAACCTAACTTGTCCTAATTGTCTATTTACTCAACAAAAATTCGTAATTTGCTTTAAATTCGGGTGTTAGGCCACCGTGACGGCCTGCGGCTGTCACTCTGGCGGAAATATAGATGAATTTGGTTTTTGCGATTAATAGTTGTTGTATATAATGATCGCGTAATGGTCGCTAATCGTGATTCGCTGCGAAAGAAGTTTTTCTTTATATCTCAAGAAATAATGGTAATAGACCAAATTCATATTCAGTACAAAAAAATACATCGAAATACAAAAAAAGATGATTAAAATACTATTTAAACTAACAGAAATATGTCAAAAATACTATAAGTTGTGATATCAGTTTTCCGAATTTTTCGGTAAAATACGTAATTTCCGCGAAATGTTTTTTATGCTAATCACGAATATATAATTGGGTTATCCAGTAACATTATTTTTTCGGCCTAAAAAATAAACTTTTTACTGACCGACATAACCGAACTTATCATGACTATTTACTCAACAAATAGACGTAATTTGCGTTGAATTATTGTGCCTGGCCTCCGTGACGGCCTACCGTCCGCTATTCCGGCAGGAGTATGCGTGAATTCAGTTTTTTTGTGGTAAAAATCTTATGTATATAATGATCGCTAATCGTGATTCGCCGCGAAAGTAGTTTTTTCGTTATATCTCGAGAAATAATTTGTATAGACCAAAATAGGGTAATTATGCACTTTCTTGCCACCTCTGAAAATGCTATTTCATGTTGAAAAAGTGGTAAAATATGAGTTTAAAACTCTTGAGGAGTTTGATTTTATCCGCGGAAAACTCGTTTTTTACCCAAAAATCGAAAGACTAGTATTTTATCTGATAGTGAAAAAACCAACTTTTTTTAAAATCTCTATTTTTCGACAAATTTTTTTTATTTCTCATGTTTTTTATGCTAAAAACAAATATATAACTGGTTTTGTAGTAAAATTATTTTTTCAGCTCGAAAATTCATTTTTAACTGACAGCCTAATATAGCCTAATTTTCTATTTCTCAACAAAAATTCATAATTTGCGTTACATTCGAGTGTTTGGCCTCCGTGACGGCCTGCCGGCCATCCCTCCGGTGGAATTATAGGTGAATTCGGTTTTTGTGATTAATAGTTGTATATAATGATCACGTAATGGCCACTAATCGCGATTCGCCGCGATAGTAGTTTTTCCGTTATATCTCGAGAAATATTTGTAATAGACCAAAATAGTTTTCAAATTTGTATTCAGCGCAAAAACACAACAAAATAAAAAAAGATGATTAAAATACCATTTAAATTAACGGAAATATGACAAAAATACTAAAAGTTGTGACATTGGTTTTTTCGAATTGTTCGGTAAAAACGATTTCCGCAGAATAAAAAATTCTCACGAAATTGTAGTCAATTAGTGACCCATTTCAGGTAGTTTTCAAATTTTGTTTGGTGGCAAGAAACTGCATAATAGCATTGTTGGTTTTAATAAATAATAATTCACACAAAACTAAAACACTTAGTCAAAATTTACGATTTTAGAGTTAGTTAGACCTTTAAGTCAATAAACTACAACACAAAACATTCCACACTTAAAACAACATCCAATGAACTTTATATTAATGTTTTTATCCAATAAATTGTTTAAGTAATTCTGCATTTTATTGATCATAACTGAATAAATAAACTGGAAGGTTTAATTAACAAAATACGCTCTTCGCTGGTGATAAATTACCGTTCACATTATCTCTTCTTGTTGCCTACCTGTTGTTGCCGGTAATGGTAAACGTAAACAAAACAAATGCATCAGCCCATCCTCGCCCAGCCTGTTGTCGATGTATTTTCGTTATTTAAAAAGAACACAACAGTTTCATTGAAACAATAATTCGGCACCAAAACGTTTCAAAATTTTGCAAATAGCTGCAGAACAGACAGCAACAGTGAGCGTCATCGGATATCAATAGAACAAAACGAAAAATCCTAAAGTTTAGTCGCAACTTTAACCTGCAGCGTAGGTTGCAACAGAATGTCAACAAATCTTAGAGGCGACGCTTGACATTAGATTGATTTGCGTGTCTCGGCAAAATGCAGTGGGTGAAGCTATCATATTGTCTGCAACAGCTTCATTCAACTGTTTCGACGTTAAAACTGTTTCGGTTGCAACCGTTTTGTAAAACTATTCCATGTGTATTATTTTGAACATATCAATGTGCCGAGTCGACTCCTCGTGTCTTATCATACGAAGATTGACGAGGTTACCCGAACTTATCGCTTGAGTTTAACTGGAGCCATGAAGTCCGAACCTTACTGACGTCACCGGATTATTCTCGTCTCGCTCGACGAGAATTCCCGATGGTTACCGAAATTCAAGCATATTTCCAGGTTTTTTCAAGGAGCCGTAAAATTCAAGCATAATTCCAGGTTTTCCCGGAATTCCCGGTGAGTAGCCACCCTGCTTTTTCTTATATAAAGTAGTTTTGTGATGGTCGGTTGCCAAACGCACCAACACCATGAATCCAAGATTGTATTTAAATATCCCAACATTCACTACTGTAAACATTTAATTCAGTGTTTGACCAATGGTAAACCAGCAATGCGAATTAGCCAATGAGAGGCAAAAAACTGTATAGAATATCTATTTCGAAAAATCAATTGCTTTTTATTTGTAATTGCTATTTTTAATTTTATGATTGTCACCTTCAAGGAGAGTTCAACCATCCCTTATGATAAAAAAATGTTACTAGATATCATTTGATTTTAAACAATTTAGCAACTCCAGTCAAATTTCATTTCAATCTGTTAAATCCGAAAAATCATTGTAGATTGGACTGTAAAGAGATTGTGTACAACAAGTTGGATGCGATAATATCTTGATTTTTCTCTACACAAAATGATTGTAAAAAATGTTGTTTAGTTTTTATTAACTATCAGTATCAGTGACCTGTTGAAACTGAGGTGAAGCCAAGGTGGAGCGCAGTTGCTCTTGCTGGGAAGCTTCTCCGGTGGAGGGGAGATGCTGCTGAAGCTCCTGGACCACAGCTGGATTGTTGACAACAGCTGACAGAGCCTCTGTTGTGATTGCAGACGACAAGTCCACTGGAACATAAATACAACGGGTATGTTTGTTTGCTTGGAATAGATTTTTCTTCATTTGGCCTTCCAAACAGTTGAGCGTTTTGTGTGCAGATTTGGTCACTTGAAATATCTTACAGACTTAAAAAAAACCGTTTGTTTTACCACTCTCTACTTGGTGAATTAACATTTAAAACTCTTTCAGTGCTAGTTTAAAATTAAAGACTCTATACAACTTTTTAGTTGATCAACCGTTTCTAAATGTGATGATTGCATTTTTATGTACACAAATAAATCTTTATATATAATACGTGATGAAGCAGATTTTTGTCAACGCAACTCTTCCCTTATTTTTTGACCAATTTAAACGGTTGAGGTGTAAAAAAATTGCCTCTGTACGTAGTTCTGCAATAAGGTCTTAATTCTTCAACATTTTTACCCTGAAGGGTGTAGGAAGCTCTCAAAGTACATTTTTCGGCCATAAGAATAACACGGGGAGAGATTTAAATGAATCAAGAGGTGACAGCTGTTCAAATGTAAATAATGATAACCATACAATTTAACAGCTATTGGAATGTAAACAATAATGTTTGTAATATTGAGGAGGTTAAATCTTTCCCAATGTTAGACCAGGGAAGGTTGTAGGCATGGTTTTATTCATGTCCGATTATAGGGCTCCGCCCCACTGGCCTCAATATTTTGAATGGAGATTGAAAGGCAATATAATGCATATATATTATTTATTTGATTAATGTTCAGCTGTTCAACAAAAAGAAATTAAATGAACACGTTTGAAATAGGCTCAGTAATATCTTTGGGCGTTCAAACTAAAAAAATTAGGTAGCAGCGTAAGTACTGAGTGTGCAACCGTAAATATTATTATTTTACGTGATACAGTTTACCTACCAATATTTGTAGTCACAAGTTAAGAACCTAGACCGAAGGTCGAGGTGTCACGAGCGCAGCGAGTGATGGGATTGGCACGCAACGAGTGCAGGGGTGTCCCCTAGTGTTATTATATTATCATATCGACATAGTATGGTTCTTTTACTTTCTTAACATTGTATCTATATCCTAAACTTTGTATTTCATCGATATTCTTAATACTTTGTCTTGTGCACAAAAATTACATTTAATAGAAATTAGTACCTTATTAAGTTTAAACTTAAATTTAAACAATTTTATTTTATTTTATTTATTTATTTTTATTTTTATTTATTCAGTAATTAAAAATAAATTAATTTTTAATTACTGAATTAAAAATTAATTTAATTAAAATTAAATTAATTTTAATTTTAAAATTAAATTTACAATTACAGTAAAATTTTAATTTTACTGTAATTGTAAAACAAGGTTTTACAATTACAGTAAAACCTTGTTTTCCGATATTCCGTTTTAAATGACGTACTCGTCCCGTAAACAAGACTGTAATAAACATTTTCAAAAAATAATATAATGGATTAAAGTGCCGTAATAACGAAAACTGTATGTTCTTGGTGAGGGTTTTCCCAAACAGCAGGCTGTTTTGTTGCTTATTGTACTTGACTTTAGGTTGAGTAAGGACTGTACCATGTGAACAGCCAACATCAGTTTTTTAATCTGATTGCGATATAGAATTTTTTGGGTGGACTGTTGTTGGATTTGTGGGGAGGGGGAATTCAAATTAAAAAATATTTATTCATATACACAATACGATATTATGTACAAACTTTAATATGCATATACTCCCGCATAGATTATTAGTCCGTGTGCAGAGAGGATTCTATCGTTGTAGCATTATTTTACAAAAATAAAGAACAAGAATAATAAGATTAAGATTATGTATAAAAATAAAACGAAATAATAACTTAGCATATAGCTAATGGAAACTAAAGCTATTGTATATAAAGAAGAAGAATTAAATTGATGTAAACAATTTCAGGAAATCGTGTTTGTCTATAAGTAACAAGAAAAAGTAGCGTGCATCAGAATATTTTAGTATCAAAAACTTAAGCAAAGAAAAGAATCAACAATAAAAGGAACTAAAAAGGATAAATAGAAAAAATTAAAAAATAAAATAAGGGTATAGACAAAAAATTCAAACCGAGGAATAATACTTTAGACTGAACTCATACATTGGCTCTAAATATATTTAGAATAAGGATCACATAATGTGTGCACTGTTATTCAGTAGTTTCCTGTCCTGCCACATGTATTAGTTCATTATCTAAAATAGTTTATGTCTTTCTTTACTGTGAACGGCTTATTTATCACATTACTATATTTGTTAAGTTGGGTTTAAAAACGAAATTGTTATTTGTGACTGTACAGTACCGTAGTTTAAGTTGTTTATTCGTCATACATTACTGTAGTTTTATTGAACTTAGGCCTAATGAAATTGCTTCCAACATAAAAGAGTTAGAACATAATATTAATGCCTTTTTTATTATCACTTTATAACCGTTTATGTCATAAGTAAGAGTCTACTGTACTATTTATTTAGTTTTGTGTTTGTTATTTACAGTTTATCAAAGCTAAAATAATAACTTTTTAAATCTGCTATGAAGACAGAAATTAGTAAACATACGTCTGCAAGGGGAATGAAATCTACACTATAATACACAAATTGTGAATGCCATGATACATTAATGTGGTGGTTACAGGAATACTTTCTTCTTAACTACATGAAAACATCAAGAAATTAAAATTTCTTATTTTTCTTGATTATTTTTATATTTTGTTGTACTTTTTAATATATATTTACAATGAAGTACTTATATGTTTGGCAAGTTTGTTATTGTCCTATCAATGTAAATTAAATTCTGACATACTGCCCTTTACTTTCATCTAACAAGTTAAAGTGTATCAAAAAGGTTTTCCTACAGATATGATCTAAAGCCTAGGCTGTATTGAAAGTTATTTGTTCAGGAGCAGTTCTTTAAAAACCCTACCTAATAATGTATGCCGTACATGCAAGTACAGTCAAAATAATAACTAAAATAATAAATGAATTTTAGTTATTTTGCAGAATTATAATTTACAGATCTATTCTGTTTGAAACATTAGTAAAACCCAAAAAATCTATACAATAAAACTTATTTCGCTGTTACACAACAATCTTGAGTTTATTAGTTGAACACAAATGTTGAAAACTAAACTAAATAAATTATTTCTGCAATTAATTAACTCACCAGTCTGAGAAGAAGAGGCACCTTGAGATCCCGTTCCACTAACACCCAATCCTGACAGAAAGTTCTGCAGATCACTCAGCTGGATAGGATTCTGACTTCCACTTTCAGCTGAAACAACCAAGATACGAGGTACGTCCAGAAAGTAAGTTCCGTTTGGTAATAAAAATAATTTGTCTACAGATACAGAAAAAATATTTATTGCACTAAAATCTACAACTCTTAAACTACTTTTCTACATAACTGCTGAAATTTTGCAGGCATTTGTCATAGCGTGGCACAAGTTTTTCTATGCCTTCTTCATAGAAGGTTGCCGCCTGTGTCTTCAACCATTTGGAAACATTTTCTTTCAGCTCTTCGTCATCGTTGAAGTGTTGACCGCCAAGGAAAGACTTCAGATGTAAGAACAGATGAAAGTCGCTAGGAGCGAGGTCAGGGCTGTACGGAGGATGGTCAAACAAGTCCCAGCCAAATCCCTGTATAAGGTTTTTCGTCACATTTGCAGTGTGTGGTCGTGCATTGTCGTGAAGAAAAACAACACCTTTGGACAGAAATCCTCGGCGCTTATTCTGTTTTGCGCGGCGCAATTTCCTCAGTGTCTCGCAGTAAACTTCTGCATTGATTGTTTGACCTTGCCGATAAATGTCAATCGGTTTCACTTTCTTAGCATTCAGAAAACGATCACAGATCTGATTTCACAAGCGGCGGGATTTTCGATCAACATCGACATTTTAAACAAGCACAACAAAGCGTACGAGACTGACAGTGATCTCAAGATGGCGCACGTTTCTTCTCCTTGATACAGAGCGTCTGCCGCACATGCGCGGAACTGCGATCGCAGCACTGCAGCGGATATAAATGGAAACGGAACTTACTTTCTGGACGTACCTCGTAGAAATCACTTGTTTAGAATAAACGCTATTTACAAGTCTCCTGAAAACATCATATACTGACTAATAGTATTCTCTAAAAACACTGTTACACACTATGGCTATTGATTAATAAAATTAGAATTTACCGAACATTTGATTTGTTTACTCTACACTAACAACGCAATGATTAAAAGTAAGACATTATTTATTCGGAATACTAAAAATAATATAGTTAGTGACAGCAAACAATTTTGGAATTTCGTGAACAACAAAATGTCTGCAAGGAAGAATGTTCCAGTAATGGAGTTTAATGACATTTGTTTGGATAGTGGAAAATCAAATGCTGATGGTTTTAAAGAATATTTCGGTTTTGTATACAATACCGAAATAGTTTAGGTTGGGGAGCCTAGCCCTAAGGAGACAGGTTATGGAGCAAGTCTATCTCTGGGGCCTTGTGCAGGGTTGGGTGGATGATGCGGCTGGTTTGGAGTTCTATACTGTTAAAGTTTGGTTTCATATTCCAAACTTCCAAACTTTAATAGTAGGGACAAAGCCTTGTTCATTCTGCCACAGTCTCGTAACACGGCTTGTGCCTCCTTCTCCTTGCTGCAGATGATGAGGTCCTACAACTCTATGGTCTCGAAGACGTCTGATATAGATATATTTGTTGACAATATAAACAGTTTCAAGAATAAATGAATTTCTTCATTGATGGTTAGTTGACTGATAGTCCTGGAATATTGTATCAATTTAAAAAAATATTGTTTATTGAATTAGATGAAATGTTGCCTTAATTTTACATTAGATAATGTTTAAAGTATTAATTCTTCTCAAATTGTAGCCCATATGCATGTCTGAAGTGTTTTTGCTATTATTTATCAACCTGGTTTGTGGCAGGAAAATATAACAAAATGACAACATTCTTTTCAAGAGCCACAGTTGTGATAAAAGAAAAACAGTATGGGAGCTAAACAATTCATACTAACAACATCTAACATGAAAGACAATACAACACTTTTTTTTAACTTCACTAGCCACTTCACATGGGTCTGCTGCAGGCCTTTATGTGAACTTTATTCAAGGAGTGAAGTTCTGACCGTTGGTTGAGTGGGGATTCGAATCTTGGAGGTCACCCTCCACAGTCCGAAGCCTTAGCCACTGAGCCACCACGCCGCCAATATAACATATTAGACACATTATTTGAAACTAACTAATTAGGGGATGGTAGTCTGAGTCACAATCAAGGACACTCTGCTGAGACCCCTGTTGTCACAGTACGTGGACAAACACGCAGACTGCAATACACATGCGAGTCTGCTTGTGACATTGTTTTGTTTTTTTAGCCTCATAAAATTCATCAGTATATCTTACTCTGCTAATTAATGTATTAATACAGACTCTCTACGTGTCAAATTAGTTTATGAATTTAATGTACCTCATGTGCAGACACAATACTTTTATCGTTCAATTCATAATAATATTTATGAACTTCATATAAAGTGGGCTGCATTAGAATCTTTTAGCAGGCTTTTTCGGGCTGAGGGCTGCAGGTTGCCGAACCCTGCTCTAGAATACAGTGTTAACAGTTGTAGTGTTATGAACATGGGTTGACATGACTCTCCTCATGTTATTTGAGTCTAAATAATCATAAAAAATCAGATTTTGAACACCTCTGCTCTAAAGACTAACATATCACAAGACTTTTTTACTAATAGTATTAAGACATAAGTTTGATTTTCGTACCTGCTGGAGTCGATGGAGGTTTAGGAGAAGCTGCAGGAGCAGTGGTAGCAGGTTTGGGTGCAGCAGCGGTAGTTGTAGCGGCAGCTGGTGTGCTGGACCGATTAGATTGACTAGTTGACGGGCGACTATAAATATATGAGTATTAGCCAGAAATAATTGTACTTCCATAATATTACTGATATTGCCCTTTTTTTATTTTTGGTTTCTCTTTTCAATTAATTTTACTTTAACAACAGTTTAAGTGCTGGCCCTAAACCCAATAGCTATCTAAAGAATGCTTGTCATTTTTTGTACTTTTAGAAACATTTTAGATTAAAACCCCTTAAAGATATAAAAATTATACTTATATGTACAAATTGCTCCTTTACTCTTTTTTTTATCAATATGAAATTAAAAACTGCTATTTTTTTATTTATACATGTTAGGTTAGGTTAAAGGACACTGGACCAGGAATTAGTATATTAGCAGAGATAAGACATCAGCAAACTTACATAAGAAGACAAGTTCACTAACACCACAGTAGCAGTAAACAAATACAGTGATAACACATTTTGCATAAATTTTCCATGCCACTGGCACTTTCTTCATGTGAGTAGAGAGAGGAAAGTTCAATGTGATTTTAAAGTACTCAAAGCATTGAAAATCTCCAACTAACAATTAATTAATTAAAAACATTCCAACACTAATAAATAATCTTTAGGTGTGTTATAATACAGTTACCTAAATCTGTAAACAAACAATCCTATAATTTTATAATGTTTACTAGTTGTTTAATTTGAAACTACCTCAATAAGTCTTATGAAATGTTTCGTGTTGTGACGGTGTTTCATCCATCAACAAAGTTCTAATGTAATCCAGCGTCAAGTATGTTTAAATTATACCAAATACTACTTCATGTTCAATAATTTAAACTTAATCTAGTCATTTTTCCCTTTGTTGAAGCCTAGTCTACAGACATTATTACAACATTTGTTCTCAATGGCCGGATTCAGCAGTAGCAAGAATGCATCGTATAGCTGCTCTTAAAAACTTAAAACATGTATAGCCAACATTTAAATTTGTTTAGTTTCCTGCAAGAAAATATGATATACTGATGTTTTAATACACAGAGAAGAGTAAGACACGGTATCTTTCTACTTCATGTCATAATGGATAAAATCATTTCAGAGCTGTAAGGAATCATAGGAGCAGAAGAGCCGAAGATAGTACCATATGATAGGGTAATATAAATAGAAAGATTTAGAATGAGTTAAATAATTGAGCAATAGTAACAAAGAGGTATGTCTTAGAGATGAACATACAGAAACGTAAATTAATGAAGTTTGAAAGAACAGAAGGGAGAGAAAAAGATCTATCAATTAAAAGGAATGTCCTGGAAAAGGTAGATGCATGTTTTCTATCTAGTGAGTAAAGAACCAAACCAGAGGACAATAAAAGAGGAGATAAGAAATGAGTGGAGAGTTTTTTAATCTGATAAAGAAAATGTTGGAGGTTGGAATATTGGAAATGAAACAAAGTTATTGGTACAAAGTTATTGGTAAAATGACAGTTATTGGTTGATGTATTTATCAACCAATCTTATTATGTAGCGGAAACTTGGACATGGATAAAAGGTGATTTAAGCAGATTGCAGGCAACATAAATGAGATATTTAAGAATAATAGAGAAGATTATCAGATGGGATTGAACAAGGAACACAATAATCAGAGAAATGTCGAAGGTGATACTGCTACAAGAGACTTGGAACAAAAGGAGGTGGGAGGACCAAGTGTGGAAGGATGTGGAGAGAATAGGAATGCAGGAAAGATAATGAAGGGAGAAGAAACCTGGATGGATAGATAAAATTGGAAAAAGCTGTGTACGACGACCTGTAAAAACGAAAACGTCAACAGATGATGATGTTTCAAATATTAGCTATTTCATAAGAAATGTCAATCTAACAAACGGGATGTAACAAAATATTGCATACAGCCTGAAGTCAATTTGCAATATGACATCTCTGAGATTTAAATTATTTTAAAATGTAGAACTGTTTCTCCCTTTAGTTACCTGATGGTACCGAGCAAACTAGAGAGGCCTCCAATCTGACCAACTCCTCCAAATAGCTGCATCAACTGCTGCTGAGACATGTTTTGTAGGAGATTCTGTAGGTTCTCATCTGGAAAATACAACATCTAATCTAGAGTGAATGGTAGTTTGTTCTAAAACAAGAGGGATAACTAATCAATCTTTGGCCGGATAAACTTTTATTTTCAGCATTCTTTTCCTGACAACACTAAGATTAATTGTAATGGATGCAACCCATTTCAATGGGTGAGGTTATGTTATTGGTCAGTGCAGTGCACCAGGACTTCATCTAATAGAACACAAGTGCTAGGGCATCGGCAAACTTACCTGCCAAGACAAATCTACTAACAGTTCAGGGGAGAACATAAAATACAAAATACACAGCAAATATTTTCAGTGCCACTGGTTCTTTCATCAGATTATCACTGTTGACAAAATATAATATATTCTTTTGTTTAATTTAAAACCTTAGAAGCCCTAGTCACGCAATTCTAAACTAGCATGTAATAGATTGAAGGGCCTATGGACTTGTGAAAAATCCTTTCTTTTGTGAATAGTGACAAAACTGGTCACTTTGTTTGTTTGTTTGTCCCTCACATTACTAGTGACGTCTGCAGGCACAAAATTGTATAATTAAGTCCTACATAAAGAGCTTTTTGTTATTTTCTAAGGTGCTTCATACAGAATGATATGTGACACTATATTAATCGATAAGCCTTCTCAATATTTTAGATATAGTGGAACTTTGATAGTTTGTCACTCGATACTTCGACAGTCCTTATACTTCCATACCAGCTGTGTTGACGTTACGTAGTAATTATTGTCTGTGACAAGCTGAGGTTGATGCGACCGAGCTTAAGTAAAAAATAATGTCAAAGTTAAAAAATAATGAAAATTGTCCTTGTCTAGTAAATTGTTCTTGCAAGTACTATGTAATACTTTCTGTACATTGATAACTCTGTAACTTGAAACCGTACATACTTAAGAGGGGCTGAAGTTTTACAAAATTATAGTCCAAGACTGGAATTATTCTTTATTCTCTTCTAGCAGTAATATAATACTGGCTTGTAGTTTGAAATGTGTACGAAGTTAAAATGTAGATTTAGTTTAAAAAATGTGTTACTGAGGTACTATACAGATTGTGAAATATTAAGAGCGTTTTATCCAATATTATAAAATGACAAGAAAACCTGGAGTTGCTCCGCCACTTCTTTGGGACCCTGGAGTCGGTGGGTTATTCAACACTTCGTTGATCTTGCGAGCATTTTCTTCATCTTTATCAGTCTTAGGTTCCTGAAATAACATTTGTTGAATATTAACCTAAAATATAACAGAGACAAAATAAACATTAAATAAAAAAGACAAAATATTAGCTACTTGCAATTTATGCATTGAATATACTACGCTATTTATCAACCTAATTTGGATCTCAAACTTCAGCGCAGGATTGAATTTAGTAAAGATGATAAATTGTAGTTTGTTTTTCCACTTGTTTGGCACCTTCAATTTGCCATGGTTCGTACAAATAGAGTTAAGTCCTCTGTCCAAGATCTGTAGTTTATGAACTAGGCATGTTTAAAAATGAATTTAATATCAATAGTATATTGGTATCAATAGTTAATTAGAGATAACAATAAGCAAAACCGTTATAGTGTGTTGGAAAATGACAATAATATAATAGAGGAAAACGAATATGCTCGGGTTGACAAAAAAAAGAAAAACCAAAAAAAGAAGAAAAATATTAACAATAGAACAAAACAAACACGAGGAAAATTAAACGTGAGAAAATCATCTACAAAAAAAGACTCAGTAAAAATAGCACCTTTTAAAAATATCACTATTTCTGGTGAAAGTCATGCTCGCTATATAGCTGGCATGGTCAAAGAACAGTTGCATTCGGAGATCCATATTAGCGGCATGTGCAAGCCAGGGGCTGGTCTGATGAACATCCCGTCACAAAATAACAATACGCCATCAACTGACCATTGTCATGTTCTCATAGCAGGCACAAACGACGTGGCAAACAGAAGAGAAGACGTTATCCTAAGAAATATTGAAAATATTATAAAACAATACACAACCTCTTCTAAGTTAGTGCTCTCCAACTTACCTCACCGTTATGACCTGGCCCCAAATGATTTAATTAACAAGACCATCAGGACTGTCAACAGCTACATATCGGAGCTTTGCAGCCGTTATGAAGGCGTGGAGATACTGGACTTTGCTAGATTGAGGCACCCAGCCTTTACAACCCATGGGCTGCATTTGAACATGAGAGGCAAGAGAATACTGGCGCAGCTAATCAAGGAGAAGATTGCCTCTTTCCCTACATCTGCTTCAAACCTACGAGCAGGGCTAAAGAAACATTCTCCAGAGGAACCCACTTATCAATCTTCATTGACGAGTGAGAGAAGCCAAGAACCAAGGATGCTGCAGCACGACGCATATGCAGAGGCTGTCAAGCAATCATCGGTCACCAGCGAGTGGAGGGACAAGACTAATGATGTTGGCTCAAGGGGTTTTTTAGGACAACGACCCTTGGTCTCAGGCCTAGATCAAACAAAAAAACCCCTTACCCAAATATTGGCAACAAACGAATAAAAAATAGCACAACCCTTCTTCATCAAAATGTCCAATGGGTAACTAACAAAGATGACAAATTTTCCATCATCTGTGACGAACTAGCTCCTGATGTTTTAGTCGTGAGTGAACACAATCAGTGGAACCACAATCAACCACTTCAAAATTCAAAATTACAAGCTCGGTAACTCATTTTTGCAGAGAACATTACCAGGGTGGAGGTGTGGTTATTTTCACGAAGCAAAACTTAAATTCAAACCCGATAACATTAGCAATACCAGTAGAAAAAGATTTTGAACTCACAGCTATTAAAATTAATTCTTCCCCCTCCAACTTTTACATTGTTGGAATATACCGCTCTCCAAGTGGAGATGTGGAAACATTCTTCCAACATTTTGATAACCTACTACGAGAATTAAACCGAAAGAAGTTAGGTTTTATCATAATGGGAGATTTTAACATTGACGTGCTTGACTGGGAGGACCCTAAGACAAAACGCTTCAGCGATACTCTGAAGTCATTTGGCCTATCATGGTCGGTTAACTCCCCTACTCGAGTAACACCTATTTCTGAAACGGCCATCGACAATGTTATTACAAACATCCCTAACACACAAGTATCAGTAGTCAACGTTGCGATCTCTGATCATGATGCGCAGGAAGCCATTATCAGGAATTATCAACCGGACATTGAACCCCCTGTGGTCACTAAGACGAGAGATTTGAGCCAAAAAAATATTAGTTTGTTTAATACCCACCTATCTAGAGAACTGTGGGACCTTTCTGAAAACCAAACGGCTGAGGAAAAGTTTAATAATTTCTTTTACACCTTTTCGTTTCACCTAGACGTTTGTTGTCCCTTTAGAACGACAAAAACATCATATCGTTTTAAAAAAAGTCCCTGGATAACTCCAGGTATTTTAGTTTCCAGGCAAAAATATTAAGTTCCTTTCGCTTATTGCTAAGAGATCCTCTAGAATTTAAAAATTTTTTCAAAAAATATAAGAAAACTTACAGAAACGTTATTAAAGCGGCTAAGGCCTATGACGTTTCTAAATCCATAGAAAACTCAAAGAACCTTTCAAAAACTGCTTGGAAAATAATTAACAACAAATCTAATTTAAAAACTACGAAATCAATTCAATTGAACATTGAGGGTAGAATTATCAATAAGCAAGCCTCAGTTGCAAAGGAATTTAATAAATTCTTTACATCCGTTGCTAAGCAAAATCAAAACCCACAAAAACCACAACAATCTCTCTTGAGAAGGCAAACTCCGAGTGGCTCCATGGTAATGGCGCCTGTCACTGAACTCGAGGTTGCCCGGGT
This sequence comes from Stictocephala bisonia, assembly GCA_035578905.1. Lineage (NCBI taxonomy): Eukaryota > Metazoa > Arthropoda > Insecta > Hemiptera > Membracidae > Stictocephala > Stictocephala bisonia. The sequence continues at coordinate 1,100,971 of JAQJVL010000234.1, forward strand.
AATAAACCAACTTGCGCCTAAACGAACAAATGATATAAATTGCATGTCGGTGTGGCTGGTCAAAAAGTGCTACCAGTATCTTCTTACCCCATTGACAGATGCTGTCAACACATCTTTCTGTACTGGGATATTTCCTTCAGCTCTAAAATCAGCTAAGGTGATTCCTATTTTCAAGAAAGATGACCCTCGATCATTAAATAACTACAGATCAATTTCAATTCTTCCAGTTTTCAGTAAAATCTTCGAAAAACTCTAAATCAGCTTTCAAAATTCATTGACAAACATAACCTCCTCTCTTATCATCAATTTGGCTTCAGGCTAGGAATGTCGACAATAGATGCTGTAGAGAGTATAGTCGACATGATAGTTGAAGGAGTTGAGAGCCGAAATCATACACTTAAGTGTTTTTCTCGACCTCTCAAAAGCGTTTGACTGTGTTGATCACATCATTCTTATTCAGAAACTCAATAGTTATGGTATACGAGGGATATAAGTTTCCATTGCCAATGTCTCATCTCCCTACATAAAACTTAAGTATGGAGTCCCGCAGGGATCAATACTCAGCCCTCTGTTGTTTCTAATATATGTAAATGAAGTAAGTACATCTCTCTTGAATGGAAAAATTCTACAGTATGCAGATGATACTACACTTTTTTTTATATCTAAATTAAAAGAATCGCTAGAGTTGGAAACTTTCGAAGAATTGAACCGCAGCATCCAGCACTTTAACGAAATTAATCTGAAAACAAATGCTTCAAAATAAAATTTTATAAATTTCTGCCTAAAATCAACTGGCTCTAATGAGAATGGTCCTGTTGTCATGATTCCATGAGAATGATGCCATTCTCGTAGAAGCCACCACAGTTAACCCTTTTAGTGCTACAGCATCGCTGTCAGCGATTCCACAGTTTAGTCTTTAAGTGCGAGAATCGCTGCCAGCGACTATCCGTATTTCGTATATTATGCCGTATGAAATTAATGTTACTGGCTGCTATGATCGTAGTTGTGTTCCAAAAGCTTCAAGGTATTGCTTTTTCACTGTTTCGTTGTCTTTGGGATGGTTATAACTATCGCTTTGGAGAAGAATAATACTTGACCAGATTGTTTGTTTACGTTTTCAAGCTAGTCTGCTGCTAGTATGCTAGTGCTGTGTTAGAAGTATTGTTTTGCCGTGTAATATAATTTGTTATAATTAGCATAGTACCACCATACGTGTATGGGTGGGCGGGTAGGTTAGTACCACCGTACGTGTATGGGTGGGCGGGTGGGTTAGTACCACCGTACGTGTATGGGTGGGCGAATGGGTTACAATAGAAGTTTCAACTATGTAGTCATATAATTTGTTATAATAGTGTATAATTACTGTTTTATAAGTTAAATTTCTCTGAATTCACATAGATCAAGGTCTAACGTGGAATAGTCACGTGGACAGCATTTGTGCAAAAGTATCATCTGGTATATTTGTGTTAAGAAAACTGAAAATATATTGCCCCCAAAAATTCTCCTCATGGCCTATTACGGCCTTATTTATCCCCACCTTTCCTATGGGATAGCTATATGGGGTGGCGGTTCAAATGCTAATTTTACGAGATTGTTCAGACTGCAAAAAAAAGCAGTCAGAATAATTGCAAACCTCAACCAAAGAGATTCATACAGGCCGGCGTTCATTGAGCTCGAATTATTAACGCTGCCTTGTATGTATATATTGGAAACAGTATTGTTCTGCATAAACAAAAAACATCTCACTCAGGGAAGAGACATACATCCATATAACACTAGAGGCAGGAACAACTACCGTATTGGACAGCACAGGACGGTAGTGTACGAACAGCTGGTCTCACATTCAGGGGTGGCATTTTTGAACAGCCTACCCGAAGCAATTAAAAGCGCTTCAACGTCCAAGAAGTTAAAAGCCCACTTAAAAAGTTGTTTCTTGTCGATGGCCTTTTACTCAGTGGGGGAGTTCCTTTCATACGATTGGGGGACAGATTAATAAGGTTTGAGCCAAGGTGTCAAGTCAAAGAAGTGAATGTGTGAAAGAATGAAAAGTTTGTAAGTCCGAATGGTGAGTGATTGTGCGCGACTAATGTCGTTTCAGGTGACGTATTGTATACAACAATGTTGTCAACACAATACAGAAAGAAAAAAAAGCATTTGTCTCTAATTTTGGCCTGTCCAATGATAAGTTGACTTTACCAACCAAGATTACAATAGTTCTTCTACATTCATCACACTCATTCAGAAACAAATCTCATATTAGCCGATATCTCCATAATTCAGATAATCAGATATGAGACACAGTTACAACTTTGTGCATATTTTCAGTCAAATATGAATGGTGTGGATGGCCTGTGTAGTCTAGTTAATTACCGAGTTTCAACTTATGCTGGAAAAGGGCAATTTATTAATATCCCAATAGCCAGAGAAAATAAGACACCTACAGGTTTACATGAAATCCGAACCATGTAGTATTGGTCAGATTTTCAGCTAATTGACAGGCCCGACATTCAGTTCCCTCTCCTACACAACATTCGGACACTGGCAACCACCCAACATGGACACCCCAGACTTCTCTAGTAGTATCTACGCCGATAGCAATCATTGTTGGTATTAAGAGGACCAAGCATACAACATATCGCTTACAATCTCCACAACGCTTCGTCCCCATATAGGTGTGTTACAGCACTGTGCCACTAGTTAGTACCGGTAAAATATAAAAAATTAACAATCTTTGTTAAATGTTTGTTAGTAGAACTAAATTCACTGTTTAAAAGTAAATAAAGTGTTAAAACATACCTGAAGCCAGAAGAAGAATTTCCTATTGGATGATTTGAACTTGAGTACATACACTCTACCAGTAGTACACTGAGTTATTTGTTTAAACTCACAGTCATCAGGAAAGATAATTAAATCCTGCAAGTAAAGAAAATAGATAATTTCACATAAAAATACCTTACTCTAGGAAACCCTTACTCTACTTGTTTACATCTTTACCATCAAAATGGGCAGAGTTTACAAACCTCAAAATTTTGAGTAGACAAAAGATTTAAGGTTCAATCATTCTAGCATTTGATTGTATCTACTTAAGCATTTGTCAGTGACACAAACCTGGGGTGTGTCCCATATTTTGACATGCATCACAATCTTTAGCACATACTTCAGAATTGGATCAATTAAACCAAAATATGGTGAATCAGAACCAAAATATGTTGCGAAGGAGAATAACGTGCAACAGGTCGACATTGTCGCAGAACGAAAGAGATTGCTGCAGAAAGAAATCATCTAATTGAGAAACTATTTTCCGTACACCAAAATTACAGCATTCATTTCTGCAGAACGATGTCTGGGTTTGTGTATAAACAATTAATTAGAACCGTATTTGTAGTGCATTTTAATAACAAACTATGTACTAACTGATTCAGAGTAACAAATGACTTTTGCGATTTTACAAAATGAACAATAGCTAACTGCAGTGAGTGAGATGAAAGTCAAGCACCAGTCACCTACAACGCATGCGCAAGTTCCCATCAATCTTAACCAGACTATGCCACTCTAAAGATGGGTAATTTGCAAGACTAGTACACGACCAAATCGTTCACTGTAATGAGCCAGTTCAAAATAACGCAACGATCGACAACTTGTACAAGCGAAGGTTGGGGTTGTTTATAGTTTTGTTATGAGCTTTGTTTCGTAGACACACTTTTATTATTTATACTTGTAAATTTGTTCAACCAACCTTCTTCAAAATACAGTTTTTATCACCAATATTGTTATAAATAAATAATTATTACATTTAATAGTTTATTCAGTGTTCCTTCCCAGCTCTGATGTCCACTTTGAACTAAAATAGTTCAAATCTTAATGAGAACTTGTTCACTCGTTCATTAGGCTGACTAGTTCATTTGACTCCATCGTTCATGAACTATCCATCTCTCTACTCTTGCTTTCCAATTACAATCGGATCATCGTGTTTGAGTAATGATAACTTCAATTCAGTTACATTATCATTGATTGATAATGGCTGCCTCTGGACAGTGTATTGTTTGTAGTAACTGATCAGAGAAAATACTAGTAAAAATCTTAAAACACATTCATTATTTATGACATAATCCAGGATGTTCTGTGATGTATACGTCTGCAACCAACAGAAATATTGGTTATTTTTTTCAATAAAGAACATTCAGACAGCTTCTGCTAGTCAGTCAGTCAGGCAAGTTATCGGAATTCTGTCATATTTGGGAATAAAGAACTAAAAGTATGTGTACAACTACAAACTACAGTTGACATTTGCATCTGTCGTCAATAAATTAGTGGTCATCGTTATAATCTTGGTCAAATAAACTTAAATAAAACATAAATAAACATAGTTTGTATACCTTAATTCAATATTTTAACTCTATATTAAAAATTTGTGAATATAATTAATTTATTAAATTGTGAAAAAAAATTTAGGTTTATACGATTCTAGGTGATTATTTACGTGACTAGAAGACGCAGCTCATTCATGGAACAATGGTGAAATGAAATATTTTATACCAAATATTATGTTCTTTTCTTTGGTTCTTATATTCATACAATCTAATAATTTAATCATAATACTGTGAACAAAGGATTATTTATCAAACAAAATAATTCATTTTTGGACAAAGAATTATCAATACTCGAGTGATCAAATACAAATTTCAGGTAAAATCTATAACTCAATTATATAGAATCGCTTGCTGGCAATGAGTTAGTCTCAAATATTGTTTTCAGTTTTTTGCTCACAACGATGTTGACTTATCAAGTAAGGGAAGGCACCTGCATTCCTCTCTTATTATAAACATCTTTTTAAACAATTATTATTTTACCAGAATAAATTTCTTTGTTTGAATTGATAAATAATCATAATTATTATGATCCTCTGAAATTGACCATAATTTTAAAAAAACTTAGGATATTAGCTCCACCCAATTTGTGTGCTCTCGCTGTTGGTACCATAATATAGTACTTGCAGAAAGTTTTTGTCTTTATATACACCCTTGCAGAAAGATTGAAAGCATTCTGCTTTGGGGCATCAGTAACTGAATATTATTGTGTTATTAATAAAAATGTAGAAAATATTTATGGGTCACTATTACATTAAAATGGTTTGTTACTATCTAAATTTTAACTGACTTAACTAGATAATTGACAAACTGTTTCCCTAACAGGTTTTGGAATTTTGTATCGAAACAATTGCCCTTTAAGGATAGCAAAAAGTGATTCCGGATTGGTGGTACTATTTAAACCATTTATTTAAAGGATGATTACTTACATCTTCAATGGTACCAGAAGTTCTATCTTTCCAACAAAAATGCATCAAAGAATCTTCGGATTGATACACATAAATCAAACCCTTTCTCTTATCAGGATGAACCATCTTTCCCTTCATAGTCATTTTGCCAGCTTTAAACTCAACTAAATTCTTATTTTGAGATCGAGTTGCAGAGCTTCCAAATAGTGCTCCACCTCCAGGCATTTTAACTGTTTCTGAAAAACAAATATTAAAAATTAGGAGTATACTTAACGAAAGGCCCACAAAAATCTACAGATTCAAATTAAAAGAAGTTAATGCATCATCTGCCAAAGTATTGTATGATTTGCAGTTTCACCAGATATAGTTGTAAATCAACAATGGCATTTACAATTAACAAATTTGCAGGTCGATAGGTAAAATCAACCAAAATTTATGTATAGTAAAAAAGGGCACTTTCATGAAAAAAGAATAATTTGAAATTATATATTACATAAGTTATAGCAAATAACTGAGATAAAATGCCATGACTGATGGATATCTGATATTTTATTGAGATCAAGAAAAATGCCATGTTATTTTTTGTCAATAAAGAAAGTAAAGGAACCTTGAAAGATATCATCTCTCAAAAACCTTTAATATAGAAGATATTAAAGCAATAGGGTCTATAGTTGTCAATATGATTTGCCTTCTTAAATAGAAACTTAATGGTCTTAAAAGATCAGGGAATATACCGGTCTCAAAAGAGCGGTTAACTATGTAAGCCAGAGACTCCACAACTTCATGAGCAACCTTTTTAAAAAGATAAACCCCCTTCAACAAGAACTTTTTGGCTTTAAAAACTTAAGTCTTTAAAGATTTCTCTAAGATCCTCAAAAAAAAAAAATAAATAAATAAATAAAAAAAACCAGTAATGAACTTTTTTTAATAATGCACATTCTAGCCAACCTGAATATACACGAAAATATGATTTCTTGTTGAAAAAGTTGAAGTTTATACCTCTTGAGAAGGTTGGTTCAAACGCATAATACACGTTTTCACTGAAAGAATCGAAAAACTAGTTTTTTATCTTACAGTAAAAAAGCCAACAACGTTATTTTAACTTATTTTTCATTTTACATGTTTTTTTATGCTGAACACGAATATATGATTGATTTATCGATACAGTAAAACCTGGCATAATTGACCCTGTAATATCCGGAACCTCGGATAACCAGCCCGGGCGGCTCAGTGACAAAAGGAATATTAGGAATGTATAATGGGTTTACCATTGAAATTAATAAATTAGTTCTCACTGCTTGACCTTGGGAAAGGAGGAGTGGGAACGTAATGAGAGATTTCCCCAAAACAGAAGTCACCTATGCCATTTTTAGAAACATTGCCCTGGCATGTTGGTTGATCAAACATTGCTATTGTATCACCATTCCTTGTGTATTAGTAAGAGTTTTTCTAGTATACTGTATTTTAATGTTTCACTATTTATTTTTATTTAGCCTACTGTATGTTCTAAAATAAAATCTAATTTATTTTTTTATTACAAGATCTTTTGATCTTTTTCTTTCTATAACGTGATTCAGAAGTACCTTAACTATGATACTAGTAGACCAGCAGTATATTAGTTTTTTATTTTTTATAGGCCCTAAATAAATATGTATGCTATTTTAGAAAATGATTCCTAAATAATTTAGAAATCCCTTAAAGCTCAGTATTAAACAATTCATTAACTAAGTTACGTAGATCCTCCAAAGTATAACCGCAATACAGTCACTACACGAAAACCACGTGTCTTAATTATGGTAATTCCATTTCCGGCTTTAAAGTCATCCGACCTACCCTTACGCAATATTAGACCGGCTAAGACAGGTTTTACTGTTCAATTTTCTTCATTCTGAAAAATACACGTTTTACTTCTACCTAACAAAACAAACCAACTAATCCTATTGTCTATTTAACAAAAATTCATAATTTCTGTTAAATTCAGGTGACTGCCTTCCAAATCCTGACGGGAATATATATGTAAAGTCCATTTTTGTGTCGCCACGATAGTAGTTTTTACCTTTAATCTAAAAAAAAAATTTATAGACCAAAATAGTTTTCAAATTCATATTCGGTGTAAACGGGAGGGAGGGAAGGAGGGAGAATATCTTTATTTTACATACAATCTTCAAGATTGAAAATGGTGTCATTAAATACAATGTAATTATTGTAACAATCATTTTAGTTCAGAACTTGCTTTACACAGTAAAATTTTGCCAGTCCAGGAATTCACTTATGATGTAGAACGGCCGTTGGAGTAACCAGGATCGAAGGTTTTTCTTTAAGGCGACCGGGTCAGCTCTCTTAATCGTTTCAGATAGAACAATGAAGAACTTGGCTCCAGCATAAGAAGGCTTCGATTGAAAGCGACGACTGTGATGAATCAGAAGTGATGTATTCTCTTAGTGAATTCTTTGATCATAGTATAGTTGTGGATATATAGTTTTAAGTTCCTTGAATATTAGTATATTTATTTATTTGATTATTATAATTGTTTGAATAATGTACACTATAACTTCTACTATATACCTAGAGTTTTGCTTTTGTAATGTAATTTTTGTTTTTTAAATTGAAATACATTGTCATTATTTATATAAAAATTGCTTGTTTATAAAGATTTTTGTGTACATAGGTGTTAATGTTATTTTATACTTTTAAACTGGTATATTTTTTAGTGTTTAAAATTGATTGTTATTTAAATATTGAAATGTTTTTATCTGTATGATATGACTGATTTGTGATATTTTCAACTGTATCATTAAATAGTTTAGCCAATAATTAGTTGTAAGTTGACGTTGTCTATTGCTCATGTTTGTTGCTTAATGACAGTACAATTTTATTTATTTATTTAAAAACACATCAAATTAATAAAAAGATTATTAAAATATCATTTTAATAAATGAAGGTAATTCTCCACTATTACTTAATCAACTTCAAATCTTTTCATATTTTTATATAGTGAAGTGGTAGTCCTCTCTTATTTAGAAAAATGAAAATCAAGTGTCAGAAAGCCGTCGTTCACATTGCAAAGTGATAAGAAGTTTAAAGTCCACGCTCTATCACTGACATTTCAGAGACATCGTGCAGCTGCAGTTATGGTTGTTAGGTTATTATATTGTATAATGAACCTCTGTAATAACGTATTTTCACTGTTGCAAACCGCTTTTCAGTCAGCAGAATTCGTAAAAAAATATTCTACAATAGGTTATGATAACCTAACCTAACTATAATTGCCGAGGTGCAATGAATAAGGGCGGCCAAAGTCCACACGCTTTCACTGACATTTTGGAGACATCACGCCACAGCAGTTATGGTTAGGTTATGTTAATAATTTATAGAATGAACCTGTAATAACGTATTTTTACTATCGCAAACCGCTTTTCAGTCAGCAGAATTCATAAAAACATTCTACAATAGGCTATGATTACCTAACCCAAACACAACTGCCGCGGCACGATGTATATGGGCGACCTCAGTGTATACTAATGTATCACTAATGATACTAACTCTATGTTTCCTACACCTAATTTTTACTAAATGTTGATATTTATCATTCCAAAAATGTATTATGAAAGTATGAGAAGATTTGAAGTTGACTAAGTAATAATGCAGAATTACCTAAATGACATTAGGTCAAAAATACTAAAAGTTGTGAAATTAGTTTTAAAATTTTTTTTTTTTTTTTCAAGTAAAATCTGTCATTTTTATAGAATAAAAGGCATATCTCTTCAAATTATAGCCAATTCTTGACCTATTTCATGCATTGTTTTTAAATCCTATTAGGTGCCTAGAAACAGCATAATGACCAAAGTTTTATACCTTTTTATATTAGTTCCAGGATTGTTAAATATTTGTGGTAAAATTTAAATAAAACAATCAGAGGTTATTATGATTTTCAGGAATATTCTAGATGACTATTGATATTAAAATATTAAATTTCATCTTATAACAACGTAGGCTGTTATTCAAAATCTGATGGTGAAGTGTTGTTCGATATTTATTACCAGTATCAAATGTATATTTCTTAATTTGCCGAATGTACTATCAAATTATGAATGAATAATTAACTTTCCAGTCTAATTTAGTACCTCATAGTAGTAGTTACCAGATCCGGTAACAGGTTTAGTACTAAACATGTCACTTCAACACCAGATCTTGTATAAAAATCTGTACCTAGATTTAGGCTTAGGTGAAGCCTAAACCTAGTATAGATTTATACGTCTAATGTAGAAATTGTACGTCTAATTGATTTTTTTACATTGCCGGTTTAAGACTACTCTAGGCTTACCTGACGTAATTTATATTAAGAGTACAATTACTCCATAACCTAGGTCTAATGGGGAAAGATGTTGGCCTGCTTCATATCATCGCACTTTAGAAGTGGTGAAAGACTATGTTGGCCTGCTTCATATCATCACACTTTAGAAGTGGTAAAAGACTAACTGTTCAGGTTAATTTTAATCAATGACTCTGTCAAGATTAATTTTGTACAGAATATACTAAACTGTCTTAGATCAATCCTCAAACCATTATTAAGCTTAGTTATAAAACCTAAGGCCTAGGCCTAGCCTATTTGTAATTAAATTGAATGTTTGACATTTATTGTTCTCTGCACATACTCACCTTCCTATTACTCGGTTCAGGAATATTAACTCTACCTCACGAACAAACAGACTTTAATTTTTAACAGTTCTACTAAACTGAATCCGATCAGATATTGGATTTAGATAATTTCCTAATTCTATACTTACACAGGCAGAAAGTTAGAGTATACTAAACTGCAAATTTCACACACCACCAACAGGACACCCTATCAACCAACCAACCAGCATTCTAGTAGCAAGTAACACCTACACCAACAAAATAATAGTAATGCAAACCCCTAGGAAATACAATTCTTACAAAAGCTGCAATGTCATTAAATATATTGTTTGTGTTTGTACCATGTTATAACAAACGCAAGATATATGTACTTAATGTTAATGTGTCTGTTCTGTTGCCATATAAAGTGTGACGACATGTAAAATAATGTTCAATTTTGGTACAGTTTTCATATCAGCGATATATGCTCGACTGGATGAATACATGTGCTATATAATTAACGTGGTAAAAAATACAAATTCAATTTTACGACTTATGGAAAAGACTAAAGAGTGCATGACAAGAAAAAAAATTATATTACAAGACCAGTTCTTCTTTGGTAATTTATTCAACATCAGGGTCTTATGTAATTCTGAAGTTTCATATTTTAAATATACGTTAAGCCTAGTCCCCACTTACAAACATGTTCCCGGAAACAGTGTTTGCAAACTGTTTCCAATGTTTTTCTATTGTTTTTGTGATGTTTTGGTTATTTCCCAACTGTTTGCAAACATTTAAGTGTGTTTCTGGGACCAAGAAACAGTGTTTTCTGTTCTCAAAATCAAATGGAAAACACGCAAACATGTTTCCGTCTAGACAACAAAATTAGAACGGAAGAAAAAGCTTGAATGAGTCATCGAACGTCAGCTGTGCTTTCAGGCAATGAATCTTTTCAAGCGACTTGCAAGTGTGCATTACCGATCGTAACCGTTGTACGTCCATGTGTACTACTACTGCATGGAACCAGGAACAGATTTCAAATTTAATTGAAGAGTTTCATTATCGTAGAGTTTTGTAGGACATAAATTCTCCAGGTTATAGGAACAGGGATAAGTAACGTGACGAATAAAAGAAATCGCGCTAGCTTTTGACGTGAGAACCGATAAAATGGAAAATTAAATAAAAGTTTTAAAAATACAACGTCGACGTGAACATAAGGCATTGTGTGAGAAAAGTGGGAGTTCACCCAAGAAAGTTGGATGGTTCGGATACGAACCACTAAAAAAACGTCTTCTTCAGTTCACATCTCGGGAAACATCGTCCTGCCAGTGTGGACACAAATTAATGACAAACATTTATATTTCTCTGTTCTTTCAAAACAGTTTGCAAACTGTTTAAAAAAATGAAGAAGAAACATCAAAATATTTACAAGCTGTTTGTCAACTGTTTATAAACATTATTTTCAAGAGGATACTGACTTGGCTTTTTTTCTTTTTTTACTGTCTACGCCAGTGGCTTTTTGAACATGATATTCATACGTTGTTGAGGGTCAACGGTCCAAACCCCTATGTAAAATTTAAGTGGACCTCCCGGAATTTGAACCCGCGACAATCTGCATATGAAGCAGACGTGCTAACCACTAGGCAAGCAAGAAACTTCATAATCAAAAAGTCACAAAAATTGTGTAATCAGTTATTTCAAAATTATTTACAAGTAAACTTGTACATATTCACGATAGAGAGTTTTTAAATTTCACAAATGACAAGTTCACGCCAGTTAAAATATTTAAAAATGTCACATGTGTCTATACTTATAACATTTATGTACTTTATTCAATTAAATTTGATTTTATTCAGTTTAGCACGTTATTTATTTTAATTTGCTCAACTCAATTTTAGTTTATTTTTATTAAAATTTTGTAAATTAAACAGTTGAGATAACTAAATTGAAAAGTAAGAATATAACTTAATATACTATTTAGAATTATTCTTCTTCTGACGATGAGATGCCCTTTATTAACATTGACTTCTTAAACAATATATGCATGACTATTAGACAGTGAATATTTAGGTCAAGAACAAAATATTGAAATCACAAGTGTGCACGATAGATTAAGTACTGATGGTCATTATCACAAAATTTCTGAGTTCAAATCCTGGGAGATCCACTTGAAAGATTTACTTGAGGGGTTTGGACCGTTGTCCCTTAGCAACGTTTGTGGACTAAGGTAAAAATTCCTCTGGCTTAAATAGTCAAATAATAGTTGTAACAAACCATTCTCATATGCATGGCGTATCTAATGAAGTGTTTGTAAAGCATTGAGTAACGTTTTGGAGGAACTTGGAGGCTGTGAAACGATATTACATTTGTACAAGTTCTCCAATGTCCAAAATAATTATTTGGTTTAACCATTGATAAATATAAATTTCTATATCTATCAATAAATAAAGAGGCCATTCTCTCTTCCTCATTTCTCAATCTACCCTCATGTAATATCTCAAATTACCCAACTTTTTATCGGAAAACACTTTTGTAAAAAAAAATTGATAACAGCGTGTGATTAAAAATCACACTTACGTAAAATAACACATATACAAACTATTCTAGCTTTAATAGTCTCCAATAAAAATACCTAGATAATTTCTTTGGGGTTCTAAAAGATCCCACTGTACCAGTTAAGGGTTTAAAATCCCAAAAATTCCTCAGCCTCACGTCTAAATCCAAAATATAGCAGTATATAAAACTTATAAAAGGAAATATCTAACCGCACACTAGAAAGTCACAATATTGTTGACGATTTGAGAAGCCTTAGAATTGAGAATATATACACACATATCATATAATAACTTACTTACATGGGAAATATAGAACAAAATCAGGTTGCTTATTTAATTTGCTTCTAAATTATGCAGTAAGGTAATGGAGTACAAAGTATTTTCGTGAATTAAGATAGTGAAAGACGCGATCGCACTTGTTATGAAGGACACAAACATTATCTCCGAGTCCGAATGAGGAACACGAATGCATTTATCTTGGTAAAAAACTTGGTCGCACATGCCTCGGAGGAAGACACGATCGCACTTGTCTTCGTGACCTACGACGAATGCATTTGCCTTGTCACACTTGTCTTGGCGAAGAAAAGAACAATAACACGCTTGTCTTGGCGAAAGATACAATATCACTTATCTTGGCGAAGGTATGACCGAAGGTCACGAACAAGCGTTTGTCTTGGTGAAGGACATACACTAAAGATTAATAAAACTTCATCTCAAAATTCATTTCAGTACTAAGGGAATTTTTCATATATAGGGAATTTACAAAGCAAGGAGCAGACCAAAGAATACAAAATATAGAGAATTGACATTTATTGGCAAGGTCCGCTGAACTAAAAATACCGGCCAAATGTTTTCATTCAACTCGGCAGGGGAAACCTATTACAGTCGATTGTTGCAAAAGCTGCATGCAGCTAACAATAATATGTTAGCATTGTATGAATCATATATTATTTCACCGATTGTTGAACTTCATGAATGAACTTAACAGCTTTTTAATGGGATAAGTTAGATAATGATAACTAAACTGGTTAATAACTTACTGATTGCCTATTCTTGATTGTGTTTTAATAATATTATTTGAAAAATACTCTAATCATCACTAACAAAATACAGTCGCACCTTCTAGGTGTGCTTTTAATTGTGGGATTTTTAATTTGATTTATCGTATAATGTGATTTTAAAACAGTTTACAAATAATGCGTTTAATTTTGACAGTTTCTCATTACGTGTTGCACTTTAAACTGGATACTGTTCAACTAGATTCACTATGTTAAAACCTAAAATATGAGTATTAATAATTAATGAATTAACTGTTTTCACGTACTATGTTTGAAAAAACAATTAGACCTAGTTTTAAATATCATGAAAAGCATATATTTTTTTTAGTATATAACTTACAAGTCAAAATAAACTGCAGACATTTAACTGACTATGGCGAAGGCTTTTAGACCAAATATTAAATAAAAAATGAAACTAATTATAATTTATTCCAATGAATAAAAAGCAAATTATGTTACGAAAATAATTAATTATAGACACACTGTAAGAAGAACATAATTATACAATGAATTGAATGAATAATTGATATTTATGAATGCTCCTTCCAGTTTCACACTACACTACTATAGGCGTAGTAATTGTGTGTACTCGAGTTTGAGGGTTGTTTTCTAAGAAACTAAGAGGCCTGTGACAAATATAATGCCACCATTGTTTTCCTCTTTTAATTGTACGTTATAACATATGCATTTTAAAATTTTATTACAAGTGTTAATAATTTGTATCCTAGTTGGAGCAAATAAAGTACCGGATTTCACTAGTTTTCATTGTACATCAAATTTACAGCGTTATTACTAAAAAATCCGTAAATGTATCGCACTTATATTTTAATATCTGGTTGATAGGTTTGTTTTGTATAAATTTTACGAATTTTAGAATTTTAACTTAGAAAGTTCTTATCAATTCCCTGAAACATTTTTTTCTTGGCTTCTAGCGGTTGTAAAATTTATTACTTGGTCTTATTGTAATCCTTGTAGCACGTATAGGTACGATATATAGCTTTCACATGTCTAAATAAAGGAAGGGATTTTATATTGATTTAAATCTATTTACATTGATGAATTTTAAAGATATTTTAAATTGATTAAAATCGATTTAAAATCTCTGCGTTTACTTAAGAGTATACAATTAACTATCGTATACAACTTATAGTAACTAAATATGTTATAAGGATTACTACAAGACCAAGTAATAAATTTTACAATTTCTAGAAGTCAAGAAAAGAATGTTTCATGGAATTGATAAGAACTTTTTTCTCGAAAGGTTAAAATTTATAATACTTATATAAAACAGCCCATCAACGAGGTATTAAATATAATTGCGATACATCAACGGTTTTTAGTAATAGTGTTGTAAATTTGATGTACAATGAAAACTAGTAAAAATTCTGGTACTTTTTTTGTTCTAACTAGGAAAAAGATTGTTAAAACTTGTAATAAAAAACTTAAAATTCATATTTCATAACGTACAGTTCAATTAAGAAAACAATGGTCTGATTAGATTGTTCACAGACCTCTTAGTTCTTTAAAAAACAATCTTAAAAATAGGGTGTACATAGTTTCTGCGCCGACAGTAAGGCGTTTGTGCATATCGGGAAAATCTTATTGCGACATGATAGCTATTATGAAGTCATTACAAGTAAAAATCCTCATTGCAAGTTCTATTAATATAATTCAATATATGCAAGTGTCTTATCAATTATGGTCCAAACTCCAAATGGTTCTTAAGCACTTTTTTAAAAATTTTCAAAATTTTCCTTAAAAGTTCAAGGTTTCTTATCAGAGTATTTCGATTTTCCTTAAGATTTGAAACGCTTGAAGATTGACGTAGTTATTATTAAGTTAGGCATTTATCTTAACCACGATATATAATAGTATATAACATTAAAATGAGTATAAACATTGTACATAGATTACCAGAATACATTACGTGCCCGTGATAATGATAGGTCACCGATCCAATGGGTAACTTAGCCATTCATCCTTCAAGCACTCTCAATTCAAAAGTCAAAGATTTTTATTGTTAAGACAAACTCAATTACATAGCAAATGTTATTATTATTAAATCATAATAACTAAATATTATAGGTACAATTACTTTAGTAAACTGTCATCATTGAGATAGCTATTAAACAATAACTAGGGGACACCCCTGCACGCTTCGCGTGTCAGCCCCGTCGTATTTATTGACTTAAAATATCTATATCTATATATATTATAATTTCTAAAGTACTTTTTTTGTCGGTACGCCATAACTTCCTAAATTCTTCACCAATTTTCATAAATGAGGTGTCATTTTAAAGCTTTTTTTACCCACTACTTGATAAAAATATACAAATCTCTCATTTTCCAATAGTTTTTTTGAAAAACGACCTATTATATCATTCTGCAAGTAATTTAAACTTGAAATGTTTATTTACATTATTCGATCAGCTGTAACATGTGAATTAAATAAATCAAAACAAACATAATCACATCAAACATAGTGTTTAAAGAGGTACTTTGAATTTGTAAATAACTTAACCTAACGTTTATAAAATAAATTATATTAAATTTAAACTCACATATTTTATTTCTTCTTTACTCCATATTTACATTAGGTTAAATTGCACTCTAACTATGCTTTACTAACTATACTGTGTGCACTTTAATTAAGAGGGATTTAAAGAGAATACAGTGCGAATGCTTCGCACGGGTCGGCTAGTATATTATAATTTCTAAAGTACTTTTTTTGTCGGTACGCCATAACTTCCTAAATTCTTCACCAATTTTCATAAATGAGGTGTCATTTTAAAGTTTTTTTTACCCACTACTTGATGAAAATATACAAATCTCTCATTTTCAAATAGTTTTTTTGAAAAACGACCTATTATATCATTCTGCAAGTAATTTAAACTTGAAATGTTTATTTACATTATTCGATCAGCTGTAACATGTGAATTAAATAAATCAAAACAAACATAATCACATCAAACATAGTGTTAAAGAGGTACTTTGAATTTGTAAATATGCTGTTAATTTGTAAATAACTTAACCTAACATTTATAAAATAAATTATATTAAATTTAAACTCACGTATTTTATTTCTTCTTTGATCCATATTTAGTAATTAAACTGTATTAAGTAAAATCATTTATATATTTAATTTCGTAAGGCGAATCGGTTTTGTCATAATTCTAAGCGCTACACTCTACCTATGGCCTTCGGAAATGACTCATTTTAAAGCTGTGATGTTGTAGATGGCGGGAAAAATAAAAGTTTTGCAATTCGCCTTTAGTGCTCCGCCCCATTGGCCTTCAAAGTTCCCATGTTAATCTTATCTGATGAGGGGTTCTAACTTTTGTTTTGATTTACATAGTCCACCTGTCAATAAGACAAATTAAATATTCCAGCTGTTAATGTGTTATACTCTAATTAACAAGGCACAAGTAAAGGCCAAACCTTTAAGAAGCTGGTGTTTACCTGAAAAAAACAGGTTTACTACACATGGGCAAATTTCCATTTAGCAGACTAAAATTCCAAGAATTTATTGAATAATAGTTTATAGAAAATGCAGTCGACTAAAACAACGAAATAGACAATCCTTATCCAAAAAATATATTGTACATAGAAGTTTTCACACAATAATTTTGCCTGATTATCTGTATATGATGATGAATTTTACAAAACTATAAATGATTAAATAATATACATTAAATATTTTAACAGCAACGTTTTAATTTTATTTATATAATGGCTTTTGCCCCAACTAGCCACTAGTATTATTTAAATTCATTTATAGTAGCTCGCTCATTGCACTTGATTTGCACTCTATAATAGTAGCCTATAATAAATTATAAACAACCTATGTTATTACTAAGCCTGTTTCAAATGTTTTCATTTTATTTAACAGCTGACGATAACATACACACAGGCAGACATGTATTCGCTCTATTATAATTAACTTGATATTTTACTGTGCTGCTCTCTTTGTTTAACCCAAACAATTATTTGGACAATTTAATTTGTCTATCCCACCAGCTGGTCAATTACAATTAATCTCCATAAGAATAACATTGCAACGTTGACGGCGTGTAGGACAAAAACCTATGAGAATTTAAAAAATTTAGCTCCGTTATGGCGTAGAAATCAAAATTATCTTTGAAAAAAATTTCATCAAAATCGGTCAAATAATAAGTTCAGGAAATGAGTGAACTAAATGACCCGATTGTTTTAATATAAAGGATATCTAAATAATAAATACAATTAAAATTGTAAACCAATAACCAAAATCATAAGTTCTTATCATCAAGAAAGTTATCTATACTGTATTGTTAATACGTTATAAAAATACTTGTTGTTTTATATTTTTTTCATAAAAAGTTTGTATTATGCTTTGGAATGGTAAAGAGGTTTATATGGCAAAGGAAGTAAGAAGAACTGTGTATAGGGAAGTTGTTAGTTTTAAAGATATATGTGGCCCATTCTAGAATATATAGACTTACAAATGTTAAGATTGTACTATCCCAAAAGGCCCTATCTATTCATGATTGAGTTCTGGAAATGCCATGGACCGCCTCCTACCAGAAAACTGGAGCTGGAAAGCGTTTAAAACTTAGATGCTAAAGAAGATAACCATTACGAAGCGGCCAAAAAACAAAAGAGGAAAGACAAAAAACAACCGGTGACAACGAATGGAGCAATGGAAATAAAGCTTCGTACATAAGTTCCATACATAACTTCCATACATGAAGTTATGTATGGAGCAAGCATATAATAGATTTTCATTTTAAATCAGTATAGGACACGTTTTTAATAAAAATTCATTTGTACAAATGACTATAAATTGGAAGTAGCTATACATAATTTTCTCGTTTGTATGGTTCAAAATGTTTTATTTATTTTTATTAGGTACACAGCATACACCAGTAATACAAGAAAGGTTTTACATTATGGCAAGTACTTATTCCATAAAGGATACACACAAGACATACACGGAAGACGTTACTGTAAAACATACTGTAATAAATGGTTCCAAAGAATTGGCACAAACTTTCCCCCTTATTAAACACTAAAAATAATCAAAACTTAGAAAATTACCAGTTTGATTCCCAAATATATGTTTTGACCATAACTCAAAAACAAGTTAGAGACATGCAGTTTTTACTAAAATACTTTAGATTGTAATTTACATCTTTCCTGAAAATTTAATGAAAATCATTTGAGCTGTTTTTTTTTATGAAATTACTTTTTTATGTTTTTGCCCATAAATTAAAAAAAAAGTAAGTGAAAAATTGGTCTAGAGATATTGGCTAAATACACCTACATACCTACAAAATTTCAAAAAAAAAAAAATATCACTCCGTTTAGTTTCCAGCGAACTGCACATACACATAGACACACATATGGACAGACACCAACAATATTTTACGAAAAATACACTTTTTTTGGTTCAGGGGACTTTGAAATGGATTTGTAGACCAACTAGTAAAAAGGTTTTTAGACGATCACAATACTTTCTCTATGCTTACGCATATGGGAGAAAGTAAAAACAAAGACTTTATAAGCTATTTAACACAAATTTAATAACATTCAATGTGAGTAACAACAACAATAATAATAGTAACAAGCTAAGTAATAACAAGCTATAATAATAAAATCGAAATCAAACAATAACAGTACAATTTTAACAATCTTGTAGAAAGTTTTACGAGGCCAACGACCCTCATCTGTAAGTATATGGTTGTATTTAACATCTTTAAATTAAAGTGGTCGTTGTTCCCCAAACTGCCAAGTCACCGTTGGAAGTCGACAGCGCTGTGGTAGACATGCAATTTTACCGTCAGCAGGCCAAAACACGCTTTTCTATTTCAATTGTACTGTTCGTGTTCATTACTATAATGAGTTATAGTGAACGCTGCATGATTATTAAAGGCTCACTCTAGTAGACCATAAGTTGATTATGACTATGTAAAATCATCAAGAATGGCATTTAAAATGTCAGATATTTAACTGTGAGAAAATACAAAATATCCTATTTTTTTACAAAAACCAACTTATGGTCCACTATGACAAGTCTTCGCCTATCAAATGACACTTATTATTTTGAATTGAAATATTGAAATAGAAGACTGTGAAGATTTTTGGCGTTTTTCGCGGAGGGAAATGGTACCAACCGTGCCGTGTTACTAGCGCACGCGTTAGAAGCGCACAAGGGTCAAAGCATGTTAGGAGCGCTCAACCCTTCTACCTGGGGCCCGGAGGGTCCAATCTGACCTGCCGGCGGTCCGTATGAATGCATGAAAATCGCACCCTGTGTAAATCGCGCCCCATCAAAAATCTGGGTAAATCGCGCCCTGTCTACCTGAACCTCTGAGTCACGGGCCGCGAGCGTCACTTGACAGCCGTTTCATAAGGGGAATGACCGGGAATGACCCACCTCCCGGTTTATCCCTGGTAGCTTTCTTTTTAGTCTTTTAACCTAACCTAACCTATGATTGGATAAAGTGCGAAGGGTTAATATTGTGCTAATTGACGTTGACGAGGGTTGACGTGACGACGCATGGGGCGCGATTTTCACAGGGCGCGATTTACAGAGGGCGCGATTTACAGGTTACCATCCGTATAATCCCCCGTCCATAAATGGATTAAGCAAGGTTGAGTGCACATTCTAGCTCAAATTTAAATATTTGTAGATTGAAAATTTCTTTAAAAATAAACACGGCGGTTGTAAAAGTAACATTATTTAATTATATTTTAGTTTTGTCCAAGTTCCATACGACAGTTTTGAGCTGAATGTACAACAGTTTACATTACAGAAAAATAAAGTACAACACGTCTTGTAACAATATTTATTAACTATAACATACGTAAGTCTGAGGAAGGATGACCCCTGGTTGTCCCCAGTACTTTTAAATATAACATACGTAAGTCTGAGGAAGGATGATCCCTGGTTTTCCCCAGTACTTTTAAATATAACATACGTAAGTCGGAGGAAGGATGACCCCTGGTTGTCCCCAGTATTTTTAAATATAACATACGTAAGTCTGAGGAAGGATGACCCCTGGTTTTCCCCAGTACTTTTAAATATAACATACGTAAGTCGGAGGAAGGATGACCCCTGGTTGTCCCCAGTACTTTTAAATATAACATACGTAAGTCTGAGGAAGGATGACCCCTGGTTGTCCCCAGTACTTTTAAATATAACATACGTAAGTCTGAAGAAGGATGACCCCTTTGGTTGTCCCCAGTACTTTTAAATATAACATACGTAAGTCTGAAGAAGGATGACCCCTTTGGTTGTCCCCAGTACTTTTAAATAAAACATACGTAAGTCTGAAGAAGGATGACCCCTTTGGTTGTCCCCAGTACTTTTAAATATAACATACGTAAGTCTGAAGAAGGATGACCCCTTTGGTTGTCCCCAGTACTTTTAAATATAACATACGTAAGTCTGAAGAAGGATGTTTCCTTTGGAACATTCCAATAGATAAATCTGACAAATATGTGCCTAAGTGATTTTGGAAACACATGTATTGAAGAGGAATATGCTCGGTCCTCTTCATACAGAGATGGCATCCGTTCTGTGTTTGCTATCGGCGTGGACAATACTTGAACAGTTTGGTGCGTCCGTGTTGGGTGTTAGTCGGTGTCTGGGTGTTGTGTAAGGAAGATAACTGAGTATCAGGCTTGTCAATTAGGTGAAAATCAGATCAATACTACGTGGTTCGGATTAGTATGGCAGGTTAGTAATTCCTTTGACAAGTAGAGACAAGTTAATTGGTTTTCGGATAGCATCATTGAGTTTTTCATGTCAAATGTGTTACAGTGGATGAGTTCATGGCAAGTCGATTTGGAATGAGTACCATAATTAATATAGGACGCTGGTACAGTATATATGAATCGATCTGTCGTATGTCAATTGGAAAGAATATCTGTTTTGTTAACTTTCATCATTTTAATATTATCATATGATTTTTCAAAATTAAATTTATATTATTAATTGATAACTTATAAAGCTATTGTAAAATACATTTAGATTTTATGGTGAATTTTCATATGAAACATATATTATTACAATTTATTTTCTTACAGTTGTATGATTTTTAGTATTATTTATTTTACCTGAATATTGACAAGGTTTTGTTATTGTTATCGAATTTTACAATAACAATTTGAGGGTGTATAGAATTTTAGCTTTTGGCAACCTTTTAACATTTTTTAATTTGTCATTAAAGTTCATACTTGCTTTAAATTGTCAAGCTCTCTTTGACAATTTAACTTCAAATGAAAATATACTAATTCCAATCATAATTAACTGCTGGCTTTAATTTAATTTCCTTTCTTTTAATAATTGTTACTAAACGATATATCTTATTTTATTCATGATTCTGTGATAGACAGAATTCCGTATATTAATAATTACATATTTACACTACGAGTTACTCTTATTTTAGCTTTATTAAATTTTTTCATTAATTTATTTAATTCGAAGATTACCAAAATAACTTTAAGTCTGTTTTATATTCAGCTGAATATCTTCTTAGTTATAAGGTTGGATATTTTCTCCACTTTATATCCAGGTATAACAGGTTGAATGTTTATTTGAGTATACATCATATTTATGTTCAATATCTTGTTTGTTGTTGTTTATATATATATATATATATATATATATATATATATATATATATATATATATATATATATAAGTTTATTAATCTCCAAGTTTACATTTATATGCTAGAATTAACAATACGTTTCCCCCCCCTCTTTTGTCAGTTTCATTTTTGTGCATTGTAAAGAATTAATACCTTAAGTGTATAGGCTATATATAATTTTTTTTTTATTTGAGCATGCTTTTAAATACGTAAATTATTTTTATTTATGCTAATTATGGTAAAACGCCTTGATTTAATCATGATTTTTCAGTTATTTTTATTTTTAGTGCATACTATAATTATATTTTTGAAAAATACATTAATCTATCAATAGACGACGCAGCAGAGGCAGTCAAACGACACATGGACGGTGACGGACGACAACATGATTTACTAAACAATTACCGACAAATAGACTGTTATACACAAGTTGCTCAACTTTTAAATAAGAACAATAAAGACTTGATTACGGCAATACACTTTAATATACGAAAGCTACCACAAGAATTTTGACAGTTTATTACTACTACTGGAGAGCATGTACTTTATTACATTTGACATAATTATTTTGACAGAAGCATTGGTTGACACAGACACAACT
This sequence comes from Stictocephala bisonia, assembly GCA_035578905.1. NCBI lineage: Eukaryota > Metazoa > Arthropoda > Insecta > Hemiptera > Membracidae > Stictocephala > Stictocephala bisonia. The sequence goes on from JAQJVL010000234.1 coordinate 1,123,713, forward strand.
CTTGTTACTTTAGACGGTTACGACATTTACAGTTCTACTAATAACTGGAATAGGAATGATGGGGTCGTTTATATGAATGCTAAGTTTTGTGGAGTAGCGTGTCAGGTGCTATTAGGAGAGGCAACAGGCCTACAGCTGGACTTTGACGGACGCCACTACAACTTACCGTGTGTTTACCGCAGTCCGGCCATGAACTGTGGACAGCTTTTAGAGTGCTTAAAAATATTATAATTATATTAAAACGAATACTACACATCTTTTAGTTGGTGATACTGATATTAACACTTTAGGTTTAAATAGAAATGACAATGTTCAAGACAGTTAAAACTTACCTCAATTTTATATATGAAGCTGGTCTTACAGAATGTATTAACAGGCCAACCAGAGTTAATGAACACTCAAGGACTTGCATTGACTGCGGGTGTACTGTGTACGGACCTGACTGACCACTACGCTGCTGATGGTTGTGGCACGTGACCAGCAGGAACTACACGGACTATTGTAGACTTAGTCGTGGGACCATGTTCTGGCTCATCAAGATACTAATTCTTGTTGCGACGCTCTTTTAGATACGTTGTAGTCGTTAAAATGTTCATTAAAAACCCCAAAAGACAAAGCTGTCGTTATAAGAATCTTAAACCCTGGATTACAACAGATTTAATTAGAGGAATCAGGAAAAGAGATAAGTTAGGAAAAACGTTAAAAAAACAATTTTTTAATGGACATCTAAGAAACTATTATATTACTTTTCGTAACTATTTAACATACCAAACAAAACTTACTAAAACTGATTATTACAAGGAACAAGTATTGAAACCTTCAAATGACCCTAAGATGTTTTGGAAAATTATAAATGAAATAACTGGTTTGCAAAAAAAAAAAAAACAAAAGATTCGTTTTCTATTAAGAGCTTCATACAGGTGTCGGACTCCAGCAGTGGGGGGGGCTTTGGCTGTGGATAATTCCTTCAATGTTTTCTTTTCTCAAGTAGGTTTTAATCTAGCGAGGGGCTTGCCGGGCCTAGCCGGATGTACCGATGTACCGCCTGCCTCTGATGTACCGAGCCAGACGTGTGTTCCGAATGGAGCAAGTTACCGATAGCCAGGTGGAGAGGTGTGTGGCTGAGATACGTGGTGGTTCAGCTCCTGGTTGCGACGAAATTCCTTAGTCTGTATTGAAAAATAATATTACATTTCTACTTCCTCCCCTAACACATTTGATTAACTTAAGTATCCACTCCCGTGTTTTTTCCTGATAAACTAAAATTAGCTAAAGTAATACCGTTGCATAAGTCTGGGAGCAAGAGTGACTTGAATCATTACAGACATATCTCTTTGCTTAGTGCGATAGGAAAATTGTTAGAGAAATGTGTAAAGAAGCAGTTTCAATCATATTTAGAAACAAGCAATCTAATTTCAGATTCTCAATTCGGGTTTAGGAAGGGGAGGAATACTTCAGATGCGTTATATAAAATTAATTCACTAATTATGGATTCACTAAACGGTAATTATAAAGTAATACTGACATTTATAGATTTGGCAAAAGCGTTTGATAGTATACCTGTAGATCGACATTTATTATTGAAAAGAAATTAAAATTAATTGGAGTTGATGGTGTCGCATTGGATTGGGTCAAGAGCTATCTAACCGATAGGCTTCAAGTTGTATCTGTTGATAATCAAACAAGTGATTCTCAAAAGGTAAACTATGGAGTTGTTCAAGGAAGTACTCTAGGACCCTTGCTATTTTTAATTTATATCAATAATATAGATAAATTGATTATATCAAGTAAGATGCTTTTATTCGCGGACGATACGGTAGTTCAAAGGTAAGACCTGGAACCAAGTGTTTGAATTAGTTGCTAGAGAGTTAAAAATTATTAAAATCTGGTTTGATGAAAATATTTTAACAATGAATTTATCTAAAGTTAAAATTTTACCAATCGCCCTGCGGCCAGTGAGCGAGCCACCTGTAGAGCTTCAACTGGTGCTGCACTCTTGTAGTAACGGTGCAGGTGATTGTGTTTGCCAGCCCATTGAGAGGGTAAACCAGTGCAAGTATCTAGGTATAATTATTGATACTAGGCTTAGATGGGGACCTCACATTAACTACTTAAAAATTAAACTTAGGAAAATGATATATGCATTTAAGAACTTGTGTCAAATATAGAATTATAATGAATAAAAAATGGTTTATTATGCACATGTTCAATCTCATCTCCTGTACGGCATTATTTCTTGGGGAGGAGCCATCAAGACTGTTTTAGAACCTTTAAACGTAATACATAAATCTTCGAGATTAAAACCCTTTATAGAATGCTGGGTGATATTTCAACCACCTCCAATATCTCTCTGTGCACAGCCAAGTTTTGTGTCACTTGCCGTCAACGCTTTCTGGTTGAAATATCAACCACCTCAAATATGCTCTATATGCACAAAGCTATATTTATGAAATACCCAATGTTTAAGTATTGATTCTTTATGTATAGGCCTACACTTAGTGAAAGATCAGAAAAATGTTAAAAAAATATTACATGTCTGCATGTGTTTGGAGAGGGTGGTCGATATTTCGACCAGAATGTGTTAAAGCAAGTGCCAATGTAGCTAAAATTAATGGTCAAAATATCAACCACTTAGAAAAGGGATTAATAAGTTGGTCTAATTTGTTTACAAAATGTATTTTGACAATAACATTTTATTATTCGATTTCCAAACATTGTATAATGATTAAATAATAAACCCTCGAAATATCATTCTCATTAGAAAATCTAGGAAAATGTATAACTAAAATAAAAATATATACACCTTGAAGTTCATGATAAAAGTGTACAGTTAATAAGTTGGTCTAATTTGTTTACAAAATGTATTTTGACAATAAAATTTTATTATTAGATTTCCAAACATTGTATAGTGATTAAATAATAAACCCTCGAAATATCATTCTCATTAGAACATCTAGGAAAATGTATAACTAAAATAAAAATATATACACCTTGATGTTCATGATAAGAGTTTACAGTTAAGGTAAATACTAAACTAAATTAAAAGATTTCCAAAACAGTATAGCTGACCTAAATAACATCAAAACAGGAAATAAAAAAATCTATGTTTTGTGGAAGGGTGCAAAACAATTTATGCAGAGAGCAATTTTGCACTTCTCACACTCAATGCTACAGCGCTTAGGCTTCTCTTTTGTGCTACACCTTGTACAACGCCTACTGCTAGTAATTATTGGAAGATGTTTTCCTACTTCACTTTGATTTATTTCATTTACTGTCTTGCCGTGAATCTTTTTTCCTTTTGTACAGCCTGATTTCCTTGATTTACGACTAGAAAAGCCATTTATTTAAGGAATTGATCATGCTCACTACTTCGAAGACAGTCGAACTCGTCTCCTCTGTAGCCATCCGCTCTTCTTTTTTTAGGTGGATCCATGCTAAAAATAAAACATAAGTTAAAGACTAAACATAATAATATTATAAAGTAGTGTAAATATGTTTATTTAGGCAGACTGTAATGGCGTATAATGCAACATTATAATAAACATTTAGTTGCCTAATAATGTATATTTCAACAAATTCATTGTAACATAAAAATATTTTGTTCTCATACTACTGTGAATTGAAACACATTTACCCTCAATAACTTGCGAGCGCAAATAGTTGGATAGTTATAAATATTACAGATTGAAAGCCAAGAGTATTACGATAATTTTGGTATATAATTTAGTAAAACATGTCATACTAACCTTATTTAATAATTGTTTAAACAGAACATGTTTTTGAATGTTACATATAAATACCAGAAATAATATTTTTCCACCAGAAAACCATTTATAGAACACTTTATTTAAAGACATGTCTATGTTCAGTTATTAACATAAAATAATATATAATAATTAAAATGTCATATATTCTTACCTTGAAAGAATGAGAAGTCTTCAAATTCAAACTTGCAGCATGTGCTTCTCAATGTCAGATCACTAGACGCATACTGGTTTGTTTGTGTATCAACCACCAGTTCACATAATCACCACTATAAGCACAAAGACGACAGCACAGCACAAAGCAGCCAGACCAACAAAATGCAGTCACGTGTTGCCTAGGTGTAGCTGGATTGGCTGATAACCTTAAGATATATTTTCGCTCACCCAGTCATTCAAAAATGAACTTTATGTACACTGGTTGAAATATCGACCAGCATGCATTGGTGACATTGTCATGAAAAATCTTATGTGCACAGAGAGTATCATATGGGTGGTTGATATATCAACCAGTATGCGTTACCTATAACTGTCCAAAATTTAGCTGATCTATAAAGGATTATTAAATAAAAATAAACAGTATCCTTCATCTCTCTTATTTACAGAGCCAGATTTTCTAACTTTTAGGGAATTATTTATAAGAACTTTGCTGGTCTACACCTACACACATAAAGAAGTCTTTCTTACCCCTATCAACCACGGCTATCAGACAAGGAGCGCGAGGGGTTTGCGGGTCCCGGTCATTGAAAGGTCGATCAACTTGACCAATGCATATTATATCGCTAATACTGTTTACAGGCATTTGCCCCCAATGATAAGGGACTTGCAGGACGAACCGGTTAGCGTATTCAAGCGACTGGCTACTTACTACTTGGCTACGAATGGTCGACTCCGACTGCACTGAGTCACTCCTTACACCCATTTACTGTGACTAAACTTGTAACTCTTTCTTGAACTCTATACTTGATAGAATAATATTTTGTCCTGCCGTATGTTGATATTTGGTAGATTGTCTCCTTTATGATTTCCATCCAAACTCACGCTTCATATTATTTTCTTATTTTATATAGTCTAAACGCAAATTAATGTCTAGTTATGTAGTGTATCAAATTTACTCTATTCTGTTATTTTAGTATTTATTTTGTTTTTTAGTGGAGTGTTCGTTTATATTTTCAAATTTTTTTATTATATGTTTCTAATTTTATCGGCTGGTAATTCTGTATATAGTTAATATTTTGGATAGAACTCGTAGGCACGCACAGGCCACGAGCCCATGTACCTACTATTTCAAAAACATTTGTATATTGTTAAATGATGTACCACGTTTCAGTGAAATAAATTTTGATTTGATTTGTTAGACGTCAATTCAGACTCATGATGATAATTCTGAACTTTTTCAGTTTCCTGTCGGCACTGTTTTCAACTAATTGTTATTATATTCCTTATAATCTTTCTAAAAACTATAATTACAACATGTTTGCATTCACCGCTGTAGGCTAGTTATACTGTTATTGCACTTTATGAACCAGTCGGCACTAGTAGAGACACAACTGGTCACAGTTAGGCGCAGTGCTGTAATCCAGCTACTGTACTTGGAGGCAAAGTGTTGTGGAGATTGTAGGCAATAATTTCTATGTTCGATCCTCTGAATACCGACACGGATCCCGCTCAATGGTTGCCATCGACGTGGACAGTACCAGAGAAGTCAGGGTTTTCCATGTTGGGTGATAGTCAGGGTCCGAATGTTGTGTAGGGGAGAGAACTGAGTATCATGTTTGTCAATTAGCAGAAAATTATACCTATGCTACGTAGTTCGGATTCCACGTAAACCTTTAGGTCCCTTGGTTGACGGGCTATTGGGCGAAATTGACATTTCTAAGCATAAAACGAACTCAGTTTTTAATTAGACTACACAGGTCATCCACAATTATACTATTCATTGTTCAAGCCTCCTGAGCTGATATATATGACAAATAATAAGGTTAACGTACCTATGTCACTTTGGGTGTGACTGTTTGAAGTGTTTGACAACGTACAGTGGATGTGACACGGAGTTCTTGCTCTGAAACCGGTTGTCCAATAAATAGGATTTTGAAGCTGAAGACGACAAAGGTATTTTAACTTTATTATTTGCCACAATTATCCTACAGTCATATAATCACCAGTCATTCATATTCGCCTAAAATATGCACATCTAAGAGTATAAGAGAGTAAAGCGGAGTTAATGCCACTGATTTGATACTTATTTTGTCAAATACAGAGTTAAATGATTAATTATATAATTTCAAAGTTGTTGTAAAATATTTGTAACACTGCCATGGGAGAAGGGGTTAATATCTTAAAGCATTTGTGACCAGTGCGAAATAAGTGAAATATGATCATGGTTTATTTAGAAAAACTTATAAATCAATTGAAATTTCATACAAGTTAGTTTTTAATTTTTCTAAATCTGTAAATATCTTGTCACATAATTTGTGTCAGTTGTTACCTTTTCTAGAAATAAATTACTTAGGCCTACACTACAAGATCAAAACTTACATGGTTTAGGCCGGAAAAGTCCACTTTAACAGCAAGTGTTCATGTTATTAAAAAAAATTGCTGAAATACACAAAGGGGGAAGACCAGTTGGTATTTTTAAGGACTTATCTCGGGCATTTGATAGTGTGATTCATAGTAAGCTGATTAAAGATTTGCATAATTTACGAATTCAGAGAAAATAATGCAATTGGTTTCGGTCTTACCAATCGCAATCGACTTTAAATTGTAGAAATAACTTGTGGGTATAATAACCATACAAACAACTCTTTAGCGCCGAAAAACCTTCCTTACGGAGTACCACCGGGTTTAGTTCTGAACCCAGTGCTCTTTCTTTGTTACATAAGGAATATTAGTCATGTGTCTAATGGAAAGTGTAGTGATAATCTATTATGAGTCACTACATGAGGGTTGGGGGCGTAGTCCACAACAAGGGAAGCTATTCACTTTCTTATTGTTGTAGAGGATTCCTCAGATAAAGCAAAGAATCTACTAGAGTATCTGGTAGAGTAAGAATTCTTCTAAAACCTTTGAGTGAAATTTCAGCCCAATAGTCAAACATTACTTTCCGTTAGATATTACACTATATATTCTCAGAAATTTGTTTTGAACAATGCTACTCGACTCGGTAGTTCCTAGTGTCTCTTACTTCGAATGCCTGTGACTAATGCTTACATCACTTTGACAATATCAGCTCAGCTGATATCTTAATGTATGTTGACCTTGACATGTGCAAGACAAAGTTTTGTGAAGAGCTTAGTCCAATAATTGTATTGTCATTAAGCGTCGATATTTCAGTAATATTTTTTCTTTCCGTAGCAATTTATCTATTTATAAACATATATCAAATTTAGATATTTATGCAGTTTCTTGCCGAAAATAAAATCTGGATTGATACGATAAATAAAAAAAGTTATAATTTTTTGATTGAGTAGAAAACATGAATTTACCGAAATATAAGAAACCCCAACTTTTCAACATGTTGCAATTTTCTATTTATATTTCCTATATTTGTTATTTTACTTAATTTTGTCTACATTTGTTTTATTTTGAGGTGGATTTTCACGCTGATTGCGATAATGAAAACCATTTGTCTCAATGATAACTATTTGTCACCAACAAATTTATAAAAATAAATAATTTTGCAGCGAATTTTTTACTACGGCCCAATACACTATCGATATAACCATCAACACGACTAAAAAATAGCCAAAGGACAAAATGTTATTATAGCCTATTTTATTTGATGCTACGTTAGGGTAAGTATGGATAAGTGGTTTTTAATCAGTAATAATGATTTTAACATAAAACGAATTATATAGTCGTGTTCAGTTTAAAGAAAACGACAAATAACAAATATTTTTAAAATAAACAATTTTGGAAATGTTGATTTTTTAAAAACTTTCTATTAGGGAAACAAATTTCGTTTTTCGGCACAAAAACGAGTTTTTATGTTTAAAAGTAGCTCCCCCTGATAACAGTAATTTTACATCTCATTTTTAGCAATTTTGTGAAATAAATATTTGGTTTTATTTAGGTGACAAGGCCCAAAGGGATATGTATGACGTTAAATATCTTTGGGCTTTTTTTAGAAAAGAGCCACCACTCTTCAACTATTTTCTCTGCAATTGATTTTGGAAGGAAAACTATCAAGTATCAACAATCCTTGACATGGGTTAAGATAGATTATGTTGCGGTAAGTTAGGTTAGGTTATGGTGATCATATTAGGTTATGTTACATCAGGTTGAGTTAGGGTTGTCATATTAGGTTATGTTTCATCAGGTTGATATAGGTTATGGTGGTCTTATAGGTTATGTTACATTAGGTTGAGTTAAGTTATGGTGGTTATATTAGGTTATGTTACATCAGGTTGAGTTAGGTTATGGTGGTCATATTAGGTTATGTTACATCAGGTTGAGTTAGGTTATTTAGGGCACGGTTGCGGCGAATGGCGAGTCAAAAAGCGTGAAGGCAAGGACAATTAATTGATCCTAGACTTGTTTACGTTAGCTATAAATGCTTTTCATTGCCTGATATATTATGTACATATGAGTAAGTACATTACACACACTTAGAAGTGTCCAGTTGTCCTGTGTGTAGATTGTACTTAAAAAACACCATAGTTAATAAACAAAAATTAAATAAATATTTAGTAGCCTACATTAAAAAATGCGATCAATTTATGAAACTATTTCTAATTAATTAATTAATATTAATGGGGTTTAGTAACCTCACATGTAAACCCCAGGTTGTTGCTTTGTATACAATCACAATTGATAAATTGCATAGAGAATGGTCAGTTTTTCCCTAGGAGAATTTTCGATTTATTTTGTGACTTAATAGATGTAATTGGTATGGATTATTTGTATGTTCCCAACAACCTCCATCACTACTCTAGGACCATACTGCCCCGTTCACAATAGACACAAGTCTAGAGGTAGTCATCCTGGAGAGAACAGTACAACAGTCCTCCGAGTGTAATGTCTGTATTTTCTGCACTCGTGAATGTGATAAAAAAGAGATCAGGTTTTAACAAACCAATGCTGTGAATGTATTTATTATCACTCATCCGATCGTAGATATATTGGTGAACATGAGGAGCGAATGGGTGTAATGAGTGAAGATGATCGAGTGTAGTTATTGTTACTAATTGAGGAAGACTGATCGTCGGAGAGAGCTATTTATTAATAGCCCAATAGCCAGGACAACTAAGGGGCGTACAGCTTTAGTATGTAAACCGAACCATGGTCATTGGTCTGATTTTCAGCTAATGATTCAGAGTACTACTACCCTACTCAACATCCGGACAATGACTACCACCCAAATCGGACACTCCAAACTTCTCTAGTAGTGTCCAAGTTGATGGCAACCATTGAGCGGAAATCATGTATTAAGAGAACCTAGCACAGAACCTATTGCCTACAATCTCCGCAATACAAAATCCGGGTCTGTTTCAGAAGAGGACCCCCACGCTTGGTTAGGTTAGGTTAGGTTAGGTTAGGTTAGGTTAGGTTAGGTTAGGTTAGGTTAGGTTAGGTTAGGTTAGGTTAGGTTAGGTTATAGTAAATTTTTCAAGCGTGGGGGTCCTCTTCTGAAACAGACCCCAAAATCCTCAAGTAGCTGGATTACAGCACTGCATCACCAGTGTCGACTGGGGCGTTATAAAATTAAGTTCTCCAATATTCTACCTGGTCATGTATGTACAAAACATTAAGAGTATATTTTATATAAATATGCAAAATTGTTGTGATTTTGATTAATGTTTCCGATCTATTTTTTTAGATACGTTTATGGATTCTGTATTGGTAAAATTCTCACTTCTACTTGCTACAATCATTCTATTGATAGAAAGATAATTTAGTTACTAACCCATCGCAGTAAAAAAACCTTGTAAAAAAATTCAAGAGGGTTTTAATAAATTTAGCTCCTTAATTTTAAACGGGAAAAGGCATTTCAAGCATTTTCCGACCTACCTACAATTATTCACTAAAATAAATGTCATTGCTGTAAAAGCGCTACTGTGACCAGCTGATTTATGTGCATACTATATCCAAATCATATCTTTGGTTATCAACCAAATAAAGCATACATTTTTATAAATAGTAACATAACCTTTACTATTTGCAATACAGTAAAAAATAATGCGAGTTTAACCATTGATTATTTATAACTTAAAAATAGATATTTCACAAATAGGAATATTTGTGCCAGTAATTTAGTTAGTCAGTGAGATCTGCTACCACAGCTAGTTTAAACTGCATTAAGGGGACTACACTAGCACTCCACAATGAACCACAAAAACAGCATTTCAGACACAAAATGTAATATTGGATGAGATATCTTTCTGTGTGCTTATACAATCAATGCCAATAGTTAATATCAGACGCTATAGTAAAGCGCGGCCGAGTTTAGCTAGTTAAAATATTAACTTCAACTGAACAGAAAGTGAAATTTTTAAAAATTTGGTACAGTTCAATAGATAATTTAATTCCTTACATAAAAAATTTAATTTTTTTACATATACGCTTCAGTATACAAAAGTATTTACCGACCGAGTACCCGAGGTTGAGAGTTGTTACTAAGAGGCCTGCAACAAATTAATCCCACCATCTTTTCCCCGTTTAATTGTTTGCTGTGACATATGAATTTTAACATTTTATTATAATTGTTAACATTTCCGGTTAAAAGAGTACCTGAATTTTAACTAGTTTTCACTGTACATCAACATTACACTTATATTAGTAAAACATCCGTAGATGTATCGATTTTATATTGTAGATGTTTGGTTGGCAGGATTATGTCCTATAAGATTTATAAATGTCAGAATTTTAAAATTTAAAGAAAAAATTTTTTTCAATTTACTGAAAATACGTTTTCTTGACTTCTAGAGGTTGTGCAATTAATTGGTCTCATAGTAATTCTTATGAGACGTAAAGTTTCGATACATTAATTTAATATGCGTAAGTAAACGCAGTGATTATAAATTGTTTTAAATCAATTTAAAGTGGTTTTAAATTGATTAAAATGAATTTTAAATCACTGAATATACTTAAGAATATTGCGTTAATGTATTGAAACTATACATCTCTTAAGAATTACAACGAGACCAATTAATTTCACGACCTCTAGAAGTCAAAAACCGTCGTTTGAGTAAATTGATAAGAATTTTTTTCTTGAAAAGTTAAAATTTTGAAATTTACAAAACTTTAAAAAAACATTCCTGTCAACGATGTAGCCTAATAAAATATAAATATGATAGATAAACGGGTTTATAGCGATGAAGTATAAAGTTGATGCACAGTGAAAACTCGTTAAAATTCCGGTACTTTTGTGTTTCTTCTAGGTTAAATTTATTAAAATTTATAACACAATGTAGAAATGCTGAGTGATTGACAGTAGTTCCGTGGTAGCAGGTGAATGAGTTTTAAAATAAAAATTAAGTCAAGTACTGTACATAAAATAATACAAATACTGTTCAGATTGTTTTCCTTACACGAGACATTGTAATGATTTAATAAACACTAGGGAACATCCCTGAACGCTTCGCGTAACAATCCGGTCGCCACTCGCTACGCTCGTGATGTAAGCTCGGCCTGCGGCCTCGCCTGGGAACTCTCTACCTTTAGGCTCTTTGTGGAACTCGGCCTACAGCCTCGTGGAGGAAAGTTCGGCCTGCGTCCTCACCAAGACACTCTGCTACAGTCCCATTTGTGGATCTCGGCATGCCCCCTCGTGAGGAAGATCGGCCTACGACCTCACCAGGAATTCAAGCAGTATTCCACAATTTTTGGTTTTGGGTGCAGTGGAGCCCATAAACATAGTCTTTTCTAAAATCTGATTGTAAGTTATATTAGTAATTAAGAGAAGAATGCCTTTAATTAGATATCTCACTTGGGTGTATTAATTTAAAAAACTCATACTACCCAATTTTGGGATTTAGAGCATATTTTTTATTTGGGGAGGGAGAGAGGCCTTAAACATCATATCAAAAAAATATAAAGGTCCTACGTTATTTATGAGATAAATACCTATAGTTTTATACCCCACTTGGGCGTTTTTATATTAGTATTACCATTTTTAGGGGATTTTTTGTGTTTAGGGGGCATACATTTTCAAAATCTGAGGGTATATTTTGATTCAGGATAAAAATAACTTTAATTTCCGTAATACCTCATTTGGTTAGATAGCATCAGTATTACAAAATTTTACATTTGCAAAAATTTCAGTTTTTGGGCCCCCGATACTCCACGTTTTTTAATTTTTAGCTGAAATTCATACATAGGCTAAGGTGCGCGTTTGTTAAGCGTGTAGAACTGTATATGTTTGAAAATTTTACTCAAGCCTTTTCTCAAGTTAGGTTATAAACTGTTTTTTTGTAATTTTCCCATAAGAAATACATTGGGGCAGTTTTGGGGTAAAAAATGTCACCATCTTGTTTATGAGTGAAAAGAGTAAACTTTTGTGAAGATTTACGTTTGTGGGGATGAAGCTGCATAAAGGTTCAACCTAGACATTTTCTTCTTAACTTCTATAGCAGTGATACTAATATTTTATTATTGAGAAATGTTATTAACAATTAACTCAATATTGAAATTATATTTGAAGCTGGTATTTTTAGAAGTAACATGTCTGGGCTTGTTTATCATTAGATCTTTCTGGTAAATTCTGGAAAGTGGATAAATAAGATCTCTTTATTTATCCACTTTCCAAAACTGTTTTACAGACTGGGTCACGATGCTTGGCGTGCAGGAGAAGTAGTGCAAACGATATAGTGAATATCCCCCACCATACTTCTTCTACATCTATTGTGTACGTGTTAAAAATTATTATAAATATGCAGTAACTAATTATTCTCTTATGTAGAATTACAACTTGATGTAAGTTCTAGATTACTATAATCTACCAATTTAATATTAAAATAATTAAATTTGCTTTGAAAATTTTGCTTCTAAATTTATTCCCTTATGATTTCACATAATTTTATAAACCTGGCTCAAGGTAAGGTATCATCCTCTTCTTTGAATTTTTTGCTGGCATGAACTATTTCCATTCTTGATATTTTATTTATTATCACTTATTTGCGCTTAATTAATATTTTGTTTACGGCTATATATTTTTGATAAAATTACAGCATAAGAAATGTTTGTGACAGTAAATTCTTGATTAGGGTATGTCTAAAACACCAATAAAGTAATTTACTGAATGACACGTTGGGAAGGAACTACGTTACTCAATAGGAATAAGTTTGCATATTGTGAAAGATGAAGATAAATTATCTAGTATTTATGGCCAGTGTTCAACAGTTCCACGTGTGTCAAACGGTCAAAAGTGCGTACGCAATTATTTCGGTATTTCCGACTTTTTAATTAGCAGCGCATGTGACAAGTTGAACGAGGCAGTATCGACGCGGAACAGGCCCCACGCTGTAGACAGGGAGGCTGGCGGTCGCTTAGCAACCAGGCGGCAGGCCAGCGGGTTTAAAATTCCGCCCAGAGATGGCGTTGGCGTAGGAGATTGTCGCGTCAAGTGTCCGATGTGACGTCAGCGTGTGCTGGAATGAAGGACGGGCGGTGGGGTGGTGGGGGAAGAGGGGAGAGCAGCTTGCTGTTGTACTGTACTGCTGTAGCAGATAGCAGCCGAGAGTAGTGTGTCGCGCGTGTGTGTGTTGTGACTGTGATGGTACCCACTAGCCAGTGGCTGCTGTGTGAACATCATGTGACCTCCAGCTGACGAGGGTACTCTCCCTCTGTCCTGGACGCGAGTGTAGCGATGGTGATTGTCAGGGCATACTTCTTATCGTTGTGAGTGACTCACTCACCCAACATGCCACGGAGAAAGGGACATGGAATTCCCCCGACGAAACGTGAGTACTACAAACTGGCTTATCAACGACCTTGGTTGTTATCTCGAATTTAGTTGTTCAATTCCAATTACACAGTGTAAACATGAGGGTTTTCTATAGTCCATCTTTATTGACAAAAGTGCATCGGAATGTTTCCTAGTTTTAAAGGTTATAAATAATCTGCAGAGCAACATGCAGGCGCCGCAGGCTGGTAATAAATGTTTTGTTTTTGGCATGTGTTGTTGGCCAGGGGATTCCTGACAGTCGCTGCGGTAGGAGGGGGCGAGCCACTGGTGGAATGTGCAAAGCCCCTCTCCACTCCCCTCTCTCTCTCTTTCGCTCGCTCCTTCTCTTCTCGCGGTTCATAATCACTTCGCCAGTCACCACACCAGACCAACGCTCGCATGTACGTTCCTTTTCAACTGCATAATTCTTCGTTCATTGTTGGTAATAGCTAAGTTCGTCACTTGCGAAAAGTACGACTTTCAACTGTACTTCTTTGTTAAAATTTTTGACTAAAAAAATAATATCACAGCGGAAATGATTTAAACTTTACAGTGTAAAGATAGAAAGCTAATAGACTGCACGTTGCGGGGCGAGGGGGGACTGGCGCCACCCGGCCTTATCCGTCTGTCCGTCTGTCTGCCAGAACCGGCTCTTGGGATCGCCACGGTTTCTTCTCACTTTTGTTGTCACAGGTTGTTCTTTCTCCTCTCGTTATTCGGCTCTATCGTGTGTTCCTTGTTTTCTTACCATGTTTCTTGCTCCACGCTGTGTTTTTGAGACCTCCTTCACACGCTATAAAGTGACCTTGACACTGAGAATGACGCCTTGGCATGTGTCATGCGGCGTTCGTAGTTTCACAAACGGCGTAGATATATTTAGTTGGATTCACGTCACAGTAAATTTACGATAAGAAGCTTCAGACTATGATGAGCGCTCGTCTCTACGAAAGCTGTATTGGAGATTGGTCTACATCAATAGAGGGCCTAACATTTATCGATAATCTCCAAGAGACTAAACATTTTGGATGAATAAAATCTGAAATATATTAACTGTAATACAGTATTCCTTTGAGAGTTTATGCATTTTCTATACCTGTAAAGAAAGTATTATATTTATTTTCTTATGTTTAAAAATGAGTATTTTGAAAGACGTAGTTTATCCCTCAATAAATGTTATTACCAGACAATTTGAAAGAAAAACAAGAAAATTAAGTCTGTATTATTGACTATAGAGGTTGAATCACGAATATCTATTTGATTTAATGTATAATTAATTAATATTCAGGTACATAAAAGACATAATTCAACCCAGCCGAATGTCGATGAAAGAAATTCGAGATTTGCGATAAAACTTGGGAAGGGCCGTTTATCCGAGAAAAATGTACAGACTTACTTACATAAATTTGTATTTTTTGATGGTTAGTCATTACTTTTATGATTTGCATTCGGACGGCTGCGCAATTGGTTGTCAACTTTATTTTACGACAAATACCGTAGGCTAATTAATTGGATAGGCCTACAA
This sequence comes from Stictocephala bisonia, assembly GCA_035578905.1. NCBI lineage: Eukaryota > Metazoa > Arthropoda > Insecta > Hemiptera > Membracidae > Stictocephala > Stictocephala bisonia. The sequence goes on from JAQJVL010000234.1 coordinate 1,138,879, forward strand.
AACTATTTTTGAGATCGAAAATAAACACAAGTAAAAATTAAAAATGTCTGTAACATCTGTCAAATAAAAGAAATTCATAATATAAACACGAAGAAAACTGTCTAAATTTATTGTTAAATATAAGTACGCTATTTTTAAATTGGATTTTGAGAGAAAAGCAATTTTTTATCTAACATTTTATTCGGTATTGATATATATTTGATATGCTATGAATAACAAATCATATTACCGTACCAAATATATTTTTAATCGCTGATCCAAATGAGTAAAAAAGCAGTAATGGTATAACAGAGGATTTGTCCGTCTGAAGTCCCATAAAATAACATTTAAAAAGAAATGGGCTACATTGCTTTTACCGTTCATATTCAGGAAATATAGAGAGATTTGCATTCTTATTTTTTATTGTAAAAAGCTGTTGATCTTGATTATGTCCAATTTCCCCCCAAAAAAGAAAGATTAATAACCATGATACTAAACTCAAGATTTCCGCAACTTTTCATATGTTTTAAATTATTCTTTAGACGTATAAAATGAATTTTCTTTATTCAAAACGTAACTCCTAAGTCTCGTTATTTTAGTCTAAATAATAAGAAATATGTTTGACCGATCCGGATTTTGGGACCATCATTTTATATCAAATCGTCTGTGTAAGTGTAAAAGGTCGTGTGTAAAAAATGTCAATTTTTTACGTATACTGGTGTAGGCATCACAATATTTTATATCATCAGCTGATGTATTATGAGTTATAGCCAAACGTTTAGTTATTAGTGGAGCTGGAGTTTTTGTAAGGCCTTTTTTGTAATTTTTCTGATGTTATAAATTGCCTGACTATTATCCTACAATAGAAATATCATCTAGTAGGAATATTTGTGCGTTAATTTGGTTAGTTAGCGAGGTCTACCACTACAGCTGGTTTAAACTGCATTGCATTTACATGGGACTACACTAGCGCTCCACAACTACACGCCAAAACAGCTGATAATTTGAGAAATAAAATCTAATATTGCATGAGAAAACTATGTATTGTATAACATTAGTGATATATTATTACAGAGAACATAAAGTATCTACCAGTGTTGTTTTTATATTGTTAGTGGTCAAATATGTCCAGAGTAGCATTTAATGTCAAATAACATGACATAACTTATCGTTAATGACACCCGCCATAAGTTTATTTTTAGTATCTGCGTCAAATAAGTTGTCATCTTGGCACGTTACTCTTTGAGAGGCAGGATCCATTTTGTTCAACTCTTGTTACTGCACTACCCTGTGTTAACGTACTCATCGTTTGTTATATTCGATTTAACGAATCTCCCGACTTGAAACTAGCGCGATTATTGAGTGAAGCTCAGACGCGCGATGTTGCCAAGAGCGCAATGAGTCTGGAAATCTATAATAATATAAAATAAATAAAAAACAAAAATGTTTAGAACAGTAAAATAATATAAAACGTCGCGATCGTAAAATATTTACTTGCACACAAATTCAAACATCTAGGTTATCAAAAAGGTGTAGTTAAATAATTGAAATGTGATAGCCATCAAATGCGTTGATGCTTTGCTATGGTTACGGCTGGCTAATATCGTCAAGATATTTGTCTTAGCCATAGTACCTCCACCTAATTCGAGCACTTGCTGTAAGAGCGCTCTGAAGCTACTAAATAGACTATAGTAAGTTGTATATAGTATAAGAATAGGTTCTGAACATTCAGTTGGAGAGATAAAATAAAAAAAGAACAATAAACAGGAAGTAAGAAGTTCCCTCGGTGACCTCAGTAGGCTACAATGTTCTACATTGGTTAATTTTGTATCTTTACTTAAGTAAAATACTGTACTTTTATTTCTATAAACGCCAAACTGTTGTACATCGTTGTTTGTTTTACAGTTGAACTTTTTACGATTATTCATCGAAGTTTTTAATTGTGACCACCATTTAACGATAAGATTCAGTGTAGGTAATTCATTAAGATAGAGAAGTAATATTCATTAAAATTCAATTATAACGAACGAGAGAAAGTGAATTTGTAGTAATAGAACCAATTGGTGGCACTCGAGGTGCGACATGGACTACCTGTGTTAATCCCAGCGACCCAAAGGGCCATAAAACTGGCACTCGAGGTGCGAAATGCCACCTCAGGTAGCCCGGCGAAGGGTTGCGGGGTTGTAGACGCGCTCTCTCTCTCTGTGTCCATAAATATATATATATTTTTTTGGAATATATATGTTTGGAACTAAGCAACATTTTCTGTGAGGCTTTGAAACAACAAAATTGTTCGACTGTTGATTGATTTATTACGTGTATATTTTCAACCTAACCTAACCCAACCTAACCTAACCTAACCCACCCGCCCACCCATACACGTACGGTGGTACTAACCCACCCGCCCACCTATACACGTACGGTGGTACTAAACAACCCGCCCACCTATGCACGTACGGTGGTACTAACCCTCCCACCCACCTATACACGTACGGTGGTACTAACTCGCCATGTCGCACCTCGAGTGTTAGTTTTGGGTTCTGTTTCGCTGCATGTCGCACCTCGAGTGTCCAATTATGACCCTCAGGTAGTCCATGTCGCATCTCGGGTGCCCCCAACCAATTATGTGAAATCTAAAAAAGAATAAGTCGAAATAAAATTAAATTATAAATTCAATTGATGGGCATTCATAGATAAAATATTCAGAATAGTTCAGTGGGTATTCATTGTTCGAATAATCAGGGAATTTGGATGGGTATTCAAAAGTCGTATATGTATGAATACTCAGGGTAGTTGGGTTCGTACACAAAAGGTGTATTTGTAGGTGACTGGGTTTTCATGTGGTATATAGGTTAGTTGGATGGTAATTAATATAAATGCATAGTAAGTGGGTCTAAAAAGTCTTATGTAATGTCTGGGAGGATTTAGAAAGTCGAATATGTAGAGTGGTATGTGGAGGATGGTCTTTAAAAATCTAGTATGAGAGTGGTTGAGTTTTTAAAACATGTAAATATACGTTTTTATATAGCCAGTAGAACCTCTTTAATCTGAACTAATTAAACCCGGGGTTGTTCGGATTACAGAACATATTGTTATTTTCACATACAAAATTAAAATATGGCCAAAATATATCACAAGGTTTAAAGAAGAGAGAGAAATGCTTTGCTTTACAGTTTAAAAGATTGTATTGTTTATTCAACAACGTACATACATTATAAACATTAACTACAGTAAATTAAAATTATCAAAACTGCTTATCATATATATTTGATAATGTTGCTTTTATAATGAAAATGAGAAACTGAATCTGGTAACATCCATTATATAACAAATGGAAAATAATCCATACATAAAACACAGTAACTACCGTTACATAAATTATTAAATACTGTTTTCTTTCTCGTGGTAGCATTCGGATTAGTGGACGTTCGGATTACAACAGTTCGGATTAAAGAGGTTCTACGTCGAATAGTATATCTAGGGTTAATGGTCTTCAAGATACGACATATTTTAAAGTTCATAGAATGATTTACTAAATAATGCTAACTTGAACGTCCACAGAATAACCACTGTCGTATTTAAAAAAAGTATATTCTGTCCTCTGTCACTCGCCTCTTCTTGTTAAATAACGTTCATATATTAATGCAATAAAACAAATGCGACCGAATTAAAATCGAGATAATTTCTAGTCTAGTGCTCCGAGCCAATAGGTTTTATCAAACTTACTAACAACTACGAGGATTTTTATTAAAACTAATTATCCATTTTGAATTGCGTATGAACGATTATTTCTTCAAAATATATCACTAGCATGCTATTATTGTAACTTAGCGCCATTTCTCTTCGTTCTAATAAACGTAAAACGCGTGTCAAAGGCTACAAAGAGACGTGGAGGTTCCCTTGTAACTGGAATCGCCTTCCTGGAAACAAGAATGATGGTGACTGCTTCCACTGGTTCTCGGAATTCTATGGCTCCTGGGAAATACTCAACTTACACTACCCATTGTATACATGTTCTGTCAGCAAGGTGTGCGTATGCTTTGATATTGTGTTTGTTACTTTTCTCTGTGTTAGATTTAACCTTTTTAACTTTCTTATCTACTTAAGGGTCTGCAGAGGATGTCGGCCATGTTGGTTTTAATCCCATAAGAACAATGTTATTTGCGAATCCATATTTCTTCGTTATTTCTTGACCAAAAGTTGTGTATGAGGTGGAACATGGCCGACAACTGCCGACAGCCTCTACAGACTATTAAAAATCTACTGTAGGAAGGATGGGCAAGTAATATGTCAGTTATGGCTAGCTGATATTGTCAAATCACAGAGATCTAACTATGCAGAGATTGCTCGCATGTTCACTTGGAGCGGGCACCCAATATGTAAAAATACGCGTGCTGGGTTGCCAATTTGAATTGGGATAGAAAGAGAAGGAGAAAAAATGGGAGGGAGGGAGATCACCAGTCCTACACTATTTATGCTTTTCTAACTTTCCGTGTACTGGCAGTCTGGCAACAGCGTTTGGTCCACATCGCTCGACGCGCTGTGAAACGTAAAGCCCACACACTACAGAACATTGCGTGACACGTTTAATTTGGGGACGAACAGTTTGTATTCAGATAGTTCATCTGTGGTCGTAATGTAAAGAGATTGGTCGTGGCATTGTTACTTGGACAGTTATATGATGTAAAATCATTGGTAAACCAAACAGCGACGTGTGGTACAACTGTGAGGATGTAGTACGTTGGTTGGGTGGGAGGGCACGTTGGGGGATGTGTATTGCGTGGATGAGAAGTCCCGTCAAGACGTTAGGCTAGGTGGTGTTCAATGGTAATGTTCAAACAGTGCTTTTTTGGCCTTCTTTTCGGCACAAATGTTTTTCTCCTTTTAAAAACTGATTAATTTAGTTCCTGAAGATCGAACTTATTGCACCAAATAGTCGTGTGAACTTAAAATAAAAGCAATACAAAAATCTCTCATTATATAAAATATGTCCAACTGACTGCTCCGGTAAATTAAACAGATAAATAAATGTTTTAGTCTGCAATTTTTATTGGACTCTGCTGGAGGGACTCCAAGGAAAGATTTTCTTTCAAATTTCATGGCCTTAAATGGTAACAAAGAAACCATCAGAAGAAGTGCATAATAATTACTGTATATCAAGAGTAGTAGAAACGGTTTTATATTGTAATAATGTAATACGTAATAAATGTTGCATTAGTGGAAAGTGCAATTAAAACAACAACACATCATGTAATTTTTTTTTTTCCAATCTTAACAAAATCACTTTATGAAACCATATTAAACCATATGGATGCCACATTCATTTAAGTAAACTGTAATACTATTATTAAAAATATCAGCCTCAAAGATTGATAAAAATTAATTAGCCTCAAAGCTTTCAAAAATGGAAATTATAATACGATACAGTTTTGAATCTCGACAATAAGAATTTCCGACGATTTTAATAAGTATCTAAATTAAGCCTTCAGGACGAAATAAATATCGATTTTTCAGGTCAAGAATACCAGGTCCTCGATTTATTTTCCGCTATTCAAATTAATTTACAAAATTTTCTTATTCTTAGAGCATTAAAATTGTTTCCTTAAAGGATGGCAAATATACTTTTAAAATGACTCCAACAAGAATTGTTTCAGCCAATCGAAACAAGTACTAGTTAATATTAAATGATAGACAAAAATACTGCCGTTTTAAATTTCAATCAAGCCTTCACTAGGAAAAGCATATCCGAATTGGCTAATGAGCGAAGTTCATTTGCCAGCCGTATTGGGCCGAGGCTGAAGGTCGGATTTGCAAATGAGCGAAGAGAATCTGCTAACCAAATACCGTACTGTACATAATAATAAATGGACGGAGGCCGGGTAGGCTAAGCCCAGCGATTTTTTAAATATTAACGCCCGAGGGAGAATGATGGGATTAAAAGAATCGCAGAAGATTTTCCTGTGGTTTTCTTTGGTAAACAAATACCAGATTGATTCCCACTTATAAACTGCAGTTTTATTGCTAATGTCAACGAATTTGTCAACGAAGTATTCGTTAACAGGTGTAGTTAGATAATAGCCACGATAATGGTGTTCTATACAAGACAATTTACCACTCAAGCACATGTAATTGCTGGTGCAAAGGCCTACAAACAAGAAAAACAAAGTAGTCAAACGTGTTGTGAAGTTATCTACGGATTCATCGCGTTGCAACGCCGTTTGGAGTCATCACTCAAAGGTCGTGTCACATGCGACAATGACCTTACGCTTGGTAATTCACGTCAATGACGTCAACCAATTGCTGCGTGACGTCACTTAATTATTGTGTGTAAGTTGGCAACACTAGCAGTTAACGGGACGACGATCAGGTGTTTTAGACCGACTTCTTTACCAAATGAAAAGGACGTAAATTTAACCGGGTAATAATTAACTATGTGATTATGATTCTGTTGTATTGTTCTGTTTATTGTTATAATAGTCCAGATATTGTAGTTAGATAATATTGTATTCTTTAAGTTGTAGTATCAAGTCATTTATAAATGAAAATGTAACCTTATTAAAGTACATTTTATTTTTAGATTTAGATTTTGTTGGAAATCAACTTTTTAACATTGTCAATGTAATATTTGTTTTATTTTAAGACGGTAAAGTTTATTTTTGTTTATTATTTCTATTGTTATTACTGCCTTGCTTTATATGTTAACTACCTTGTACAACATTTAATTTTTATTATGGTACTGTTGTTTGAATAATTATTGTACATAAATAATTTCTTGTACATTTTCTATTAAGAATTAATTGTATTTTTAATGTGTTGACACATTCTATGTAAGTATTGTATCTATATAATGACGAATAAACTCTGTTGTGTAGTCTAAACTATGGGTATATACATTCCTATTTTACATCAGGGCATAGTAGTTACGGTAATACTTTATTCTCAGCTCTAAGGCAAGCTGCGGAATTGGCTGTATTTTTCTCGAGATATGCTTTTCATGCCGTGAAAATAGTGTATCTTACCGAAAAATTCGAAAAAACCAATGTCACAAATTTTAGTATTTTTGTCATATTTCCGTTAATTTAAACGGTATTTTAATCATCTTTTTTTTTATTCTGATGTGTTTTTTGGCGCTGGATACAAATTGGAAAACTATTTTGGTCTATTAGAAATATTTCTCGAGATATAACGGGAAAACTACTATCGCGGCGAATCGCGATTAGCGGCCATTACGCGATCATTATATACAACAACTATTATCACAACAACCGAATTCACCTATATTCCCTCCGGAGTGACGGCCGGCAGGCCGTCACGGAGGCCAAACACTGGAATTTAACGCAAATTATGAATTTTTGTTGTGAAAATATACAATTTGGATAAGTTAGGTTATATCAGTAAAAAAGACATTTTTCGAGTTGAACAAATTATTTTACTACAAAACCAGTTCAGCATAAAAAAACACGATAAATGAACATTTTTTTAAATAACGATTTTTAAAAAAGTTGGTTTTTTTACTATGAGATAAAAAAACTAGTTTTTCGACTTTTCGGTAAAAAACTAGTTTTCCGCGCATGAAATCAAACTACTAAATATGAGATATAAACTCGTATTTCACCACTTTTTCAACATGATATCGTATTTTCAGAGGTGTTAAGAAAGTGCATAATTACCAAATATACATATAGGCCTAGCCTATAAATATATAGATTTACAAATATTTCTCAAAACAAAAGTCTAGTGAGGCTTATTATGGCAGCTACAGTAAAAACCAGACTAAATATTACATTCCCTAAATTCTTGTATCTATAGTAAGCATAAGACCTTGTGTCATCAGACAACAGTCGATTAAAATTTATTCAAAGGAAGCTCTCTTAAATTACTTGGCAAGTCTTACCCTAGGTGTTACAAGATTTTTCCTAGGCCTCTTATTATAATCATGAATTGAACTTAGAGCAGATAACATGTAACATTTTCTCCAACATAAATTAAATATTTTTTTAAAGTTCACTCGCCAGTTCACAGGGGCCTGCAGGCCTGTGCGTAAACTTTATTCAACGTGTGAAATACCGACCGTTGGCTCAGTGGGGATTCAAACCTTGGAACATGCCCTCCGCAGTCCGAAGCCATAGCCACTGAGCCACCACGCCAGCAATTCTGATAGATGAAGATACTAGCAAGTGTCATAATTTTAAATCCCTTAAAACTATCTGTACATGAGTCAATAGGTGGAATGCCAGCCAAAATTCCAATTGCTTTCTTTTACCACGTAAAGGATTGTTTAGAATAACTGGAGGTACCCCAAAGGCGAGCACCATAACAAAGATGAATGCAAAAAAGACCAAAATAAGAATTTATCAGTACATAAATATTTAACACATATTTACATAATAAGAACGATACTCTAGTAAGTTTTTTACAATCATTTTCCACGCGAAGATCCCAACTAGTGCCTAAAGTAACTCCTACGGGTATAACTGGATTCAAAAAAGATTGGTCATCTAGGGTATTATAAATAGTACAAATCTGTTTTCAGTTTTGTTAAAAATAGATAACTATGACTAATTATTATTATCTATTTATTAATATAATTGGCAAAATCTACACTGAGTTCGTTCAGACGTTCTATCCGGCTGATTTGCTTCAATTTTTTTTTTTAGTGAAAGGTTTTAGTGCACAGATAATGCATCAGGCATTGGATTTCACTTAAATCTGACCTTACTCAAGTTATTACTCAAGCCGAAGAACAGCTAATGTTTTCTGGAAAGAGGTTTTATAAAATAATTATTACTGTGTAAATATCAATGAAAATTTTCAACTCAGGTCACACTCAAATTATTATCCTCTACTTATGCATCGGACTTACACTTCCCATCAAAATATTCTGCGGAGCAGCACGGGTCTTCTAGTTAATCTTATAATAATTTATTATAAGATTACTAGCTGCATGTCATATTTTAGCCTGCTGAAGAGAATTATTCAAATTAGTAAAAAGTCTACAATAATCAACATTTGACCCTACAAGTGGTTCAAAGCTTATTGTCTATGAAAAAAATAAAAGTACTTTTCAACTAAATCATTATCTTCATAGCTACAACATCAGAAATAAAAGAAATATCAAATCTACTGCTGTTGTTATAAAATGTTGAAAGGTGTTCATTGTAATACTGTAAAATTATTTAATAATCTGACAGTTTCTTTAAAACTTCTGCAATTGTGATCCCTAAAGAAAAAATAAAACAGTTTTTAATTAATGTATGTTTTTAAAACCTTAATATACTTTTATTACAAATTTGTTTAAATAGTTTAAATAGTGGTAATAGTTTAAGTATTGTTGGATTAAAATTGAGTCATTTAAGGTTGAAATGTGTAGATTTATCTCTATTTAACATGCCTATTACTCATAATAATTAGGTCTTTGTAAAATTGTATTGTCTATAGAGTTTGTATTGTAGCTTGTTAAATTTTATGATTTCTCTTTGTCTAGTATGTTTTATGTATCATAGATTTATTTTTTAACTAAGCCTATACAATCAATAATTAATAAAATTTATTGATTTGTATCGTAAATGGAAGTAACGGATTTTGATTTGATAAACATAATTTATCATATTTAGAATCGTTACGCTAGTAAAATTGTTTACTTTAGGTTAATACTTCATAACAAATGGACATGATAAGAATCTACTGTATACCTATGTACAAAAATGTAAACCTGAAACATAACTTGTGTTCATAATAAAGTAAAGAATGCTAATGTAAGTATTTTTTTTAGTTATGGATAGTCTATTTTGAAAACTGTGTTAAATAATGCATTTTTAATTTTTAAATTAATTATTAATTATATAAAATACTATGTATGGCATTATTGACATGTCACAAAGTAAAACTCCGTTTTTATTTGTATACTGTACTTCGTTCCTTGAATTTTCTGGTTGTTCTAATTTTAATTACGTTAACTGTATATCGTACATCTTCGGAATGGTTCGGCTCCTCTCGTGCGATGAGCCGTTCATTAATGAGCTGATAGCATCGCGCAAACCTACTCTTACCCCCACCACTGAACGCAAAAAAGTTCCCATACCATTCTGACCAGTACAGCGATCCGCTTTTGCGAGTTATAGGTTAGGCCTAATTACATTAAAGCCTACTTGCCAAAATTGCGTATCAGGCGAAACAATAATTTCAATCGATACGATGAGGGAAATGATCTCAACTAAATTTTATTAATGCATTAGTTTCAACCCCATATCTGAAATTCTCGGTTTAGGCTATATCATCCATTATTATTATTCAGATTTGAAATGCCGACACAACTTGTGCGTATTTAAGGCAGACACGAATTACTAAATAGCCCAGTAGCCAAGGACTATTTAAATAAATATTTTTACTTTTTACATTTAAATAAAGTAAAAGTTTGCACTTATCTGGCAGTAAAGTATAGACCTATTTACGTATCGTTTACTGTAACAGAAATTCCGAAACAAACCGTATCTCATTTCTGGTACAGCGACAATGTTGTAGCTTTGTTTTCTTCGCTTTTCACGGAAAAACAAGGGTAAGCACTTTTTTTATGAGGATATTTTTTTAAGTCTATACGTGAATGTGTGATAAGGCTTCGAATTCACCTGGGCTGCTCCCATGGTGTTCAAAGTATCTGTAATATTCTCGCGAACAATACTTGTTTTGTTCTGACATCTCCTATATCTTGTTTTGACTTGATCTAATATTATTTTTTCAATATTAATTACTAAGAAGCGGAACACTGAGATATGAGGGTAGATGAACGAGTGTAGTCATTGCTACTAACTAAGGTCAACGGTTACATAGAAAGAACTATTTATTAATAGCCCAATAGCCAGGTAAACTAAGGAGCCTACAGCTTCACGTGTAGTATTGGTCTGATCTTCAGCTTACTGACAAGCCTGACACTCAGTACTCTCCTCGCCTACATAACATCCGAACTCTGACTACCACCCCACCTGGACATCCCAGACTTCTCTAGTAGTGTCCACGTCGATGGTAGCTATTGAGCGGAGGCCTTGTCTGGGTTACAATTAGCTGGGTTACAGCACTACGCCACTATTATAGTGCCGACTAACTATACAAGCAACTACTACTGTTTATAGCATCTACATGGTCTAATACCAAATATTTGTAGACCTATTTTAACGGTTTTTTAATGCAATGTTGTACAGTAAAATATCTTGCAACTCATACAATGTGTACAGTAATATCAAAGTTTTCGGATAAGGGGACGTTCGGATTAACGAGGTTTCACTATTTATTATTTAACGAACTTTGCAGATGGCTGTGGCCATGAGAAAGCCACAGGTAGGCGATTCTGTCCTTCGCCATGTCGATCGATTTCATAACCATTGGTATTCTGCCAACGCGTTAGAAATCACTCTAGTTTCCCGCCAAGTCCACACGCGTGACGGTCTAGAGACAGAAGAAGAGCTTTCCATTTATTACACGCATTTTACAATCAAACTAGACTTGTGTGTATGGTGGGAATGTTCCCGCCAACTTACAAATCAAACCAATACAAGTTACGTCTCTTTAATTAATGAATTTCTTCAATTCACATACTGCCAGATCGGAATATACAAATTATGTCTATGTTCCTATCACTTTACTTCTCATTTAATTAACAAATACGTAATTATGTACACTCGATAACCTAAAATGTAATTTAAAAATAGTTATGATGTTGATTATATCGGATTTTTAAATGCAATATGCTCTCCAAAATCTGAAAACATATTTCTTTCCGCCATGTTTCAATTCTATCCCAATAATTATTGAATATGATAATCCCCCAGATATTGTTAAATAAATCTGTGTGACACGAACGTGTTTAGTGATGTTTGAGTGAAGCACTGTTGTGCGTTGTTGCTAAGTGTACTGCGTTTGACATAAGACGGATGGTAATTAATTACTTGTTGGGTTTGAAATCAACTTGAAGAGGTATTTTTATTTGGTTCAAACAGTAATATAATAGAAAAATAGATAATTAATGATATAAGAATAATCTGTAAAAAAATGTTAAATACATTATAAACAATAAGATAGTTCACGATCATATATTTACTAATTACTTACATTCAAATTCACAGTATGAAACAAGTAGATTATAAGACAGGTCTCAAATGTTGCTATGGTGGACAGGCATAAATGCGTTGCTATGGTGGCTTACATCGTCACGCCATTGGTTGTAGCATTCCCAAACTCCTCGAAGTTATAGCATTTGCTGTAAGAGCGCTCTGATGTCAAGTCGGGACATTCAGTAAATAAACAATAATTAATGGTATTTTCTAAGGAAAAGACGTTTTAGTTGGCAACACATACTACATTCGCCATACAATATTCTGCACATTCATACACGTGTACATATATACATAGATGTGTACGATTGGTGTCTTAAACATAATACTTATATTGGCACGTACGATGTACGTTATATTATGTTGTAAACTAAGGATCAGCGTGATGTTAATCAGCGAGACTGCACGACGTGCTGGATCGCTGGCGCAAGTAAAGCACTTGATAGAATTACCATCACAGCACAGAGAAAGGAATATAACCTTGTTACTGTATTGTTATTTGGCTGTGATCACAGGCTTATCTGGTACTGGAAACCGGAAGTGGAGCAATGAAGATGCTTTACCGGCAAAATAATTGGCACAACACCAGTCCCTTGCACGAAATTGGCCGTTTACACAAACAACCGTCAGACTATCTTGCCCAGCCACTACCCGTCTCCAAACTCAAACATCTACAAAATTCGTATATAAATTCCTATAATTTCTCAATTGTTTTATTTGGATTGATTTTACATACGGTATTCCAAATTCATGTTATTTTAAATTCTAACGTAGTATAGATACATTTCAGATTTACGGAAAAACGTATAAGTTCCTTAGGCTCGAATAATCTGTTTTAGTGGCGTTTTTACACAGATTCCATTAGCTATGAAATGTGCTATAAATGATAGCAACGATGAAGCTGCTAATAAGCTTATTATAACGCCTTTATAACCAACGACCGTAATAGGTATTACTGTTTCAATATACGGCCATTTTATCATTACGAACATTTCCGGCGTGGTAGTTCAGTAGCCAAGTCTTCGGACTGCGGAGGGCAATTTATAATGTACAAATCCCCAACTGAGCTAACGGTCGGTACTCCACTCGTTGAATACAGTTCACGCACATGCCTGTTGGCCCATGAGAAGTAGCAAGTGGGACTATTTACATACATATATGCTAACGTAAAATGTAGAAGGTACTCATTTTTGCATTTCTTTTAAGAACTTCAAGTTGAGCTTATTCCTTTTTTTTAGGAATTTACTAAAAAGCACTTCGTATTAGCTAGTGACAAATAACGTTACCCACTTTCGGTATTTTACACAGTTTCGGTAAAATACAAAGGTGATCTGATATGTCAATGACCAACACGATACTTCTCCAACTATAGCTGAGCTGTAGGTCCATAACCAACACGATACAACTCCAACTATAGCTGAGCTGTAGGTCCATGTCCAACACGATACACTCCAGCTAGAGCTGTAGATCCATGACCAACACGACACAACTCCAACTATAGCTGTAGGATGTAGGTCCATGATCAACACCGTACAACTCCAACTATTGCTGTAGGCCCATGACCAACACCGTACAACTCCAACTATAGCTGTAGGTTCATGACCAACACGATACAACTCCAACTATAGCTGTAGGTCCATGACCAACACGATACAACTCCAATCATAACTGTAGGTTCATGACCAACATGATACAACTCTAACTGTAGCTGTAGGTCCATGACCAACACACTGTACTTCATAGAGAGCCAGAGGAAACCCCATCGCGACTACTCACCACTTCCTCAGAACAACGCGAGACAGAAATAGCCTCCCCGAGAGAAACATGTGACGCGGAGGCTGGGGGAATGGTGTCACGGAATGTGTGAGGCTACTTGAAGATGATGAGCCTAAGTCTACTGTCGCCTTGTTACGATAGGTCGTAAATAAACTTAGTCTGACAATTTTAAATATGTGTAGTCTAGGGTCTATACTAATATAATTAAAAGGGATGTGAGGGGGAGGGCGTCGTAGGCACGGACAGTCACCAAAGGTTGTTAAGGGGCGCACATGGAAATTTATTTGAGATTGTATTTAAATTCCTTAAAACTATATGTTCTAAATACATATTGAATCTGTGTTTTTAAGACAATTATAATTTGTATAACACTCTTATCATGTATTTACATCTAGTAAGCGTTTTTGAATGGGATTTTTGATTTTGAATGCATATATTATCTCATTTAAATTTGACATAACAAGTTGTGGCTTTATCATTCGTTTCATTATGTCCGGTGATATGTATTTGGCCTTCGGCCCATTTTTTGATTTCAGTTCTTATTTTAGGAAAATTACCCTGAGCCAAGACGCCTTCACAGACCCTCAGAGAAGAAATAAATAATTAAGGGAATTTTTTGGTAGAGGACCCCCACTCTTATAAAAAATAAATAACCACCACGAAAACATAACCTAACCAACAATTTTCGAGAGTGGAGGTCCGCTACTAAAATACCCATAATTGGCTCTTGTTTTTATGTTTTATCTGTGACAGACCTGCTTTCATTAAATCACTTATCAAAATATGCGTTTGTTTTTAATCTAAATGTTTAAAATAACATTTAATGCTGAATGAGTTAGTAAAGTAACGTAATGGCAACTTTAAATTTTCATGAAGTCTAGAAAATCCGTCAAATTAACTAATCGCGGCAATGGCTTACAAGAACCAATCATAAAATCAATTTTCTTCGTCAATAAAACCGATTACTGTCAAAATAAAGAAGTAATAATTCAAATTGTTGATGCTTTCAGCTACTCTGTTAAAACCGCCAATAATTATGATGTCAGTGTTAGTAAATAATAAGTTTAAAACGAATGTTTAGAAATGTTGAGTATTATTCAAAACGCAGATTATACCAAAACATTTATTAGTATCAACATTAATCTATATAATCTTGAAAAAGAAAATTGTATAATCAATGGAACTAAAATGAGACCTTGTAGAACTTCCCTGAGTCACAGATATTATAATGCAATGGTGACGCTAGGTAAGAGATGCATAATTCAGCGACATAAGTGGTTACCGGGGGAATGTTAATGAGTTAATTGCAATGTAAATATGAGAAGGGCCTTCCTGATGGTGCTAGTCAGTGAAAATAGTTTCGTGTCTGAATGATATTTTGTGTTTGCGATTCTTCTAATGGTTGTAGAAATATGTCATGTATGATACTCGCCTATTTAATGACGTAATTTATTTTAAATAATTTGTTTTTAATTGTTATTAATTCAAAATATCAGACAAGTGAGTGGTTTCAATATTATATTAAAAATTAACCTGTTAAAAAACCAGTTCAACACAAATCTGATATGTTACAGTAAGTTCTTAATTAATGATGCACTAAACCAGTTAACTTGTGTACAGGGTGTCCCGCAGCCACTTGAACAAACTTGCCACATTGTTCACCAACACCATTCACTTACTTTTATGACAGATCGTATTCGTTTTGTAAAGTTTCAACACGTACCAGGGACAGTTTTGACGTACTTCTTATCCGACGGTTTTGTAAAGTTCCAACATGTAACTGGATAGTTTGACGTACTTCATGTCTGAATTTTTGTAAGTTTGAACATGTACCAGGGATAGTTTTGACTTACTTCATATCTGATGGTTTTATAAATTTTCAAAACGTGCCAAGGATAGTTTTGACGTACATCATATATGATAGTTTCGTAGTTTCAAACATGTACCAGGGTTAGTTTTGACGTACATCATACGTGCGGGTTTTGTAGAGTTTCAACATGTACCAGGGGTATTATTGACGTACAGTACTTCATATATTTGGTTTTGTAAAGTTTCAAACATGTACCAGGGATAGTTTTGACGTACTTCATATGTGAGGGTTTTGAAAAGTTTCAATATGTACCCGGGATAGTTTTGACGTACTTCATATCTAAGGGTTTTGTAAAGATTCAACAAGTACCCGGGATAGTTTTGACGTACTTCATATCTGAGGGTTTTGTAAAGATTCAACATGCATCAGGGATGGTTTTGACGTACTTCACATGTGAGGGTTTTGTAAAGTTTGAACATATACCAGGGATAGTTTTGACAGTTTCGACATGTACCAAGGATGTTACGTATTTCATATCTTATGGTTTTGTAAAGTTTCATCGTGTACCAGAAGTAATTTTGACGTACATCATATGTGAGGGTTTTGTAAAGTTTCAACACGTACCAGGGACAGTTTTGACGTACTTCTTATCCGACGGTTTTGTAAAGTTCCAACATGTAACTGGATAGTTTGACGTACTTCATGTCTGAATTTTTGTAAGTTTGAACATGTACCAGGGATAGTTTTGACTTACTTCATATCTGATGGTTTTATAAATTTTCAATACGTGCCAAGGATAGTTTTGACGTACATCATATATGATAGTTTCGTAGTTCTATGTAAACGGCAAATACTGGATCAAGACCATTTAAATTCGTTGAGTTTATGATGATTAACCTAAACGATGACTAAGTTGTTATGAAAAAAAGTAGTTTAAGATAATGCGGTTAGGGGTGGGGGTGGTTAGTTTGTCAAACCAAAATTAAGGTGTATTTGCAACAAGAAATGTATTTAAGGGGCTGTTGTTGTTTAACAGTAAGTGTTGCACTCCAATAAATAACGCAGTTAAAATAGATTGTGTAAATAATGATAGTAACAATTAAATATGTGATTGATTTCTGATATTAGACCATCATGTTAACGGTTTTATCCTGTTCTGATGGACGGTGGGAACCTGGTTTTTTTCTTTGGGGGGGGGGTGCTTATTTGATTACATTCTAATAGACTAGAGGCTACATACAAATTGTACAAGATACCAACTTTTCGATAAAATTGCATCAATCATTTCAGGACGACGTACTCGTTACTCAATCAACAAGTTAAACTTTTAGCCTGTAGCTAGCTTTTTTCAAACTCAATTTTATCATGTACTTTTTTCTAATATCAACATTTACACTGTAGAGATTCAGCCTTACAGTTATATTTCTAATATAAAATATAGAAAAGGTATGGTCAACAAGCTCATATCATCTTCTAACTTTTTCACGCCGAAATCGAACACTCTTTGCTGTGCTCTTCGTATTTTTCGTTTTGTCATGCTCGTTTTGCAAACAAATTCAGAAAATTGTTGATGAATAATAATAATAATTGATTCAGAATTGTTTAGGATGGATATTATTATTGAAATTTAGACATTACTAGCATGTAATGTAAAATACGTAATTTGAAAATTAACTAATTAAAAAATTATCATACATAAAATGGCTCAACACAAGAAGAGTTGGACACAAACGAAATGCAGAAAAATATGAGATATACATAAACAAAACAAGAGGCAGAGCGCATTAGTCTCTTGATCATGTCATCAAAATATGAGATATACATAAACAAAACAAGAGGCAGAGCGCATTAGTCTCTTGATCATGTCTTAAAAATATGAGATATACATAAACAAAACAAGAGGCAGAGCGCATTAGTCTCATGATCATGTCATCAAAATATGAGATATACATAAACAAAACAAGAGGCAGAGCGCATTAGTCTCTTGATCATGTCATCAAAATATGAGATATACATAAACAAAACAAGAGGCAGAGCGCATTAGTCTCATGATCATGTCATCAAAATATGAGATATACATAAACAAAACAAGAGGCAGAGCGCATTAGTCTCTTGATCATGTCTTAAAAATATGAGATATACATAAACAAAACAAGAGGCAGAGCGCATTAGTCTCTTGATCATGTCATCAAAATATGAGATATACATAAACAAAACAGGAGGCAGAGCGCATTAGTCTCTTGATCATGTCATCAAAATATGAGATATACATAAACAAAACAAGAGGCAGAGCGCATTAGTCTCTTGATCATGTCTTAAAAATATGAGATATACATAAACAAAACAAGAGGCAGAGCGCATTAGTCTCTTGATCATGTCATCAAAATATGAGATATACATAAACAAAACAAGAGGCAGAGCGCATTAGTCTCTTGATCATGTCATCAAAATATGAGATATACATAAACAAAACAAGAGGCAGAGCGCATCAGTCTCTTGATCATGTCATCAAAACAAGAGGCAGAGCGCATTAGTCTCTTGATCATGTCATCAAAATATGAGATATACATAAACAAAACAAGAGGCAGAGCGCATTAGTCTCATGATCATGTCATCAAAATATGAGATATACATAAACAAAACAAGAGGCAGAGCGCATTAGTCTCTTGATCATGTCTTAAAAATATGAGATATACATAAACATAACAAGAGGCAGAGCGCATTAGTCTCATGATCATGTCATCAAAATATGAGATATACATAAACAAAACAAGAGGCAGAGCGCATTAGTCTCTTGATCATGTAATCAAAACAAGAGGCAGAGCGCATTAGTCTCTTGATCATGTCATCAAAACAAGAGGCAGAGCGCATTAGTCTCTTGATCATGTCATCAAAACAAGAGGCAGAGCGCATTAGTCTCTTGATCATGTCATCAAAACAAGAGGCAGAGCGCATTAGTCTCTTGATCATGTCTTAAAAATGGAACACAACCAATTTTCAAAATACAATTTACATACTTCAGGCAATCTTTTCTTTGGCTATTCCGATGATCAAGGAATTTGCTGTCGCTAAAGTACACTGGGTTATTGTTAAAATTAAGTATTTTTGTTGGCACAGTTTGCACCATGATATTCCAGTATAAGAATTATGAGAAAACGCTCAACTTCATTGTTATAATAATTAACAGCCCGTTGAAAATCTACTTACCAGATTTTATCTTGAAGATAAAAGAGATAATGGATTACCACATTGGAATAATAATAGATGGCTGAAGACAAGGGTTTGTCTCAGTTGAGGTTAGAACGAGATCTTGTGGCTTGACAACGGCTGTATTTCCGTCGTTTTGTATAATTTTCCCCTACTTTAGTGATTGAAAGTATGATACTCTTATCACAAGGAAGTGCTCCGAGATGAGACAAATGTAGACGGTAGACTTACACGTGTTTCCAGGAAGGCGTCTCATGTACGGGTCCATCAATAATTAGGCAAGTACCGTCAAGAATCTTGTTTGTGGTGTTTTCGGTAAGTTGCGTGATAATCACGTGATACATTTTATGCATTCCTTTTTACGTCCAATTACGTCAAGATCTTGTTTGACGTAATTGTAACACTTGTAATTGATAACTACAGCCATCAATGCCCGTAATATTTTCATTTGATAACTTCATTTCTTTAAAAGTTATTGAAATAAAATTAGTTTTTAGAATATAAAGGTCGATTTTGTAGCCATTTCATCAAGTGTCGAGAGAAGAGCTTCTTATCACTATTCTTCAGTAATTCTGGCAAAGCGTTCCACATCTTTAATAATTCTTTTTCTTTTCTATGGAGCTGAGACTATGTAAGGGTAGGCGATAGTTGCTTGCTTGCCTGGTGTTGTGATGGTGGGTATGTGTCGATTCCTAACCTATTCTTGTTTTTGGATGTGGATACGGATTAGTAGCTCCAGGATGTATAAGTTGATCATTGTAAGGATCTTTTTATCTTCATTTTAAAGAGGGCTTTTCGTCATCGTGACAGATTTCAGTACCTTTCATATAAATAATATTTATGGCATTAACTTTTATTACTTTTAAAGCCTCATCTCTTGAAAATCCACTTTTGATCTTCCATTCTCATTACCCACAATACTTATATAGTTGTATACCTCTCCTTTACACAGTTGGGATTTTCTTATTACAGTACCATTTATGCAAGAATTCTGCTTTTCCTGATTCTTATCGTTACCTTTATCGGCTGATAAATCTAGTGATGCTCTTAACTTTCAACTCCTTAACATCACCGTCATCCTCGTGTGTTTCCGTTACCCATGACTCATCTCTACAACAGTTGGATGGGTAGATCCCAATGAGTCATGTTTCCCATGACTCGTTTATACGTAGGTTGGCTGGTGGGCCCAAACAAGTTTTCCTCGTTTCCATTGAACGGAGCTGCAGATGTGATCTGCATACAACAAACGTATGGTACCTCTATATAGTCTTGCATTGGGGAAATTCAATATGTATAACACTTTTCATTTAGTACACGTTTCAAAGTTTTAAATTTCATTCGTGATACGAACATATAAATCTTCCTACTCACAAGTGGCGTTCGTAGTGAAGAAAGTGTAACCACGTAATGTGAACAAACGTTAAATAATATCTTTTGTTTTTATATCTGGTAAGAAATCTGAAACTGGGTTACTTTTTATTTTGTCGTTTGCTTGATTGATACGCTGGATGACTGCATTGCCAAATATCTACATGTAACCATTGCAAATGTATCAGCCGTTATAAAATCCCATTGCCATTGTATCAGCCGTTATCAACACTATTGCCAATGTATCAGCTGTTATCAACCCCATTGCCAATGTATCAGCCGTTATCAACCCAATTGCCAATGCATCGTTCGTTATCAACCCCACTGCTCTGTTATAAGCACTGCTATTTAAATACATTTCAAACTATTTTACCAATATCTAATTATACGTGTATTTCGAAACATAATACTAATATTTATATAAATATTTTAAATTTTAATATTTTAACTGATTTTACATTACCAAGACTTATTTCTATGTTTATTATATTGAATAATTATAATAACATGAGTCTTGATTAAATTAAAATTTAATAATTTTGTTATTAATATCGTAAACATCAAAGATCCTGATTTTCTTGTATTTAAAATCTTTTTAAATACATAAATGATTTTACAAAACTTAATTCGTAATTTAATAATACACGAGTTGATTAATTGACTTCGTCCACAAGATGTTAATGCAGTTGGCTGATTTAACATAGCTCGAAATTTGTTTATTTTGACTTAGGCCTACTGAAATGCTATAATTAATTACTTGATTTGATAAAGAGTTAACGTAACAATAAATATTTTGAAACTAGATTATTTAAAATGATTTTAGAGTTACCAATTTTAGGATACATACGTAGCAAATACTATACAGAGCGGAAAAAATGAAATTATTTCACAACTTCTGTATTACTTCACTTGTCAAAGTGAAATCTTGTACATCATCATTGTTACAAAGAACCTACTTTTTTGGCGTCATTAGTAGCGACATTTCATATTTTCAAGGGGGCAGCCCGCGAGGAGTTCACGAAAATGTTCAATGTAAGGTTAGGTCGAACTTCGTATCAAAAGAAACGTATTTTAAAGAGATATTAATTTCTGTAAACCAAACTTCGACAAGTTTGATACTTTTTATTGTAGCGGTCATTTGAATTCAAAGTAACTAATTTGAACATTATTATTTCACCACGATTAAACTGTTTCAAGTAAATTATTCTGATAAAAATTTACATTGTATGGAACACAATCATAAAAAAAAAAATTAAATTATCAAATTATCAATGGAAAAATAACTATTTTTCAAGTGAAGTCATACAGAAGTTGTGAATGCGTTTCCTTTTTTTTTTAACAGTTGACATAAAAAAGCGTCGAAAATTGTTTACTTGTGCTTACAAAATGTTTTATTTATTTATTTCAATTAAGAAATTATTTTCTAATAATGTTTGGGATTTGCCGCTAATGTTTTGTAAAGTAAATAAATGAGTCATTATTTTGATTAAATATAGAGAAATTAAAGTAATTTAATGTTGTAAATAAAACTAAAATTTATAGTTATCAACTATCAACTATTTAGCATTGGTCAAATAACTCATTCGTTGACCTTGATCTGCGTTGGGAGCACATCAAGGAAATCGCTGATCGAAACTGCGAACGTAGTATTGGCTCCAAGAAAAATGACTGTGTAGTCCTTCAGGATATCCCGCGAAATGTGGGGATTTCCCTGGAGCTCAGTCAAGCTCTGTCCTATTCCATTTTGAAAACATCATCATTTATCACTTTAATAAACCAACAATCAAAGTCGTGCGTTTAATTTGTATTGCTTTATATATACAAGGTGTATCTGTAATAAACGGAAATATTTCAGCTGATTCTTTGGGCCTAAATAAAGATAAAAAGGGCCTCTTCAAAAAAGTAAAAAAGGACGCCAAGCACATAAAAAAAGTTATAGATAAATAAACCGAAAAATATGTGAAATCGGAATGGGAAGGCCAAGTAATTTCGGTATATTTATTTATTTATTCATAAGACGCCGATCGTCAAGATATGGGCGAATATGGATTTTGAATGAGTGTAAATGAGCGAATGTAGTCATTGTTACAAACTAAGGCCGACTATTCCTTAGAAAGTGTAATTAATTAATAGCCCAATGACAAATGAACGGCCGGTGGTTATTAGCTGATCCTTCTCAAAATGTGTTATGACTCTGATTGGGATCGAACTGAGAACCTTTAGCTTATGAAGCTGGGATTGAACCAACTACGCTACCGACCAATTTTACAATATCAACCAAAACAAGAGACAAAATAAGAAAAATATTTTAAATCACAAAACTAAAATAATAGAATAAATGTCAAACCAAAAATAATGCGAAACCTTTGCCAATGATGGTGCAAATAGGTTGTTGTTATTATTATTATTAAAAGTTTGCCAGCTGAGACCTATGGCTGAGATTTCCGACGAGAGCCGATCCCGCCCGACTGTTTATAAAATCCTATTTAGAAGAATCCGAAGGAGAAGAAGAAAACTAAGGAATAGAACCTCGTATCGTGAGATAACAGATCACGGTATCTCATTATCAAATGACCCGATACATTTGAAATATTTGATACATTTTAAGATATTGAAGAAGTAAGTTTTGGATTACATCATAATCCCTGGTTTTCCTGTAAATTATACGCGGCATCGCCTTTTTAATGTGCTTGGCGCGAGACTCTATCGCGTCTCTTGATAAAATTTGTTGATAATAATTTTTTTGAGACCGTTGAATTTTCCCTCTAATGATGGAAAATGTAAAATATATTTTTGTTTTTTCTTTATTTCTTTCTCCCATATGCATATAGAAAGTAGTGTGATCGTTAAAAAAATAATTTTTTACAAGTTTGTCTAAAAATACATTTTTAAGGTCTCCTCCTGAACACAGAAAGTGGTGTTTTCGAAAATTTTTGTTTTTGGTGTCTGTATGTGTGTATGTGCAGTTCGCTGGAGACCAAACGGATGGATACATTTTTATGAAACTTGGTATGTAGGTATATTTACTAATATCTCCAGAAAGTTTTTAAATTTTTTTTTTTTTTTATCTTTGTGGAAAAAATGTACAAACACGAAATTGTCTCAAAAACGGCTTTAACGATTTTGATTAAATTATCAGGAAAGATGTGAATTACAATTTAAAATATTTTAGTGACAACTGCATGTCTCAAACTTGACTCGTTTTTTAGTTATGGCAAATATATATTTGGGAATCATACTGATAATTTTCAAAGTTTTTAATTTTTTTGTTTAATATGGGGGATAGTTTGTGCAAATTCTTTGGAACTGTTTATTTTTAAACGTTTTAGCTTTCATAAAACAAATCTTAAAAAAACAGTGTTTAGGCCCATGCATGTAATGTTGAACTCAGTTACAACGAAGTTCCTGAGTATGTTTTTGGATTTACTAATTACCGTATCTTAAGTATTCTTGCCGGTATATGGACCGACACTTTGGTTCGTTACGAGGCTAGTCATCACATTTTGGCTCGTTGATGTAACACCACGGCAATTGCGACGAGTCGCTGAATGGTCTGGGATGAATAAAGTCATGCGATAACCCTGAAATCGCCCGCCCGCAGATTGTGATGTTCATAGTTTCGTTTCTAAGAAGTGTTATCGAAGCGTCATAGCCTTACTTTTTATTTTCCGCTTCTATTTTACATTCACTTTTTATAGCTTCAAAGGTTAATGTTTAATTTTTTCAAGGACTAACTATTCTACGTCTGATTCCCTGTAGTTCCTATTGTTTGCGAGGTAGCATGTTTGATTTCCTGTGCTGTAATTTCCGAGAGTTAGCGAGGTAGCCCGTTTGATTTCCTGTGCTGTAATTTCCGAGATTTAGCGGGATAGCCTGTTTGATTTCTGGCAGTTTGTTATGTAGCTTATGTTGATTTCTTGCTGTAATTTCCCGACAGTTGGCAAAGTAGCCTCCAGCTCTGTTTATGTTTTCAGAGTTTAGCAGCTACAAAGGCACGAATGCCAAACACAACAACTTGAGCAGGTGTACTGTTAATTTCTTAGAAAGTCCTTCCAAATGTAGATAATATTGCAACACTAAATCGACTAGTCTTAGCGTACAGGACTTTCCCTATTAGCCTAATAAAGCAGATAGCTCATCAGTTTAAATCGCTACATTGTACTTATTTCAAGAAATTACTCAATATTGATACTATACTGTTATTGTCAGACACTGTCGCGGTTTGTGAAATAATAGTTTTATCTATAAGTACGTCAGCCTCTTGCAATAAACAGTTAGCACTCCTGGACTTCAATGCAGGGGCTCACGGGTTCAAACCCCGGAAGGTTCAACTACATTTAGCTTGAATGGTTTGCACCGTTGTCGCATAATAACGTTGGAATAATCAATAAAAAATACAATTAGCGTTGAAATAAAAATAGTGCAAAAGTTTAAATTCAAAGACAATATGGAGTATTCGTTTGAAACTATTAGCGCAGTGCTGTAGTCCAGCTACTTGGGGGACCAAGTGTTACAATGATTGTAGGCGATAGGTTTTATCATTGATTTTACTATACATAGACTATATACTGTACATACACTAAACATACATTTATATAGTAAAATCAATGGTTTTATGCTCGGTCCTCCCGCTGATGAGGCGGTCGCTCAATGGTTGCAATCAGCGTGGACACTACTATACTATATAGAGAAGTCTGGATTGTCCATGTTGGGTGGTAGTTAGTGTGCGGATGTTTTGTAGGGATGAGAATCGAGTGTCAGGCTTGTCTGTTAGTTGACAGTCAGTCTAATTCTACGTGGTTCGGGCTACACGTAAAGCCATTGGTCCCGTATTTGCCTTAGCAATTGGGATATTAATATATGACCTTTTAAAAGCGTAGGTAAAATTCAGTTAGTAACCAGACTACACATGTCAGCCAAACTCATCCTACATTCATTTAATAATTTATATTCGCCTTAAAATACGCACAAATGTGTGTCGGCGTCTCATATCTAAGAAAATCTAAGAACAAATCAGTGATCGTTTTATTTTAATCCTCGTGGAGGAAATAAAATGTAAATCAACGCTCTCAATAAATTGATGAATGTTTTTTGACAACGAGGAATAGTCAATATTCGGCACAAAGGCCGCTAAGTTGACGTCAGAACTATCAGCTGATAGTGGGAAGTGTAGGGGAGGGCGGGGTACTTTGTCACAATTTTTACTTTTGATTTTTTCACCAAGTTTTGGTTTGTTTTTTAGCCAAATCAAATATGTTAATAAATAGTCCATACCTTTTTACAAGTTATGAGAAATTATCAGATTTCTAGTAAGTATCTAGTATTTGATAATATTTTTTTTCCTAAGCACTTCAAGTGTGACAAAGTGCCCCATGGCAGGGTACTTTGTCACAAGGTATGGGGTACTTTGTCACATGTATTTTAAAGGGGAAGAACTTTAGCCACCAAAGTTTAAAAATTTTTTTTATTACCTTATTTATTTTATAGGATTCATTTGTAATTCATTACATAATGACTAATAGACTACTGTATAGGTATAAAGTATTATAAGATTTACATTCTAATGATGTGAACAAGCTATTCATAGAAATGAGAACGTGTGATTATCACTAATGTAAATCCAAGAAAAGAAGAAGTTATAATAATTAATCATATAAATCAAACAACAAAATATAAACTAGTGAATTGCGATCATACAATGAAGAAACAATATTACTTAGTAACCTAGTTATACAGGCTTATTTACTTTGAAATTTTAATCATCTTTGTCTGCGTCACAATTTTCACAAACATAGAAGATGGAGTCACGTCCACATTTCTCGTGGGCCCAGTCTTTGCACTTTGTACATTGTATCCATACTTCATTAGGAGCACTTTCATCATATTTGTCTCCACAGACCAAACATAAGGCATCCTCTTCATATGATGACTCCAAACGGAGGACAGCGGACTTTTTGTTGCGCTGTCCTTCAATTTTTATTTTTTTACTAGGCACAAATGTTTTAGTACACTTCTTACTATCTTCATACAGCCTCTTTTTAGCATTTCCTTTCTTTTTGGTTGCAAGGCGTTATTCTCATTTATCTAATGTGACAAAGTGCCCCAAATGGTTTGTGACAAAGTGCCCCGCGTGTATTTGTTTTGCTTCCGTGACGGTTTTACCAACTTAAAACTAACCTAACTTTAACAAATATACATTAATGTATAGCTAATAATCGTAAGAATAAGATAATATAATATTGACATACCTTGAATTGACTTTGGCAAAGTAATAAAATGTCAAACACCAACAAAAAACTTTACTTGGAGAGGCTAAAAACAATAAAATTCTCTCTGTTCCGTTCACTGACACACCACGTGTTTGAGACTATCTGTACGGGGGGGTGGCAGCCTTGGGCAGCTTGGGATGGTAGTCAAATTTCCCTCCTCCATCCAAATTTCCCACAGTGGACCTTGTGACAAAGTACCCGTGTGACAAAGTACCCCGTCCTCCCCTATCACTGCCCAGTCGGCACCCGAGTTTTGTTTTCTGAAAGTACGCGTGTTCCTTCTCGACAACATGTTCTCAACTTTACCAACTTGAGCTTATAGTTTAAATCTTCCAAGTTTCAGAGACATGAGAACAGAGAAGAAAGAAACAGAGGTCGCATCCACTACTGTGCTGAATGTGTGTCGAGTAGTTATTTCTCCAGTTTTCCATACCATGTCAGGGTCAGCACCTTGTCAGTAGTTTATACGTTGTAATTACTATTATTAAAGACGCATAAAAGATTTATTCGTGATTTCATTTATTTATAAAGTCTTGAATAACGGCATTGACAGTCCGTTTTTGCTTAAAAAAAAATAGTAATATTTATTTTTATGCACCTTATCGTAACGTTAGATCACCCGGTAAATTCTTATTGCCGAGGTGTACAACTAAATCTCATTATAATTTTCTATTGTTTAAAGCTTTGAGGCTAATCAATTGTTATAAATCTGTAAGTGATATATTTAATGATAGTATTACAGTTTACTTAAATTACTTAAATAAATGTGGCAACCATATGGTTTAATATCAGTTATTTTGTGTAATTTTATAATAATATTAGTCTAATTTATATTATTAAACTAATATTACAATTATAAAAATATTGTATAAAAAATGTATATTAGTTATACTCTTTTTATGACTGCTACTGAGAAGTTCGCTGTATCGATAATATAGCGGCCTCTGTTTATTTTTTTCTTTGTGGGGTTAGTGAATATAGTTTCAAATGAGGATTGTTTTTATTCACTTGCCATATTTTATGTTTGCCTTTACCTGTTGGAAATCAGTTTGCTAATTTTTTCACATCGTTAAGCCTGTTCAAAGAATTATCGTTCGTAGCATATTATTCATACACGGGGTTGGGAAAAGTTAGGAATTTATTTATTAATTTTAAAACTATTGAAAAAAATTAGTGAAATTTTTAGGTACATGTCCATATACCAAACATTTAATCATATTTTACTAGTTTTTTCCGTAGCCGGGGGAAAGTCCACGAAGGAAGTGTTAAACATTTTAAATGTAAGTCTAACTCGAGATATACCTCATTTTAAAGGTCTTTGTTTGTTCAGTATAACAGTGCAAATCTGAGGTCAAAGGGATGATCCAATCAGAAAATATACACTCTCACGAAACTTAATGTCGTATAACTAACACTTGTTAAGAACGAGGATGAGATATTTATTGTCTATTGCTGCTTACATCTGTAATTTAATTGACAAAATACAAGCAATTAATTCATTTTCAAAAACAAGCTGTAACAAATGGTTATAATAATTTTCTTAACCTATTTTTTAGGGTATGCTTACTGTCCAGTGTTTTTCTTATTTTAATTTTTATTAAATAACATAGTTATTTTTATAAAGCAGTCTTTTCAACAACATACTCAACAACAGGGACCTCAAATAGGTCCATAAATAGTCGTACAACAAGAAGTATTAGTTATGTAACATTACATTCTTTCAGAGGCTGTATTTTCTGACCAGGTCGTCCTTTTGACCTCAGGTTTGCAATTTTGTATTGTAAAAACAAAGGCCTTTAAAATGAGGTATAACTCGGTGTAGGATTACATTTAACATTTTAAAGACTTCCATCATGGGCCGTCCCCTGGCTATGCGAAAAACTAGTAAAATATGTCTAAATGTTTGGTATAGGGATCTGTACATAACAACAAAGTTTCATTAATAATGTTTCAATATTTTTAAAATTAATAAATATATTTCAGACTTTAGCCCAACCCTGTATTTCAATTCATCAGATTCTCAGATGTGAGACGCCGACACAACTTTGTGCGTATTTTAAGGCGAATATGAATGATTTATATGAGAGTGGATGAAGTTGTTAGTCTGGTTACTGTGTTCGACTGTTCCTTAAAAGAGCCATTTATTAAGAGCCCAACATCCAGAGCAACTAAGATAGGCCTTCCTACAGCTTTACGTGGAATCCGAACCATGTAATATTGGTCTTATTTTCAGCTAATTGACAAGCCTGATACTCAGTTCTCTCCCCTATACAATATGTGGACAATGACTACCACCCAAACACGGACACCCCAGACTTTTCTATTAATGTTCACGCCGATGGCAACCATTGAGCGAACAACCTTCTGTTTACTCATGAGATTTTTGTGGTACCTTTCGTCAGTTTCTTCAGTATTTAGTGTATTTATATATAGATCTATACTTTTAGACTTATCGTCAATCTTCTTACGTTGTCATGCCAAGTTTGACTAATAAACTGAAAGTGTGGACAGTAAAGCGGGGGAGGGGAGTTTGCATGAAGAAAAGTTTGACAAACCTCGGAAAGATTAATGGACTGGACTTTTGTGTTGAGCTTGAAACTGAGATGCTTGGACATATGGTCAAGCGTAAATGAGTCATAATCCCTCATAATACATCTGTCATGTGCTATTAAGGTGGATTTGTCACACTAGTGGCGCAGTGCTGTAACCCAGCTACATGGGGCAAACTGTTGTGGAGATTGTAGGCAATAGGTTGTATGATCGGTCCTCTTAATATCGACATGGCGTCCGGTTAATGGTTGCTATCGGCGTGGACAAATCCGTTGTGTAGGGAAGAGAACTGTTTGTCAGACTTGTCAATTATCTGAAAATGATACCAATTTGGATACCACGTGAAGCTGTAGGTTCCATACAATCATTCATACTGTCCTTATAATACGCACCAAGTTCTGTCGGCGTCTCATGTCTGATTATCATTTATATTTTGTTAGACGTATTCCATCCATAGGTTTGATTTCTTTTTTCCAATAATTGAGGTATACAATGGTTTTTCTTGGTTGTGTGTAATTATCCAATTAATTAACAATAAACCCATAAAGATCCTGAAATATCTTGCTTTTATTAACAATCACAAGGAAGGAGGTCTTCAACCGAATGAGCATTTTGTAATAAATATATTCATTATACATTATACATAGTATTTTTTTAATGCGCAAAGCCTTTGATTGAAAATTGAAATCAAATTTTAAATGAATATTGTTTAATAAATTTCTTCCACTTTTTAATATTATAACGCACGTCAAAATTACAGTTAGTCATCAATAATACACCGTTCATTCTCCGTCCTTAAAAACACGAAACACGAATACTGTTGATGACTAACATTCTTTAGTCTTATTTGGGAAATTTGTGATCGAGATAAATCGATGATGAGTTAAAAGTGGAGACCAACCTTAATATTTACGAAATTTGGCACCATTTTTCTTTAAGGACAATGTTTATAAAACCAGCTAAATATGTCATTGCACTCATTTAAGATGCTGACGACGCAGTATATTTATAACTTGCCGGGAGTTAGACGAAACTATTTCAACGAGTTTGAAATGTTTGAAAAATGACGAGTGACACTGGGCGTTACCAGTTGTTGGCTTTGCCAATTAATACACTGGTCGTTTTGAAACTGACACAATAGCGTTAATGGTGGACGTATGAGGAATGACGAGTGACATTGGGCGTTACCAGTTGTCGGCTTTACCAATTAATACACTGGTCGTTTTGAAACTGACACAATAGCGTTAATGGTGGACGTATGAGGAATGACGAGTGACACTGGGCGTTACCAGTTGTTAGCTTTACCAATTAATACACTGGTCGTTTTGAAACTGACACAATAGCGTTAATGGGTGGACGTATGAGGAACGACGAGTGACACTGGGCGTTACCAGTTGTCGGCTTTACCAATTAATACACTGGTCGTTTTGAAACTGACACAAAAGCGTTAATGGGTGGACTTATGAGGAATGACGAGTGACACTGGGCGTTACCAGTTGTCGGCTTTACCAATTAATACATTGGTCGTTTTGAAACTGACACAAAAGCGTTAATGGGTGGACGTATGAGGAATGACGAGTGACACTGGGCGTTACCAGTTGTCGGCTTTACCAATTAATACACTGGTCGTTTTGAAACTGACACAAAAGCGTTAATGGGTGGACGTATGAGGAATGACGAGTGACACTGGGCGTTACCAGTTGTCGGCTTTACCAATTAATACACTGGTCGTTTTGAAACTGACACAAAAGCGTTAATGGGTGGACGTATGAGGAATGACGAGTGACACTGGGCGTTACCAGTTGTCGGCTTTACCAATTAATACACTGGTCGTTTTGAAACTGACACAAAAGCGTTAATGGGTGGACGTATGAGGAATGACGAGTGACACTGGGCGTTACCAGTTGTCGGCTTTACCAATTAATACACTGGTCGTTTTGAAACTGACACAATAGCATTAATGGGTGGACGTATGAGGAATGACGAGTGACTCTGGGCGTTACCAGTTGTCGGCTTTACCAATTAATACACTGGTCGTTTTGAAACTGACACAATAGCGTTAATGGGTGGACGTATGAGGAATGACGAGTGACACTGGGCGTTACCAGTTGTCGGCTTTACCAATTAATACACTGGTCGTTTTGAAACTGACACAATAGCGTTAATGGGTGGACGTATGAGGAACGACGAGTGACACTCGGGCGTTACAAGTTGTCGGCTTTACCAATTAATACACTGGTCGTTTTGAAACTGACACAATAGCGTTAATGGGTGGACGTATGAGGAATGACGAGTGACACTGGGCGTTACCATTTGTTAGCTTTACCAATTAGTTCACTGGTCGTTTTGAAACTGACACAATAGCGTTAATGGGCGGACGTATGAGGAACGACGAGTGACACTGGGCGTTACCATTTGTTAGCTTTACCAATTAGTTCACTGGTCGTTTTGAAACTGACACAATAGCGTTAATGGGTGGACGTATGAGGAACGACGAGTGACACTGGGCGTTAGCAGTTGTCGGCTTTACCAATTAATACACTGGTCGTTTTAAAACTGCCACAATAGCGTTAATGGGTGGACGTATGAGGAATGACGAGTGACACTGGGCGTTACCATTTGTTAGCTTTACCAATTAGTTCACTGGTCGTTTTGAAACTGACACAATAGCGTTAATGGGTGGAGGTATGAGGAACGACGAGTGACACTGGGCGTTAGCAGTTGTCGGCTTTACCAATTAATACACTGGTCGTTTTGAAACTGACACAATAGCGTTAATGGGTGGACGTATGAGGAATGACGAGTGACACTGGGCGTTACCAGTTGTCGGCTTTACCAATTAATACACTGGTCGTTTTGAAACTGACACAATAGCGTTAATGGGTGGACGTATGAGGAATGACGAGTGACACTGGGCGTTACCAGTTGTTGGCTTTACCAATTAATACACTGGTCGTTTTAAAACTGCCACAATAGCGTTAATGGGTGGACGTATGAGGAATGACGAGTGACACTGGGCGTTACCAGTTGTTGGCTTTACCAATTAATACACTGGTCGTTTTAAAACTGCCACAATAGCGTTAATGGGTGGACGTATGAGGAATGACGAGTGACACTGGGCGTTACCAGTTGTTGGCTTTACCAATTAATTCACTGGTCGTTTTGAAACTGACACAATAGCGTTAATGGGTGGACGTATGAGGAATGACGAGTGACACTGGGCGTTACCATTTGTTAGCTTTACCAATTAGTTCACTGGTCGTTTTGAAACTGACACAATAGCGTTAATGGGTGGACGTATGAGGAACGACGAGTGACACTGGGCGTTAGCAGTTGTCGGCTTTACCAATTAATACACTGGTCGTTTTGAAACTGACACAATAGCGTTAATGGGTGGACGTATGAGGAATGACGAGTGACACTGGGCGTTACCAGTTGTTGGCTTTACCAATTAATTCACTGGTCGTTTTGAAACTGACACAATAGCGTTAATGGGTGGACGTATGAGGAACGACGAGTGACACTGGGCGTTACCAGTTGTTGGCTTTACCAATTAATACACTGGTCGTTTTGAAACTGACACAATAGCGTTAATGGGTGGACGTATGAGGAACAAAGAGTGACACTGGGCGTTAGCAGTTGTTGGCTTTGCCAATTAATACACTGGTCGTTTTGAAACTGACACAATAGCGTTAATGGGTGGACGTATGAGGAACAAAGAGTGACACTGGGCGTTACCAGTTGTTGGCTTTGCCAATTAATACACTGGTCGTTTTGAAACTGACACAATAGCGTTAATGGGTGGACGTATGAGGAACGACGAGTGACACTAGGAGCTACCAGTTGTTGGCTTTGCCAATTAATACCCTGGGCATTTTGAAACTGACACAATAGCGTTAATGTGTGAACGTATGAGGAACAACGAGTGACACTAGGAGCTACCAGTTGTTGGCTTTGCAAATGAATTAATACACTGGTTATTTTAGATCTGACATAATAGTTTTGATGTGTGGACATATGAGGAATGACGAGTGACGTTGAAGTTGACACTTGTTGCATGTTGGCTTTACACCAATAGGGACACTTCGTTATTTTGGTACTGACACAGAGACATTCCAGTGCTTGGATGTTCGGCCTACTAGCGTACCAGTGGTTGACAATAAATATAAAAATATACACACATCATATTAGGGATTTAGTGCAGTAAAATTGTTAACTTTTTGTTCTTGTGTATGTTTAACTTTGCCTTCTTGAACTTGTAAATTTTAAAGATGGGCTTACATGTTTTTATACAACGTCAGTAAAGTATTTTGGTTCTATGTCTTTTTTTCTTTAGTATTTTATTTTATTTAAGAGTGCACACCCTTCCAATCATTCTTATTAGAATATATAATCCTGAATTATTTTAAGTTTTGATTAAAGTTGTTATGTTAGTTAGAAATATAACGAGTGCATCATCACGGGTCAAAAAATAATTTTCTTTATGATGCATGAACTTTTTTGACCCAAAGTTCAATATCATTTTGCATATCACAGATTCAATATTTTCCTTATTTCGTAATTCTGGTCAATGACAACAAAGAAGCCATATTCGGAGATGAACATAAAATTTCTCGAGTTAAGATCAGTCGTGTGTTTGTTTATTATTCTGAAATATCTCAGCACAAATTGTATGTAAAACAAAGTGAAATTTTATCAGTATTACCAGATGCCAGTTTGGTTTACAGTGATAAACGTAGCAGTGATGTAGATGTAAAGTCAGAGTTGATTGAAGTAAATGAGGTTAACGTATATCCTTCCCGGCAAAGTGGACTATTCTTACTCCCTTCTGAAACTGCTACAGATGCAAGCGGTGATGGAACCAACATCGATGATTTTAGCGTCAAGACTGGATTATAGTAATATCGATGGTTTTGGATAGCCCTTACGATTCAAATAATGTTCCATTCATGAATAGAAGTTCATTACAGAAGCAGCTGAATAAAGTTGCAGGCGACAGGGGTGGATTGGGGGAAGAAAGGAAAATGGGCAGAAAACAGATGATGTTGCAACCAAGGATATAAATATGTGTTGTACTTCTACATCTGGTGATGACGTCGACAGTGGCAGTGAGGTCACAGACGATCCGGTCGTCGGAGACCAAACCTATGAACATCGACTCTCCAGGGCTTGGGTTACCCACACGCCTACAAGATACTAGAGTCATGAGAACCCTTTTTTATTCTTTCGCAATACACGGAATTAGACCCCTAGCACATCAACACTCTTTAGGGAAGTGTCTTATTGAGTCTTACCCCTTCCTCTGACAGATCTTGGTGAATAAAAAAAGTAAGAACAGGCTTGTAATTTTTTTCAAAATTAATATCTATTCTAATATTTCTTATGGTATAAGTGAACGCATGTACATCTTTATACGTTTGTAATAATAATTACTACATTTGTCCTTGAGGATTTGGGGGGAAGGTAGGAACTGACAATGTGCTAGCCCTGTCATCGCATGGAAAAGTGGAGGAATAAACAACTCGACAAACGTTTAGAGAACTATTGGATGCGACCTCTGATCCTTTATTCTCTGTGTCGATGGTTAAAATTTATTGATTAAATTGCTTCATTGGAGTAAAAATTAATAAAACCATTAATATGTTTTCCACTTGAAAAACATCACAGTATTATCCACTATACGCTCTCCTGACTTTGGAGGCGTGTTGGCTATGTGGTTTAGGTTTCGGACTGCGGAGGGCTATGTCTAAGGTTCTAATTCCGACTGAGCCAACGGTCGGTACTTCACTCTTTAAATAAAGTTTACGCATAGGCTTGCAGGCCTATGTGAACTGGCGAGTGAACTAAAAAATAAAAAATTAGAAAGAAACTTTTATTTGTATTTGTCCATTCTTTTCTTAATTACCAAACGAAGTAGATTCGTACTTCAAATGTTTACACTTTCTTCAACTGAAATTTCCTGGGTTATGATAATGACAAATATATTCTGATATTGAATCAGTTTGGCGGTAGTTTGCAAAGCAAATGTTCAACCTAGTTCTCCCACCTACCAAAGAAAATTTACAGTTTCATGTAGATTTTGGAAGTGGATTTGCAATCATTAATTCAACGAGGAGGCGATATGGCTTACACAAAACTCTACAGTATTGTACAATCTGGAAATCGTCTCTAAAAGCACATTTCGATTGTAAGTGAATCTACAATCGAATACTTACACATGTTAAACAGACCCAGGAAGTACATTCTCCATTAGGATGGTAATTAATTCCAAAGGTGGAGGAAATCAACACCCAAAACAATACCAAATTAATTCGTACAAACCCGTTACTATCTTATAAACAGTCGTATTCTGCTATCTAGTTTTCATTGAAATCTAGGAAAAGGTAAGAAACACCTGAAGGCGCGAGTTTTTTTACTTGTCGAGAAACGTTTTGTAGCGCTGGAAATCTCCAACAAATAAACAACCATCATGAACAACTTTAACAAACAACTTAGAAAAAACAGCATTTGTTTTCGTCACAGTTTCATGGTTATCGTACCGTATATTTTTGAATTCAGCCAGAATATGTAAATATAGTAAATATTTTCTTTGTCAGCACACTACGTGTTGGTAGAAATGCAAAACAAGTGAAAGTCACACAACACGATTAAGCGAAATTTCCGAAATCACTGAATAAATGTTGTTGAAAATTGGAGGGAAGTTAGCTTTTGTATCATAGAGATTCACTAAGCTTGGAGGGGGGTAGAAACAGCCCCTCAAATTTTTCTTTTTACAATAAGAATAACATTGGCATTAATTTTATAATTTATTTCAAACAGCTGATAAAAAACGTAAACATAACACAAAAGCTTGGCTAATTTGGTTTTCATGGTGAAATGTTTAGGGTGACTTCTACTAAATCTGATATGATAGCACTAGTTTGCATCCCTCTTGTATAGGGTTTTCTAGACTATTAAACTGTGTTATATATGAGAATGCAAACAGGATGAGCTTTCATATTGATATAATGGTTTATAGAGAACCACGGAGGGGAGGTTGAGAAACGTAGAGAACAACTCGTAGCGAAGCTAGTTACAATATAAGTACAAAATGTTCAAATTCTATGGTGATCCTTTTGTGAATTTCACTTTTCTGAGGAAGGTAAATGTGGTCTATTGAAAAAGATTACCATAATATTTGTACATTTTGCACTTATATTGTAATAAATTTGTGTTGTGTGGCTTTCACTTGTAAATATAGTAATAACAAATCTTTTCTTGGCTCAATCATTTAAACATCAGATGAATCTTTTTAGTTAAAATAACCTTACGGAAGACGTAGTTAAAAATCCCAATGCGTGAAGCGTTTTAGACTTCGTCATATTCTTAACTCTCAGTTAATTGGGACTTGTATTGGATAATATTTAATATTAATCACTCTGTTTTGCATTTGATTAATACTGGTTGCTCGTTGCCAGAGCTCAAACCTCGCCCTGAGACTGGACGAGAGGATCGATGTGCTAGGGGAGAACCCGTGGGGCGAGTTATGCAACCTCTAGGGGATGACGACACTTGATGGACTGCCGACAGTGAGGGGTAAGGCGGTCAAAGATCTCCTCGTCTAATATCTACTAAAGAACTTATTAATGTATAAAATTTGAAATAGACAGGGTGTTTTTACCTCTGAGAAGCAATTATACAATATTACAATAAATCGTTCAAAAGAATCAGCACAAACTTGCCCCCATATTAAACACTAAAAAATAAAAAAATGAAAATTACCAGTTTGATCCCCAAATGAGTTTTTTGCCATAACTAAACAACTATTCAAGTTAAGAGACATGCGGTTTTTACTAAAATATATTAAATCGTAATTCACATCGTTCCAGAAAATTTAATCAAAATCCTTGGAGCCGTTTTTGAGAAAATTCCACTTTGTATGTTATTTACCTATAAAAATTAAAAAAAATACAATTTCAAAAAGTGAAAAATTGGTCTGGCTAAATACACCAATATTTACTTAATGAAAAAATACCCTATACATCAAATTTCATAAAAATGAATCCATCCGTTTTGTCTCCAGCAAACTGCACATACACACATACGGACATACACCAAACACTTTTTCGAATAAATCACTTTTTTGAGTTCAGGGGACCCTGAAATGGATTTTTAGAACATGTAAAAAAAATTTTTTTTACCATCACAATACTTTCTCCATGCTAACGCATATGGGAGAAAGTAAAAACAAAAACATTTAACCTCCTACCCCTTAACGTAATATGAGTTGGTGGTGTAGCACGTTATTTAGAAGCGTTTAAGAGTTTACTTCAATAAAACTACCCGCCAGTTCACATGTGCCTGCAGGCCTGTGCGTAAACTTTATTCAACAAGTGATGTACTACCGTTATAGTCTGTTTATAACTACTTCAGTATTGGTGTGAGCGGGCCGTGCGGGTGGTGGGGGACGCTGTTACCACATTGTCGACGGGAGTGAAACCTACTATTCCGACGGCGATCAGCTGGATCGTCGCTTATGTTCTAATTATAATAATATGATCCATATCCCTCAAGAGCAACGATGAATGTTGAACAGTACTGTGTCTTAACGATTTGTCCGTTAAGTCACATATTAAATAACAAAGATTAAGTCACACATTAAATAACAAAGATTAAGACACATATTAAATAACAAAGATTAAGTCACACATTAAATAACAAAGATTAAGTCACATATTAAATAACAAAGATTAAGTCACATATTAAATAACAAAGATTAAGTCACATATTAAATAACAAAGATTAAGTCACACATTAAATAACAAATATTAAGACACATTAAATAACAAAGATTAAGTCACACATTAAATAACAAAGATTAAGTCACATATTAAATAACAAAGATTAAGACACATACTAAATACCCGAAGATTTACCCATTGAGAGCCACCACGCCTTAACAGTTAATAATCCAACACCAACAAAATACGAGTACAGATTTTAGAAGTTTATGACGTCGTCATATTTAACTATATCCATACCTATTTGACGATACTATCCTACTTTAACTATGAATGTCTTTATTAAGGGTGATCAACTAGTTGATTTAAATGTCGGAAAAACGAGCCAAAAAATGGTCTTGAAATAACTGGTATGTGTGGCAGTTGGGGACGTTGCCGTAGGTCCACGTTGGCTTTCTTCCATATGTACGTCATAACACAAACTTGTCGGTTGGCTTGCCTCCATTGAAGTAATGTGGGAAGTGCGTGTCATTGGTTTAGGTGTGTTTCCATCATCCCTTACCACGTAGTCAGTCAAGTAGGTGTTTGCATCATCCCCTACCACGTAGTCAGTCAAGTAGGTGTTAGCATCATCCCACACCACGTAGACAGTCAAGTAGGAGTTTACATCATTTCCGTAAACGAAGTAAATCAAGTAGACGTACTCAGTGTATGAGACGCCGACACAACTTTAAAGATCAAGATCGTCTTATTTTACCAGGCGATGTTCTTACTTTCTTACAATTTTACACATGAGACGCCGACACAACGTTTTGCGTATTTTAAGGCGAATATAAATTATATTAGTGAAGCATGAGCGTTAAAGAGTGTAATCTGATTAATAACTAAGTTCAACTGTTCTTCAGAAAGGGCAATTTATTAATAGCCCAAAGCCAGATCAACTAAGGGACCTACAGCTTTACGTGGAATCCAAACCACGTAGTGTTGGTTTAATTTTCAGCTAACTGACAAGTCTTGCACTCAGTTCTCTTCCCTACACAACATCCGAACCTTGACTACCATCCAACATGGACACCCCAGACGTCTCTAGTAGTGTCCACGTCGATGGTAACTATTGAGCGGACGCCATGATCGTATTAAGAGGGCTCAGCATAGAACCTACTGTCTACAGTCTCCACAACACTTTGTCCCCAAGTAGCTGGGTTACAACACTGCACCACTAGTACGTGGGAAGAATGTCCTTGGAAACTTTCCTTCACTACAGGAGCATGCGTCATCGTCGCCTATGACCGGTCCATGACACCATGGTATGTAAATATGTGGGAGTGTACTGCTAGGAAACTATAGACTATACTTTACCTGACTATAAGGTTAGATTATCTTCAATTCCACACTGAATGAACCATGATTACAAATTGAATATGTTTACTAAATAAAAAAAATGAGAATAAGACAATTTCCGGATCCGGTTATTTTTGGTGTTTTTATTAGTTTTTTCTAAAAAGATGTAGCGTGTAATCCAGTTTTTGTAGTGGTGTATTATAATTTATTTATTTAATGTGCCGGCTTGATATGACCATGCTTTAGTAGTGGCATTTGAGTGAAGCTCTAACGCGCTGTGTTGCCAAGAGTACTGCGTTTGTCATACGACGGAGAATAAGTACTTGTTGAGGTAGAAATCCGCTTGAAGAGACATTTTAATCGGCTAAAACAGTAATACAATACAGTAGAAAAATATATAAACAATAACAATCAATAAACAACACGAAACAAAAACGTAAAAGACAATATAAACAATAAGTAAGTCCACAAGTTTACTCACACTCAAATTAAAAATATCAAACAAGTAGGTCATAAAACAGCCTGAAACGTGGCAACAATGCTGCTATGGTTACGGCTGGCTTACAACGTCGCGCCATTGGCCGTAACCTAGACTGACCGAACGATTCTGGTTAAGAATCATTAAAATAATTTAAATTAATAAAAAATTAAATAATTTCAAGAGCTAAACATGGCTAACCTAACGAAACTAGCAGGAGGAAATGAAACGCCACTAAAAAAGTTATGTGAACAAGATTTGCAAGTTAATTCCACCTATGCATTTGCTCATAAAGGTTAAAGGTTTTAACTGTCCGTGTCCCTTTGTATAGCATTTCTTACACAAATAGAAGATTTACCATATTTTTAATAATATTCTAGAAACAAGTAAACTAAAAATTGTATTCCTTTTTTACATTTCTTTGTTTTGTATTTTAAATTATTTATTTATTTTTGTATGGTTATTGAACAATTTCTTATTTATTGTTACAATTATTTTTTTTTATTGATTGATTTGTTACTTATTATTTGTTGCTACTTTTGTGTTAGATACTTATTCTTAACTTGCTAATTTGTTGTTAGTTTTATCTAGTTAAAAATTTGTTATTGAAATATTACAAAATTCCCTCATTATTTTTACTGGATATCTATTATATTTTTACCATGTCAACTTTGCTCTTGATATTACATTATTAAATTACTTAGTAGCCTATGTCATGTTATAATACCTCTTTATTATTATATCTTGATGATGATGTGGGTTGTGTTGTTTTAAAATTTGTACTAATATTAAATGATATATATCGATATTTTCCTTTCTGTGTGTAAATGGTTTACACAGTTCGTATAAATAGATAATTACTGTATATAGGCCTTGCTCCTACTGGCAGTCCATCCACCATCATACATAAACAGTTCAGCTCATATCTAACTTGTCAAAGTTATGACATAAAACTTGGCTTGGCAAATATATATTGATATTTTCTATCAATAATATCGGCCATATCAATATTTTGGTTCGATATATCATAAAATATTATTACTATTCTCTCTCTTCAAAATCATTACAATTCGAAAAAAACGAATT
This sequence comes from Stictocephala bisonia, assembly GCA_035578905.1. NCBI lineage: Eukaryota > Metazoa > Arthropoda > Insecta > Hemiptera > Membracidae > Stictocephala > Stictocephala bisonia. Next base: position 1,179,567 of record JAQJVL010000234.1, read on the forward strand.
TAAAATGTCTCTTATGCGTACAAAATAATAATTGAAATAATACTGTAACTTTATTTTTTTTAATGTGGCATTTTTAAATGTTAAAAACAAAAACGCAATGTTATTATAGAATGTAGATTATTCTTGAATAATTAACATAATAATTAAAGGTATGATTATTCTTATTTTGATTTTTTTTCTTTCAATCCCACAGAACTCCTTGTTTCGCGTAGATAAACTTATTTAATTTTTACGTTCAGTACCGTAGGCTATTCTAAATAGTGACAGCAAAACACGAGTGTATTTTTGGTCATGGCATAAGATCTAGTGCATGATTTAAAACAGATAAATAATTTACCATTCGATACATCGGTTACTCGATATATCGATATTTTCGTTAGATCGATATTGGGTTTGCGATATATCGATATGTTTGATAATATTTACCATCCCTACAGAGAATAATTACGTGTTGAAATAGAAATCCGTTTGAAGAGGCAGTTTTAATCGGTGCCATAAACCCGCTCAGGACATGATCTGAGTAATTCGCGCATCTGACGTCTGTAGACAAATGCGCAATTCTCGGCTGGGTGGCAATTATCGGAGTAGTGTGAAGTGATAACGACCGTATGTCGAGTGATTCATGCCCAGGTGAGGTTAGATTAGATAAGAGATGCGTCATCGCGTGGGCAACTGGATCAACTGGGATGTCCTTGGCTGCGCGGAGTGCCTGCGCGGTAGACGGCGTTCCACTCCTGCCCAAACTTCAACGAGTAATAACAACATGTCAGTGAATCAGATGGTGGTGCCACAGAGTATAAAGATGAGTTTTATCTATTTACTCTGTGGTGGTACTGTACAAATACACTGTTCACACGTGGTTGTTGAAAACGTTTTAAATGGTGCTTTTAAAATTCCAGATTGAATCCAACAGAAGTATTTTAATTTTGTAGCCAAGCTGTTTGAAACTTCCTCTGTCCTGACTAGACTGCATAATTTAGCTCATGTGCTCATACCAAGTTAATAACAAAAGAGAAATCTAATTATCTTTTTATATTGATAAATATTATTACTGTAAATAATTCATTATCGTACCTATCCTATTTTTCATCCTTCTCCAAATCCAAATCGCCGTTGCTACCAATCTCTTCTCATTTTCTTTCTCGATAGTTTATGTTTCCGCTCCATATGAAGTTACTTTTAATGAATTTCAGTTAGCTTAATGATACAAGTTGAAAAAAAATAAAAGTTAGTTATGGCAGATATTAGAATAAAGTAAAACATTTTCAGAACAGTCCAGATGGGTCAAATTCGACGGGTCCTTCCCTAATCGGGTGTTAGTCACTCCGGATGGGAGCCCGCCACCGCAACCCTTATCACCATCACAGCCGATAACAGAGCGTGGTGTGAAAACTGGCCCGATTCATAGGAAACGCGTGTCGAGAGATCGTAATTTCTGCGAAGAGTTATTTAATCAACGTGTGAGTCATGCCGAATGACCGTTATCTCGGAATGTACGCCCACTATCAGCGTACTATCACGGAGGATGGAACACCGATGGTTAACATTACAAGACACTTTATTTCACGAGTAGCAAAATGTTTATTTAGTTTATTACACTTATTAATGTACTTGTAAACGTTAAAATCATCATGATGAGTCAGTAAGCAACATTTGTTGATTTTAATAGTTTCTTAATTGGCTTATTAAAATGTTGGTAAATATTCAAAACAAGTATTCGCCGCAAAAAAAAAATATTTCAGTATAAGTTCAAAACGCACTAATATTATGATGATTGATTTCCAGAGGAATTATCTGGTCTGAGGATGGTGGACGTGGTTTACCGAAATCGACCACCATAATAGTTGTACTTTTATTACGTATTTTGTAGTAAATTGTTATTGTGGACATTATGAACCAGATTCGGAAAATACGGGTGATTATAACATACATCATATTGTGAATAGGTTTTACCAAGGCTGATTACTGAATGTAGTATTCGGTACTAAAAGTTCGACAGCCAAATCCTACCAGCCATCCCTACAAATAATTTGACGAAGAATCCGAATGTTCGCCACCATTAAACTGTTTCACAGCATCGAGTGAAACTGTTGAAATTTAAACACCCTGTGGCTTTACTTTGGTCCAGTTTTGGGAGGACTGTTCCTTTTAGAAACACTTCAGCTTGTCTCTATTTTTAAATAATTTAAATGCCCATAATCGGGCTGACTACAGGAAATAGGTACTGTACAGCTAAAAAATAATATATAAAAGTGTTATTGGTAAAAAGAATATGATACGTTAAAAAAGCTTGAGTTTAGAAAGTTTCTAAAGTATAAGAAATTGTGGTGACTCCTACCAACATAAATGTTCCGCAGAAGAAAGTTCCTGTGTTTTACAAAGGAAACGGATCTGGGCTTCATATTTCCTTTATTTTTTTATTACTGCACCTCCATTAGTGTAACCGCATTACTACACCTACTTGCTGATATTTTGCTTTTGATAGTACTATCACGTACAAAATATTCCAAAATATTGATTTATTATGTAACTTCATTGCCGGGAAAATGACAGTTATTAACCACAGACATGACCCAATATAAACACCATAAAAACCGTACCAAGATAACGAAAATAAACAACGTAGTTTAATTGGGAAATTGTTTAGTTTGAAAGAGATTTTCCCAAGGTCTAAGTAATGTACTATTTTGTACAATAGTTGATTTAACTTTTATAACTAGGCAAGCTTTTCAAAAGACGGTTGATTACATTCGCGTTACTTTTCTTTAAGTTAAGTAAAAATAATAAGTAAGTAAAATTGTTCTAATATTACTTTTCAATTGAAAAGGAACCATTCAAGTCCTGTCACATCATATATTGCGAATGTTTTTAATATATGTTTCTTTCTCGTAATGTAAAGCATGTTAGCGTATACAAGCTCAACGTCAAGCCGCTCGACACAACACCAAGTTCGACAAAACGTCAAGCCGCTCGTCACAGCTCCAAGTCGGTCGACACAACGCCAAGCCGCTCATCACAACACCAAGCCGCTCGACACAACACCAAGCCGCTCGACACAACACCAAGTCGCTCGACACAACGCCAAGCCGCTCATCATAACACCAAGCCGCTCGTAACAGCACCCAGTCCGACACAACACCAAGCCACTCGACACAACACGAAGCCGCTCATCAAAACACAAAGCCACTCGACACAAGGTCAAGCCGCTCATCACAACAGCAAGCCGCTCGACACAACGCCAAGCCACTCGTCACAACAGTCTTGCCGACTCTTATGCAACTCACATCTCTGTTTGTCAGATTTCTTTCCATAAGAAACGATCGCTTGGACAGATTTATAAGCCCATTTTGTCAGGTTTTTGTATAATCAGTCGGTTTAATAGTTGATTGCCGCCAGCCCTCGCGTGTCGTCGAGTGAACGGCCCAATTAGGTTTCTAGTTGAACATGGAAAGTTTAAAAACCTAATTAGAGTGGAATCGGATTCTTAAAGGTATATCTATTTATTATAATACGCCGGTTGGTTCAATGGTATGGAGTATTGTGCAATATGGATATGAAGGCCTAAATGTAGTCTTAAGAACTACTTTTGAATTTTACATAGAATTTCTTATTAGATCATAATCCAGTGATAAGCCAATAGAGCAAGCGAACACAGAGTATAAGTTTTCTTTCGATTAATTGTGATTGGTATCGATTCAAGCAACTAATGACCATTATTATTTCAATAATAATTGACTGACAGCAACTGCGCTAATCTTGAATCAACGATCTCGACGTTACAGTAATGTGAACAGAACTAGACGGTCCTTTAAAGTATTCCAGTTGTTAATTTGATCTAAACTTTATTAATAAATACTATTCAATAAATAAAAACCGACTTTTTTTAACCAAAGTAGTGTTGATCCAGTATATTCCTGGGTTTGGTTTAGAATCTTGATCCAACCAAACCCAGTTGAAGCTCGGCTCTCCGTGAGTTGCGTATGTAGACGCTTCTCTCGCGCAGAGAGAGGGAGAGAGGTGAATCACAACCAACCTGTAGCGTGTAGAAGGTGTGGCGGCAGCTGGCGACAGGTGCGGGGCAGGTGCTGGGCGCCAGGTGGTGGGCTCAGCATCCCCCGAGGAGCCAAGCCTGGTGGCTACCAAAACACGACGTCAGTCTTCCACTGTTCGTAGTGTAGGCTGTAGTTGAACGTTTCACGATGTGTAATACGTTGTTTGGCCGATAATGTGAGTACTCTTGATAACATTATAGTTTGTGTCGTAATTACAATAAATAAATTAACAAAATAATAAATATAACCAAGGAAATTACTAATTGCATTTTAGTTTTTGAACAAGAAAGTTTTACCACCTTGATTTTGACAAGATTAAAACATAATCATTTTGAAACCCAGCATTAAATAGCCTACTTAGAATTACATAAAAAAACAAAACGCTAGCTCACATGGAGCACGCAAAATTAATTAAGCGTGCAAGGATGGGGTGGACTTAGACCATGCACTGCGCAGTTCACTGAGCCGCCAACTTGACAAACTAAATTCAATTAAATAAGAGACGCTAAACTGGCTTAACTAACTAAACATTTTTTATTTTCTCCCATACGCGTTAGCATAAAGTATCATCCAAAAAAATGTTTTACAAGTTGGTCTAAAAATCCATTCTAGGGTCCCCTGAACACAAAAAGTGTTTTTATTCGAAAAAAATGTGGGTGTCTGACCATATGTGTGAATGTGCAGTTCGCTGAAGACCAAATGGATTAATTAATTTTTATGAAATTTGGTATATAGGTGTATTTAGGTAATACTGACCATTTTTCACTTTTTAAAAATTTTAGCGTTTTTTTATTTTATGGGCAAAACACAAACAAAAATGGATTTTTTCAAAAACGGCTGTAATGATTTTTATTACATTTTCAGAAAATTGTGAATTACAATTTAAAATATTTGTAGTACAAAACGCATGTCTCTAACTTCACTAGTTTTTTAGTTATGGCAAAAAACCATATTTGGGAATCAAACTGGTAATTTTCAAAGTTTTGTTTTTTTTAGTGTTTAATATGGGGAAAGTTTATGTCAATTCTTTGGAACAGTTTTTTTTTTGTGTAACTAAAAATCAATACGGCCAACCCACAATTAACAGAGATAAAACCTTTCATTGCAGTTAAGTTGTATCAAAGCTCTGACATGTATAAAAATTGTGATGGTTTGTTGTTTCCAATGCAGCGGGGTGTAGCCAGGGATGGCAAATATTTTCAACGTATCGATATATAAAATTATCGATACATCGTAAGTCAAATATCGATCTAACGATAATATCGAAAGAAATTATTGATATATCGGGTAAACGATATATCGAATTGTAAATGATTTTTCTGTTTAAAATTATGCCCCAACTCTTGTTATGATCAAAAATACTCTCATGCTCTGCTGTCACTATTTAGAATAGCCTAATGAATGTAAACATTAAATACATTTATCAACACGAAACAATGTGTGGCCTGTGACTTTGAAATTCAAAAAAAAAAAAAAAAAAAAAAAAAAAAAATAAGAATAACTATACCGGTACCTTTAATTATTATGTTAATTATAATATAATAATGTAACAACATTGATATTTTTGTTTTTAACATTTAAAAATTACTTTAGGCTTCTTATAAATACTAAACATTTAAACAAATTAATTCACTAAGGTATTCAAATTTGGTATTTTAGAGTCAGCGTTGTCAACTCTCACAGAACTTCATTTACAAGTTCCACCCACTAGTCTACAATAAACAATATTTCAGTGCGTTAACCTCACGTAAAAAAAAAAAAAAAAATACTAAATAAAGTTACTTTATTTTTTAAATACAGGTTTAGTACGCATAAGAGGCAATTTAAATCTGTTCTTCGAATCGATGATTTCGAGGATAGTGAATTTAACGTCATTATATACGTTGATATACATATATATATATATAGTGATATGATATGTCGGACCAAAAATATCGATATGTCGGATATTATCGAAAGAAAATATCAGACAGACGGAACACTCCTACATAGGAATGGCAGCGATATTTTGATTATTGGAAATATCGATAAATATGTTTCGATTTATTAGTACCGATATTTTCTTTCGATAATATCCGACATATCGATATTTTTGGTCCGACATATCATATCACTATAATGTATATCAACGTATATAATGACGTTATTCACTATCCTCATTTTTCATTCGATATTTTTTAGTAGTACACGATCATCGAAAAGCCGCGCTCCCAGAGGCTGCGTCAAAGCAGAGGGCGTGGCGAAGGTCGGCGAGGTGCCTCAATAGGTCTGCTCGGCTGTGCAGAACCGTTAGTTCACATGATCAGATAAACAACGTTCAATTCTGCTTTCCGAACAAACTTCACCACTTGTGACCGTTAACTAGTGAAACTCAAATGGTGTCTGACGTAGCAAACCGGTAACTACGTGGGTTTCAAAGTGCTGGTAGCATAGAAACGTAGTTGCACAGTGCTACTCGGAGAACAAGTGATTTGAAGATTGCAGGCGATATCAGGCAGGTTGTATGCTCGATCCTCTCCGCTCAGTGGTTGCCATCAACTTGGACAGTAACTAGAGAAGTCTCGGTCCTCCATATCCGGATGTTGTATTGAGGAGAGCTGAGTATCATGTTCTCAATTATCTGATAATCAAGACAAATACTACCCGCTTCGGATTCCACGTAAAGCTATAGGTCACTTAGTTGCCTCCCCCTCCCCCGGTAACTTTGTTCATAAGTCGAACTCAGTTAGTAACAAGACTACACGGGTCATAAACACTCGTATGATCATTTATTTTCCTAAGCTGGGCTGTTTCCAAAACTGCGAAGTCACATCGGGGAAGTAGTTACGAAATTTTATCGCCATGGGGCCTAAACAAGATTTTTTCTTTCAACTGTACGGTTCGTGTTTATAATTATAATGAGTTATAATGAACACCGAATAATTATTTAAGGTCCCATCTAGTGGAACACAAGTTGAGTTTTTAAATTTAAAATCTCAAGAATTACGAGTGTACTTACTCATAGATAGTTTTTAAAAAGATTCAATTTTTACACCAACTTATGGACCAACTTTGTCATTCTCAATTCACTCTATTATTCTAGCGTCTTTCAATCCAAGCCGTACATGAATGAGTGCGATTCTTCAAGCCTGCTTTGAGCGGGGAAAGGGAGGTGTAGGTGGAAGTCTAGAGGTGACGCCTGAGTCACCGGCCACCGGATATCCTCTGACGACTTCCGGTATGCTATCAGAACCTGCAGGTCGAGTGTTTAGGGGGGCATTGCGGAGACGCCGGCGAGCACCGCTCGAAGCGCCTTCAGACGTCTGTGCGGCTGGATATTTTCACACTATCTTGGTTCTGAACACTGTGATTCAAATGCTACTATGAAAACTTGAGGTGTGAACTGAGGCAGTTATAACCATACTAGATCTAATGAATCTATCAAATGTATAAATGTGTATTCTGAATATATTCCACAGAGAACTGTAATCTGTAGTGTTATTGTGAAATACAGTTGGATATCAAAAAAATGGTGCACATCAAAGAATATTTGGCTTTATTAGTCATAGATAACAACCTGATTGTAGTGATATCACGGACCTTACATTGATTGGAAGGTTTATGAAGAAACCTACACCTGACTTCAAACCTTGTCGTTTGTGCATGTTCGGCTAAGAGGTACGAAGTTAGTTAAGGGGAAGAAAACCATACCAGGTACTGTTTTAATCACTGGAATCAGTGTAGGGAACTGTCTGGCGACCTGGAGACCGTTAGTCTAGTAGTCGTAGCAAGTCACCCGTTTATGAAACCTTATCAGAACACTTGACCTTCCGATAACACCGCATCATTGTGCAGTGCCCTCCCCCCACTTGGAGGTAGGTGTGGTGAGGTGTTTTATTTGTTTATGCAATTATTTGTACTCAAAGCCCATATAGATTGGTTTGGCCCAGAGAGTTCCAAAATGTTAAATTAACAGAATCGTAGCATCCATCATACTTTGAACTGTGGTAGATTTGCCGACGGAGGCAATCGGCCCAAACAAGCCTGAATAAATGTGTCGGAGTTAATTAATCTAGGCCTAGAAGTGGTTACATTTAGTTTACAATGAATAAAATTAAAACTATCGACCTTTTGCAAAGTGTATGTTACTCATTTTACTTTACGCAATCAGGCCTAGAGGACCGCGATGACACCACAAAGATTCTCCAGACAGCTCTGCTTTGTGCAACCAAGCTCAACTCATGCCAAACCTGCATCAAAAGCAAATATTGTAATCTTTCCATCCATATCTTTCGATGTCTCCCCTATGAACTTTTCCTTCAGGCATCATATCGAAAACCTTCTCCGGCCCTCTCCTTCCTGCATCCTGGCTACATGTCCTGTCCATTCCACTTTTCTAGCTTCTAGCACTCCTACAACATTTGGTTCCTTATAAATTTTTTCCAACTCCAAATTATGTCGTTTTCTCCATTCTCCAGTGATTTGGCCTAATTTTCTCTCAAATATAAGCAATAGATTTGTTTATTTCTTCCATATGCTCCATCTTTACACCATATAAAAGTATTGGTAGGATCATAGTGTTGTATAGCTTCAGTTAGAGCTCT
>JAQJVL010000234.1:1195701-1350925 GCA_035578905.1 Stictocephala bisonia
CAAATCATAATGACATTTTCAGAATTTTTAAAATCACTTTTTATTTAGAATTACATAAAACCTTTACTTTTCCAAAGTGCATAGAGGATGTATTGTGATAGTGTACAAAAACTTTACAATCTGGTTTAAAAAATCTTTTTTAGATTCCCCTCAATGTAAAAAATGTGGTTTGGGTGACAAACAATTTTGATGTCTATGATTAATGTATGTATATACATATTACAGCTAGAGACCAAACGAATAGACCGATTTTTATGTAAGTTTCTATGGTTAAATCTCTAGAAGGTTTTCTTAATTTTTTTTGCATGAGACATATCCAAAGATACATAAAAGTTTCCTTCAAAAGATAATAAAATAATAGTAGGCAACAAAACGGCTAATAATATAGTGAGAATTGAATGTGTCTATCTTAAATAATTTTTTAGTTGCAATGAAATAAAAAACTTGTTTTGGGAACCAAACTGGTAATTTTTCAACATGATTATTGTTATAAACTGCTAACTATTTTCACTGCTATATTATTACCACCCTTTTTTAGACATTTTTTAGCTCATTCCAAAATAACAAGTCGAGACCGAAGGTAGAGTGAATCAAACTGGTGAAATTGAAACTTAAAATGAGTGAAGCTAAATACTTGTTTGAGTATTTCTATTTTAATTATCTCCTACTAACCACAAAATGTTTCATAATTAATTTTTCTGTGATTAGTTAGGCCTACATGATAAACTTAAATAAGACCAATTTATGTAAACATTTCTTTAAGTCTTCAGAAACATAAAAACCTTTGTCGTATATTTATTGTATACTATTGAATAAAACAACAAGAGTGATACAATGATACAGCATTATAAAATTAAATTATTTAAATTTATAATTCCAATTATAGAACTGGAATTTAATAGAGAGGGGTTTATAATGACATTTAATTATTTTTTACCAGTATAATGTTGACGTTACGTATAATTTCACTTAGACCTGTCATTTAATATTATTCGAGGCGTCCCTAAAGATTTACATTAACTTTATAACGCTCTTGATAGTATTATTTTAATATATTTTTGAAATTTAGTCTCAATTTAAGTTAATTGGTATTAACTTACTGTATTACCGTAAATACATTTTTATTTAAATTATTTAAACAACTCAGCCTGTAGCTAATTGGCTAAATTATTACAAAACTAATAATGCTTGACAAATGTTCATAAGATAGACAACTACTATCGTTATTAATGATATAATAAACCGATTACTTGGTTGATCGGTAAAAAACACTTCAAATTTTGTGTTTCTTGAATAATAACGAATGTTCAAGTTATTTACAATTCATAATACACTAACGCACACAGAATAGAACCGATATTATGTCTATTGCCTGTGCCGAAGCATCAAATACAAAACGCAAATACCTTCAATATTCCTGATACTGTCCGCTCAATATGCCTGGGAGGGGGTACTTTTCAGGCGCCACAGCTTGCCGAGGGAGAGGGGTCTTTACACGTGTATCTCAGCTTGTTTAGAGAAGAGGACTTTACAATATGGAGTCAGTTGAGTCGTGTATCTCAGCTTATTGAGGGAAGAGGACTTTACAATATGGAGTCAGTTGAGTCGTGTATCTCACCTTGTTTAGGGAAGAGGACTTTACAATATGGAGTCAGTTGAGTCGTGTATCTCACCTTGTTTAGGGAAGAGGACTTTACAATATGGAGTCACTTGAGTCGTGTATCTCAGCTTGTTGAGGGAAGAGGACTTTACAATATGGAGTCAGTTGAGTCGTGTATCTCAGCTTGTTGAGGGAAGAGGACTTTACAATATGGAGTCAGTTGAGTCGTGTATCTCAGCTTGTTGAGGGAAGAGGACTTTACAATATGGAGTCAGTTGAGTCGTGTATCTCAGCTTGTTGAGGGAAGAGGACTTTACAATATGGAGTCACTTGAGTCGTGTATCTCAGCTTGTTGAGGGAAGAGGACTTTACAATATGGAGTCAGTTGAGTCGTGTATCTCAGCTTGTTGAGGGAAGAGGACTTTACAATATGGAGTCAGTTGAGTCGTGTATCTCAGCTTGTTGAGGGAAGAGGACTTTACAATATGGAGTCAGTTGAGTCGTGTATCTCACCTTGTTTAGGGAAGAGGACTTTACAATATGGAGTCAGTTGAGTCGTGTATCTCACCTTGTTGAGGGAAGAGGACTTTACAATATGGAGTCAGTTGAGTCGTGTATCTCACCTTGTTTAGGGAAGAGGACTTTACAATATGGAGTCAGTTGAGTCGTGTATCTCATCTTGTTGAGGGAAGAGGACTTTACAATATGGAGTCAGTTGAGTCGTGTATCTCACCTTGTTGAGGGAAGAGGACTTTACAATATGGAGTCAGTTGAGTCGTGTATCTCAGCTTGTTGAGGGAAGAGGACTTTACAATATGGAGTCAGTTGAGTCGTGTATCTCACCTTGTTTAGGGAAGAGGACTTTACAATATGGAGTCAGTTGAGTCGTGTATCTCACCTTGTTTAGGGAAGAGGACTTTACAATATGGAGTCAGTTGAGTCGTGTATCTCACCTTGTTTAGGGAAGAGGATTTTGCAATATGGAGTTGTCGTGTCGTGTATCTCAACTTGATGAGAGATGTCTTTAAAATATAAAGTCACATTTTGTCGTGTAACCCAGAGTATTGGCGAAGAGATTACTTTACGTTCAAAATATGGAGTCAGTTGAGTCGTATATCTTAAATTAGAGAGAGAAAGAAAGAGAGAGAGAGAGAGAGAGAGAGAGAGAGAGAGAGAGAGAGAGAGAGAGAGAGAGAGAGAGAGAGAGAGAGAGAGAGAGAGAGAGAGAGAGAGAGAGAGAGAGAGAGAGAGAGAGAGAGAGAGAGAGAGAGAGAGAGAGAGAGAGAGAGAGAGAGAGAGAGAGAGAGAGAGAGAGAGAGAGAGAGAGAGAGAGAGAGAGAGAGAGAGAGAGAGAGAGAGAGAGAGAGAGAGAGAGAGAGAGAGAGAGAGAGAGAGAGAGAGAGAGAGAGAGAGAGAGAGAGAGAGAGAGAGAGAGAGAGAGAGAGAGAGAGAGAGAGAGAGAGAGAGAGAGAGAGAGAGAGAGAGAGAGAGAGAGAGAGAGAGAGAGAGAGAGAGAGAGAGAGAGAGAGAGAGAGAGAGAGAGAGAGTGAGTGAGAGAGTGAGTGAGTGAGTGAGTGAGTGAGTGAGAGAGTGAGAGAGAGAGTGAGAGAGAGAGTGAGTGAGAGAGAGAGTGAGAGAGAGAGTGAGAGAGAGAGTGAGAGAGAGAGTGAGAGAGAGAGTGAGAGAGAGAGTGAGAGAGAGAGTGAGAGAGAGAGTGAGAGAGAGAGTGAGAGAGAGAGTGAGAGAGAGAGTGAGAGAGAGAGAGAGAGAGAGAGTGAGAGAGAGAGAGAGAGAGAGAGAGAGAGAGAGAGAGAGAGAGAGAGGAGGGGGGGGGGGGAGGGGGAGGGAGAGAGCGAGATGGAGGGTTGGAGGGAGGAAGGTTGGGAGGGAGGGGGAGAGAAGTGAACACGTGTGGTGGGTTTCCTCACAGAACAGAGATCGTGCATCTCTCCCGGCAACATTGCCTTGTGAGCACGTACGGTGGGTTTCCTCTTCGAACGACGATCGTGCATCGTGCAGATCCCTCGGCGACATTTCCTCGTGAATATTTGTGGTGGGTTTCTTCTCAGAACGGAGATCGTGCATCTCTCCCGGCGACATTGCCTTGTGAGCACGAACGGTGAGTTTCCTCTAAGAACGACGATCGTGCATCGTGCAGATCTCTCGGCGACATTTCCTTGTGAACACGTGTGGTGGATTGTTGACGCTGGGGGTGGGAGGAGGGTGTCCCAGAAGGGTTTTGAAGCTGACATTTTATACTTGACGTACAGACAGACAATCAATAGCTGCACTTTGATCTTGCCGCCCACTGCTGCATCCCTGCTTCACGGGTTCTCCCTCCAGGGACAGGGTTTCCCAACCATGAAGACTGGTAGCTTCCAATTTTTAATTGAATTTTTAAGAATAATTGATTTTAGGCTTCGTCTTATCGATTGTGTTGAATTAATTTACGTTGATTAAATCTTGGAAATGTGAGTCTACTGTCAAACACAAGCTCCTCAAATTTATAAATTCTGCAATTTGGTGGCGAGGGCTTTTAAATTGAAGTTTACTCCTAACAAAAATCATTCCTTACAAGGTATTAAAATTGACTTAGATATAATTTAACGTGCGTTTAGAATGTAAAATCGCGATATAAAAAAATTAAAATACTAAAAGAATTTTAAGTTTATTCGGCCTACTTCTTCAAGTACAAGTTGAAATGTTTAAAATTAAGTTTACTAAAATAAACTACAAATAACAATTAAAAAAAAACAATCATCTGGCCAGAGTAATAAACTTACAGGATATGATCTGGATATGATATGCACATAAATCACATTAGCATTTTTCAGTACTAACATTTATTGCCATTTAAAAAAAAAATTAGGTAGATCGGGAAATGCTTAAAATTCCCTGTCCCCGATTACAATTTTAGGAAGTAAAATCTAAAATCACTTGTATATAAATGAAATGTATAACATTCCAGGTTAATTTATTCACCATTTTTAGAGTTGTGTGTGCAAAAATATACGGAAGTTTACTTTTTCAAATACAGTTTACAGATATTTTAAAATAAAATATTATGTTGCTTATCATATGTCACAAAGCTGTATATTGTATTTTTATATACTGAAACTTTTAGTTTACAGATATTTTAAAATAAAATATTATGTTGCTTATCATATGTCACAAAGCTGTATATTGTATTTTTGTATACTGAAAGTTTACACCATCAGTTTAGCTTGAATTAGTGTAAATTCCTCTGTAGTAATTATGAAGAGTAAATTAGTGTGCCGATGTTGTGCGTGGGTTTGTAAGTACGTGTGATAGCAATGTTGGGCAGAAGGCCAAGTGAGTGGGTGTGCGTAAGTACGTGATAACTCGTTCATTCATTCTGTCAAGTCAACAGTTGTACAATAAGTTAACTGTTTGTAAGTACGTGTGATAGCAATGTTGGGCAGAAGGCCAAGTGAGTGGGTGTGCGTAAGTACGTGTGATAGCAATGTTGGGCAGAAGGCCAAGTGAGTGGGTGTGCGTAAGTACGTGATAACTCGTTCATTCATTCTGTCAAGTCAACAGTTGTACAATAAGTTAACTGTTTGTAAGTACGTGTGATAGCAATGTTGGGCAGAAGGCCAAGTGAGTGGGTGTGCGTAAGTACGTGTGATAGCAATGTTGGGCAGAAGGCCAAGTGAGTGGGTGTGCGTAAGTACGTGATAACTCGTTCATTCATTCTGTCAAGTCAACAGTTGTACAATAAGTTAACTGTTTGTAAGTACGTGTGATAGCAATGTTGGGCAGAAGGCCAAGTGAGTGGGTGTGCGTAAGTACGTGATAACTCGTTCATTCATTCTGTCAAGTCAACAGTTGTACAATAAGTTAACTGTTTGTAAGTACGTGTGATAGCAATGTTGGGCAGAAGGCCAAGTGAGTGGGTGTGCGTAAGTACGTGATAACTCGTTCATTCATTCTGTCAAGTCAACAGTTGTACAATAAGTTAACTGTTTGTAAGTACGTGTGATAGCAATGTTGGGCAGAAGGCCAAGTGAGTGGGTGTGCGTAAGTACGTGATAACTCGTTCATTCATTCTGTCAAGTCAACAGTTGTACAATAAGTTAACTGTTTGTAAGTACGTGTGATAGCAATGTTGGGCAGAAGGCCAAGTGAGTGGGTGTGCGTAAGTACGTGATAACTCGTTCATTCATTCTGTCAAGTCAACAGTTGTACAATAAGTTAACTGTTTGTAAGTACGTGTGATAGCAATGTTGGGCAGAAGGCCAAGTGAGTGGGTGCGCGTAAGTACGTGATAACTCGTTCATTCATTCTGTCAAGTCAACAGTTGTACAATAAGTTAACTGTTTGTAAAAACGTAAACCTTATTTCTGTTTACTAATCTACCTGTGTACAAGATTTTACTTTTTTAAATGTATTAATTTTATTTCCGACGGTTTAACCAATTTACAGAGACAAGAATAAACAAGTACGAGTACAAGATGGCAAGTAACCACATCATAAGACTAAACAAGTAAGCAAACTACTAAACAATAAAGACAACATGCGTATCAACACATCACAATCTGTATATACAATGGCCTATTAATATAATAAAAACAAAATGTCAATCATGTTGATTGAGTCAGTCGGTCTCAGTGGAAGTGTATTCAACCTGCAGTGGAAAGAAAGTAAAGTGACAGTGTCTAATAGTGACAGTTCACGAACAGTGAATGGTATTGTGTGAACACTAACTCGAGTGATAATTGACGTTAATTACTGTAAATACCACTGGTTCAATTTCAATTGTTAAATAATGTATGTCTGGTAATATATCTGTAAATATCTTGTAGTGTGCAATTAAGTTAATCGGTGAGTGTGAATAAAGTTAGCTGCCTAAAGTGGGATCGCCTTATTATTTCGAACACTGTCGACTGTAACCGTTTGTATAAAATCATAGTCCCCATTTATCCACCTTCAAGTCTTCTGTTTACACCACACTTACACAAGTGTGGTTGTTTAGGTTACGCACGTCCAACGAAGGGTCACCGACTTAAAAAATATCGCCAGTAAACAATACAGGTGTAGACGCAAGAGAATCAATCGCCATTGTACTGGCGTAATGTGCTATTGAACCGGATTCATTAGTAAATCTTTTGCGTCATCTGTTGGACGTCGTTCAGTTGTGGTCGGGCGGTAGCTGACGAACAGCTGGTGACCTTGGGCGACGCTCGGGCTTACTCATCAACTTGCAACTCATCGCCCTCCGCACACACACACACACACACTCACACCTGACACCAACACAGTGCGGCGTAGTGGAACGCCTGGTGCATCCAAGGACTATCCAAAACTGTCTTTACCTCGAGGAGTACGTCAACAGGAATAAGTGAGTGGCACTTCAATGGATTACGATGTAAATGTGATTTTAAAAACAATTAATTCGTGGTCGACTAGTTCACACTTTTGAGTGATGTGTGCTTCTTGTTGACGTAGTTGCATGTGTCAGTCGAAGCACGCACAGCGTTTCTGTCCGATGCGTCCTACCTCTAAAGGATCTTGTAAGTACATTAAGAATTAATGTAATTTGTAAATACACTGTGTCTTCTGAATCATAGAAAAACTTTTAATTACTTACGCTATGTTAGTTGAAGAAAACTAGACTTTTTTACTACAGAAACGTTATGTTACGTGTTGTATAACGCTGAAACACGGGAAACGATTACCTCAAATTGAGACGTCCACTGCTAAAACAATTCAGAATGATAAACAACGAAAACGCCGTTTTACGTGCTGAGATTGTGTAACTAACATAAACACAATTAAATGTAATTATACTACAGTGTAAGCATACGAGTCGTTCGTCGTTAATTAACAGAAACGATTCGTGACCTCACAGAACATTTCTAACTCCCTGTCACGAATTAAACGTAATAATTATACAATTTTTTATGTTTTTCTTATTTACATTTGTAGGTCGATGACAAAGGAAAAAACGAAAACACATGTAAAACAACGCCATACAAAATTGTTAGGCCGAAAACTGTAGAACAAAACTAAACATTCTGTGTTTACCTCAGTATAGACTTAGCGACTGTGTAATGACTACCAAAATCAACATTTGTTTTCGGATTATCAGACTACCAAAACAATGAGGTGTCAACATAAGTCATGACCTTGGAACGTGTTGTGTCGCGAACAGCAGTGTTTCGGGAAGGTAGGTCGGATACAGTTACATCAGTGCGTATAATGGTTGAGGATTCGTCAGTAGAAGTAGTTGGGAAGACCACTAAGAGATGTAGAGCGGCCAAGTACGTCGTACATCAGTTGAAAACTCTTAAATTGAGTTAATTTTTATTTCATCTGAGAACAATTATCGTTCTTATAACTAATATAACTTTTTCTTTCTTCTTAGTTGACAGCCACAAAGTTGGTTGGTAATAACACGCAAGCAATTCTATATTTTAATCGGTCCCGCCTTCCTATTGATTTTTTTAGTAGTCTATAATCGAAAGAGTATGTTCCTCTTGTGTTAATTCGCAGTGGCGTATATAGAACAACATTTCGGAGGAGGGAGAGCTACAATATCAGGGGGGCGGGGGACACCGGGTATGGAGTACATTTTTCGAAATTGGACTATAAAAACGCAAATTCGTCCTTTGATGCATTCAATTCTCCTCTCTTGTCAGTAAACTGTCATACCGCATATAAACCGAATCTTATCCTTCTCAGACTTCGCAGGAGACAACTCTCTTGAGCAATTCTAAATTTATTAAAAGAAACATTCATAAAATATTAAATAACAAATCGGTTAGATTTAGAATTACTTTTAAACTCCTGTTTTTAATTATGCTTTTAAGGAATCTCTTCTTGGTAAACATTTCGTTTGTATATTACTTTAGTCCTCTAGGCCGGCGGTTCCCAAACTTTTTTTTACCACGACCTTCATATTGAAATGAAAGCTTCCCTCCCACGAGGGTGCCTCTAACACAATAAATTGTATGGAATGATTGAGCAGATGGGAAAAAACAAGTAATACATTGAAAAAAAGAACAAGTCTATACTTTCACAAAAATCATGATATAACATTTTAAGTTGCAATGTACAAGGTAAAGAATTACTGTAGTGGTAGGAGAAAAAATTAGTTTGTTAATTAAATGGTTGAGTTTCCATTTTCACTAGTCTCATTTCATAACTTCAAACTTGTGTACTATTTTATTTCCAACTGGTCTCAAGCCCTCTTGACTTCTCTTCACGTCCCCCCCCCGGGCCCCCAGTTTGCCAACTCCTGGCTTAGGCGTAATTTCTACGGCTTTGAAGAGTTCCAATACTATGTCAGTGTAGAAGAGATTCAGCTTAACTTTAAACAACTAGATAATTTTTAAACTATGAACATTCTGTAAAAGTTGTTATAAAATATTTTGTACAAAACGACTGGCGTCTTGAAACTTCAATGGTGAGAACTAATGTTTTCCTCCATGACTAAGCTTCATCGTCAGTTTAGTTGGTCGATGTTTTCGTAGTTTAGCAAAACAAACAAAATACTCGCACAGTATTCCAGTTACTTCCCTGACACCCGCCCAAGAACTCCCCACGTGGACTGACCTTTCTCCAGCGATTATTCTGAGTTGACTCACCTTCGGCAGACGGCGCCACCGCTCCGAGCTGTAGATAACTTATTTGACCGCCATTGATTATCAAAGTGCCATTGATGCTAACATCACCAACGGACCGAGCTGTGTCACTGACGAGCAGAGTGTCAGTTATGGACTCATTACAACTTTACTACCGCGGCGTTTCTGCTGCTCACCTGTTGTTGTCCATCATTCAGCAGTCTTTCATCTGCTGACTGTCCAGCTTCATAAACAACCGTTCTTCTTTATTCATTGCCAAGACGCCGACTGCAGGTATGTGGGCGATTATAAGCGGTGAATGAGTGTGATGAACGTGCGTAGTCATTGTTACTAACTAAGGTCGAATGTTCCTTAGAAAGATACTTTTATTAATAGCTCAATATCCAAGGCGACTTAGGGACCTACAGCTTTACGTGGACTGCGACTCACATAGTATTTGTCTGATTTCAGCTAATTGACAATATCTGTGTTGTTGGCCCGGTTGACATTGTTTTACTCAATCCTGTTGGAGTCACGTATTAAAATTTACTCTGTGTTTAATTTTCGTGTGGTAATTCGCGAAACGAAAACGAGAGAGAAGTTTTGTTTTTCCAACCATTGTTACGTCAAACGCCAGAACATGAAGTCATGTCATGCCGTGTTGTCATGCCTCGTCTTATCTCTGTCGCCTGTGAGGCCCTCTGAGAGGCAGTCTTGCTCTGTTAGACAAACATGATTCACAAGTCATCCAATACGTATAGCTGTACTACCATTTGACACTGGGGAATACAACGTGTCCCGTGACATTCACAAGTCATCCAATACGTATAGCTGTACTACCATTTGACACTGGGGAATACAACGTGTCCCGTGACATTCACAAGTCATCCAATACGTATAGCTGTACTACCATTTGACACTGGGGAATACAACGTGTCCCGTGACATTCACAAGTCATCCAATACGTATAGCTGTACTACCATTTGACACTGGGGAATACAACGTGTCCCGTGACATTCACAAGTCATCCAATACGTATAGCTGTACTACCATTTGACACTGGGGAATACAACGTGTCCCGTGACATTCACAAGTCATCCAATACGTATAGCTGTACTACCATTTGACACTGGGGAATACAACGTGTCCCGTGACATTCACAAGTCATCCAATACGTATAGCTGTACTACCATTTGACACTGGGGAATACAACGTGTCCCGTGACATTCACAAGTCATCCAATACGTATAGCTGTACTACCATTTGACACTGGGAATACAACGTGTCCCGTGACATTCACAAGTCATCCAATACGTATAGCTGTACTACCATTTGACACTGGGGAATACAACGTGTCCCGTGACATTCACAAGTCATCCAATACGTATAGCTGTACTACCATTTGACACTGGGGAATACAACGTGTCCCGTGACATTCACAAGTCATCCAATACGTATAGCTGTACTACCATTTGACACTGGGGAATACAACGTGTCCCCGTGACATTCACAAGTCATCCAATACGAATTAGATGATAATACCATTTGAAACTGGGATTAATGTCCGTGACATTCAAAGTCATCAAACTACATTATGTACTAACTATTTGACATGGGAACACAACGTGTCCGTGACTTCACAGTATAAACGTAAAGCTGATTACTACCTTGACATGGGACATCAACTGCCCTGTCGACATTACGAATAATTATAACAATTTTTTATGCTTCTACATTTGACACTGGGGATACAACGTGTGACCAAAGTGAATCAAAGTATCCAAAGTAAGCATGTATAACCAAGACCTGGGAAAATTGAGCGTGTCAGTGACATTCAAATCATCCAGATAGTATAACTAAAACTAACATTTGTCTGTGGTATACACGTCGGTTCGGACATCGACTGTTAATGATACCAAAATACATTATGTCCGATTATGACACTGGGAATAAAAGTGTCCGTGACATCACAAAGTTATCAACCTGGGTAAGCTGTATCATTTGACATGGGAAACAGTGTCCGTGACATTCACAATGTCATTCGGTATAGCTGTCACCATTAGATACTGTGGTCAAGTGGTTGAGGATTCGTCATCAAGTATTGTGAGATCACGTACTCATTTGAGCGGTCGAGGTAATACGCTACTGTCTCGTGAACTTTACAATTGTATAATATTTATTTATGCTGTAAACATTTGTACATGGGGAATACAACTTACGTTTGCATTATTCACTCAATAGTATGCTGTATAACACGCAATGGAATCTAATTTTGTCCGTCATCCAAGTATCCATTAGTTTTGTACTCATTTGAATCAGGGGAATTTCACTGTCCTGACATTCCAGTCTATTGACAAATTTCGGATAGGCTGTACTACCATATCGAGGGGCGGGGGAATACAACGTGTCCGTGAGTAAAATGTTCCAAACGTGATAGCTTAAACCATTGACACTGGGTATAAACTGTGTCCATCTTCACTAGTCATCAATACGTTAGCGCTATAATTTGACATGTGATCACTCTGACTTCCGGACAACTTACAATCTAATTTATAAAAGATACATTTGAATGGAAATACAACGTATCCGGACATTCAGATTAGTCATTCAACTTTAACTGTCCTTTTAATGCTTAAGGAATCCTTTGGTAACCTTCGAATTCAAAGTACTTCATAGTCTATAGGCTGGGTTCCCAAACTTTTACTTGGAATACACGTTCTATCTAAAGTTCTCCACACGAGGGTGCCTAACATAAATTTATTGGACATGGGGAATGAAAAGGTCCGTATACATTGAAAAAAGTAACAAGTCTATCTTCTCATATCATGATTTGACACTTGGAACATCAATGTCCAGTGAAATTCACTGTAGTCGTAAAAAATTAGTTTGTTACATTAATGGGTGATTCACAACGTGTCCTTCATTCAAACTTGTCATCCAATTTATTCCATGTCTACCTCTTGACTGGGTACCAACCTCCCCGGCCACAGTTTCATCAGGTTAGGCCAATACGTTTAGGCTTATTCCATTTGACTGGAATGTCAATGATCAGCAGTCGACTTCACAATCATCCAACAGTAATTATTACAATTTACTGGGGAATCAACGTGTCCTTAAATTTTGTACATTCACAAGCAGTCTGAAACGTTAATTGACAATTAATGGATACACGTTCCGTGACATCACAGTCATCCAATGACGTAAGCTTACTACCAGTTTAGTGGAATCAACGTTGTCCGTGAATTACAAACAACAAATATGCACTTATTACGTAACATTTGCCACTGGGGAATACCCAAAACGCCCCGTGGACATTCACAGTCCATCGATATCGTGATACCTTGCGTAGGCACCATTGACATGTGGGATAACAAGTGTCCGCTTGATCATCAAAGTCCATTGCATGCTAACATCAAGGACGACATTTGACTGGAATACAACGTGTCCCGTGACATTATATCATTCAATTTACTTATACCAGTGTTAACTGGGTACTGATCTGTCCCGTGACATTCACAAGTCATCCAATACGTATAGCTGTACTACCATTTGACACTGGGGAATACAACGTGTCCCGTGACATTCACAAGTCATCCTATACGTATAGCTGTACTACCATTTGACACTGGGGAATACAAGTGTCCCGTGACATTCACAAGTCATCCCAATACGTATAGCTGTACTACCATTTGACACTGGGGAATACAACGTGTCCCGTGACATTCACAAGTCATCCAATACGTATAGCTGTACTACCATTTGACACTGGGGAATACAACGTGTCCCGTGACATTCACAAGTCATCCAATACGTATAGCTGTACTACATTTGACACTGGGGAATACAACGTGTCCCGTGACATTCACAAGTCATCCAATACGTATAGCTTACTACCATTTGACACTGGGGATACAACGTGTCCCGTGACATTCACAAGTCATCCAATACGTATAGCTGTACTACCATTTGACACTGGGGAATACAACGTGTCCCGTGACATTCACAAGTCATCCAATACGTATAGCTGTACTACCATTTGACACTGGGGAATACAACGTGTCCCGTGACATTCACCATACACAGGGTGGAAAAAATATGGAAACGCTTTCACAACAACGATATTTCTTTCCATAGTTAAATTGACAATTTAAAAAAAATAATTGTGTACCATAAAGTATAATTTTGATCAGAATAATTTACTTGAAACAGATAGACAGTGGAGAAATAGTATTGTTCAAATTAGTTATTTTGAAATTCAAATGACCGATACTCTGGAAAGGATAAACTTTTGAAGTCCGGTTTGCGGCAATTAATTTCTCTGGAATAGATCTTTCATTTGATACCAAACTCGACCTAGGATTACAATGAAGATTTTCGTTCAACTCGTGGGCCGTCCCCCAGAAAAGATGAAATGTCACGTCAAAAAGTATTTCCTTTGTAACCATGAGCATGTACAAGATTTAACTTTTTCAAGTGAAGTTATTCAAAAGTTGTCAGAGCGTTTTCATTTTTTCCACCTTGTAATATATATTAATCCCGCAATAAAAAAAGTCTAGTTTTATTTGTTAATTTCGTCTGCCAAATTATGAGACATTTTAATAGTTACCTTCATTAATCGTATAATTTTGAATAGCGTCATATATTTAAAAAAATTTGTTTGGTGAGGGGTAAATAAGGTTTAAGAAAGTTTCCAAGTCAAAATATTGAAGAAATTAGTTTTAGAATTAGCTTTCTTCAAAAGTTAAACGTGAGTTCAAACTAAAAATACAAAAAAGTACATCGTGGCATTTAAATATAGTACTTTAAATTGAGAGTTCTCTTTTTTTTTTTTTTTCAAATATTTTCTCGTAAAGTTTTAGTTATTTTTATACTTACTCTTAAGACGCCGATCTTCAATATTTGTGCCAATATGGATTTATAGTGAATGTGATGAGTAGGCCTACAGATGAGCGAATGTAGTCTTTATTACTAACATAGGCAGACTATTTGTTAGAAAGTGTCACTAATTAATAGCACGATGAAAAATTAGTTAATTAATTACTATATTTTACGCAAACACATTTCAGACATTCTATTTGTACCCAGAATATTATCATCATACTGTTATCGAATGTCCTATTATCAATATACTATGCTTTGATCGTGCCAAAATTAACATATGGCGTAAACAGCTCTTTAGAAATTTTAATATCATAACATTACCATATATTTATATTCATGAACACTATTATTTGTTAAAAACAATGTATCAAATTTTCAAACATTAAAACTACCAAATGTTCGTTCTGAATCAGACCTTAAAATACCACACCACAGGACCACTTGATACAAGAAACACATTCATCACAATGGGATAAAATTTTTATTACATGAAACAGTTTAAGAAGTTCATGATTTTCTTATAATATAATTTCATACAACCATTAAATTTTATCTACACAATCATATGTATATACACTATATTGAATTTATCTACACAGTCATATGTATATACACTATATTGAATTTATCTACATAATCATATGTATATACACTATATTGAATTTATCTACACAGTCATATGTATATACACTATATTGAATTTATCTACACAGTCATATGTATATACACTATATAGAATTTATCTACACAGTCATATGTATATACACTATATTGAATTTATCTACATAAGCATATGTATATACACTATATTGAATTTATCTACACAGTCATATGTATATACACTATATTGAATTTATCTACACCGTCATATGTATATACACTATATTGAATTTATCTACACAATAATATGTATATACACTATATTGAATTTATCTACACAATAATATGTATATACACTATATTGAATTTATCTACACAATAATATGTATATACACTATATTGAATTTATCTACACAGTCAAATGTATATACACTGTATTGAATTTATCTGCACAATAATATGTATATACACTATATTGAATTTATCTACACAATAATATGTATATACACTGTATTGAATTTATCTACATAGTCATATGTATATACACTATATTGAATTTATCTACATAGTCATATGTATATGCACTATATTGACGTTTAGGCCTATACTATATACTCTATGTTATATTATGTGTTTGTTGGCTATGAAAATGTTGTTAAGGCAAATAAATGATTATTATAATTTACCTTAACCACAATAATATCATGTATGTGTGTTTGAACGAACTTACCGTTTGCCAAACTACCAAGTTACCGCTGGGAAGTCGACAGCCCCTCTGGTAGACATACAATCTTTCGCCAGAGAGCTAAAACACGCCGTTCTATTTCAACTGTTCGGTCCGTGTTAATTGTTACAATGAACGCTGTATGATTAAGCTCATTATTTATCATATAACACTTCAACCCCCCCCCCTCACACCAAAGATGTATGATCTAATCGTTAAAACACTTTCGGATGTGCAACATTATTGATGGACGAATGAGTGAGGACCCTTTACAAGAATCGTGCCGAAACCTTGACATTCAGCTCTTTTTTCTAATTTCTTGATACCCAAAAATGCATAATATGTATGTAGTTGTGCATATATTAACTGAAGCTCTCCATTTAATCCTGGTACTTGCCGATTTTAAGATAGGTTGAAATAGGTAGAAGGCAGAGGAAATATTTGTAAGTAAAAAATTCGAGGGTGGCTTCATGAAGAATATTTCCACTCGCCAGTGTTCTAGGAAGTCTGTGACGGTCACGTCATCAGCCGTACTAATGGCAGTCGTAGTGAAGGTTGTTGGAGTGCAGTGAAAGTCCTACACCCAGCCCAGCATGGAGTGACTCAGAGACTGGCCTGAGGCAGGGTCGTCAGACTGGCGCTAGCCCGCGTGTTACCCAACACCAACTACCTGAGTCAGAGTAAATATCTCGGTTGTCTTTGAAAATGCAGGGTGTCCACCAATCTCGAAAAGCTGGAATAAGACTTGAATGTTCGAATCTTGAAAAAAAATATTGATTTTTAACGAAAATACTTTTCAGGTGAATATTCAGAACAAAGATGATCCATAAACTTCTTAATATTAAAAAAAAAAAAAAAAAAAAAAAAAAAAAAACGCTATCCTCACCCATTGCAAAATCTCCGGATCTACTGATCAGAGTTTGACGAAATTTGGAGGGAAGTTATCCATTGAATCATAGAATCCCACAGGAAATATTTCTCGAAATTCCATACCAAAGGGGTAGAAACAGCCCTCAACGTTTCCATTTTTCCATAATAGTATCATTGGCATTCAGTTAATAATTTATTTCAGACAGCTGATACAAAAAAGCTTGGCTAATTTGGTTTTCCGTGTAAAATGTTCAAGGTCATTTTTACTAATCCTGACATGATCGTACTGCAGTACTTTACCTACCCCTTAAAGTAGACTTACAGGGTGTCCTGGCTATAAAACTTTATTATCTAGGATAATTTCAGAAGGCTGAGGTTTTATTTTGATGTGATAATTTAGAGAGAAACTCGAAGGGAAGTGTAAGGAAACGCAGAGAACCACACCGTAGGAGCAAGAGCTTTCGGATAGTGAAATATATAGGGATGTAAACCCTCATTTAAAATTTTTAGTCGTAAATATTTTTGTCTGTATTGAGTGTTGTAAGTGTCTTCAAAATGAGTGTGGCTTCCTAGGCCAGATGCACACGCACTACTTTTTTTGTAGCTTGGTGCTACAATTTGCGGTGTAGTGCAATCACAACCATAATAATTGAATATTATTGTTGTTGCCATTCATAATTTATGTTCCTAATTGAATATGACTTGGCCTTTCATCAAAAATACTATCGCCGTATTTCAAGAGCAGTGGCAACATGATTCAGAACTGTAATTACTTATTTCTGTAAGTGTCTTTGAATAATATGAATCTAATGATGCAGTACAGCGATGATTTCATTAAAAACAACGTTTCAATGTATGCTTATTAACTGCCAGCGGTTAATAAGCATACATTCCTACTTTGTACGGTTAGCGATAAATTATATAAAATCATCTTGAAAAGCTGGAATAAGACTTGAATTTCAAAAATTTAATTTTGTTGGCACCCTGAAATGTCACAGTTTTGTTTTGGGTAGTGTAACAATTGTTAATTGTTGCATTATAATTAAATTAGAAAAATTGTATTTAGAAAATGTTAAATTTTGTAAAACTAGAGGTTTAGGAGTTTGTTTTGCTTTCCAAAAGTTTTCGATATAAATTCTCCAAGTTTTGAGAAAAATTCAGAATCTTCCCCTTTCAAATAAAAAAGTAGTTTTTCCCATATAAAATAGTTAAATAACCAGTATTTTCATGTTTGTTAATTTCCTGTCAATTTCATGCGACATGTTTTCTGAAGACAACATGTTTGGTGAGCCTTACCTGTTCAGATGTCCTGGTTTAGAGGGTTCTAATTGGTTGGTTTAGCTTCTAGAGTTAAAGTGGGGGTAAGTCCGTTGGAGGAAGCGTGCGGCCGTTCGGGCAGTTCTTCAATAACTCTCTTAATGGGACCACGTTCGCTCCGCTTTCGTGTACACGGCGACTTGTACCGTTTCGGTTTTCCTTTACCGTTGCGGCAATTTTTCTGTAGTTCGCTTGTGAGTGTTTGAATGCTGGACGAGCTTTGTTGTGGTTAATTTTGGATTCGAAACCTCCAGG
Source organism: Stictocephala bisonia (assembly GCA_035578905.1). Classification (NCBI taxonomy): domain Eukaryota; kingdom Metazoa; phylum Arthropoda; class Insecta; order Hemiptera; family Membracidae; genus Stictocephala; species Stictocephala bisonia. The sequence continues at coordinate 1,213,535 of JAQJVL010000234.1, forward strand.
ACAGCTACATCTCCCGGAGGCAATTTTAGACAATTTTAAGAAAATTTAGAGAATTTTTATGAAAGTTTTAGACTATTTTTATGAAATTTAATACATTTTTGAATTTTTTGATTTAAAAGTTTAAAGAAATTTATTAAAAAGGTTAAATAAATAAAAAAGGTTTTGGTCTGAAGATATTTAATTTATTATTTTGGAAGAGTTGTTTTAATTTATTTATGTTCCATTGAGTCAATAAAAGAAGAGATTTTATTTTCGTTTTCATCATTATTTGTAGAAGAAACCAATTTTATTTGTTGAAGTTATTTATAAGAAGATAAATAAAGAAACATTTTTATCACTGGACAAGTCTTACTTTAATCTCTCATTTAAGTTTGTTCAACATATCAAAAATAAATAGTAGCTTTTAATAAAGTTACATTAAGTGCGCCACTCTGCTAGTTGAACAACAGAGAGACGTTTAAAATAGAAGAGTGTGTGCTTATCCCAAATTATCTCAGACCAGATTTTAAAACAAAATTTAATATTAAATAAATTGAGAAGATGGCACTCAAGGTAGACTTTCTCCTGAAGAAAGAACTTATGTATGAAGCACGTTTAAGAGGAATAGAAGTAAAAGACAGCACACTAGTGGGTGATTTAAGAAAGAAACTTAGAGAACTTGTCAAGTTAGGTGTTAGGCCTAATATAGGTTACCTGTCCGGCCATGTAGTAGGTGGAGAGGAATATGAGTAGGCCTACATTAAAGTGAACTTAGAAAATCTGAAAGAAAGAGTTGAGGGTGTTGTGGAAAGTAGATGTTTAAGTGATATAATCCGTATTGAAGCTAAGTTAGCTCATTACGAATTGAGATTAAAGGGTTTAAAAGGTTTGTTTGTAAGTAATGAAGCCGCTTTAAAAACTAGTTAAGGTATCGCATTTTAGTTAGATGCGATTGTTACTAAAATATTTTAAATTGTAATTCGCAAATTTTATTCAAAATCGTTAGAGCAGGTTTTGATTAAATTTCATTGTTGTATGTTTTTGCCCCAAAAAATAAAAAAATGTCAAAATAGTGAAAAAATGGTCTGGAGATATTGACTAAATACACATACATGCCAAATTTCATAAAAATCTATCCATCAGTTTTGTCTCCAGCGAACTGCACATATACACAGACAGACGCACATACGGACAGACACCAACATTTTTTTCGAAAACCAACTTTTTTTGTGTTCAGGGGACCCTTAAATGGACTTTAAGACCAACTTGTTAAAAAATTGTTTTGACGATCACAATACTTTCTCTATGCTAATGCATATGGGAGAAAGTAAAAGGAAATTAACTAGAGACGTCCCTAAACATTTAAACTTTAGAGACTGTGGGAGTCATAAGTTATAATTTCTTTATTCCACATTGACAAGAGAAATACATACCGTAGTGGATCTAAAGGTCAATTCCGAATGTACAAAACGGCCTACACCTTTCTCACTTACTAATATAGTTTAATCAGAAAGGGTATTTCCACGAAACCTTCTTACTGAAAGCGGAATACGTAATACTGACAGAAAATTGAGATAATCCCGGTTTCGATTCTTTGGAATGAAAAATTCATACTACAATCAATAATTTTAAGTATCAATATGGTTTTAAATAAAGCTTGGTCGATAATCGTGGATGACGGCGAGTGATCGAGTTCTTGACAGTTACCCGGAAGCGGGCTGCGGTCAGCCAGAGCCAAGCTCAGGAATGCGCACAGAGGCGGGCAGGCTGAGTGGCGATGAGCGCGGCGGAAACCCGCTGAAGCAAGGACTATTATTTCATTGTGAACTCGCGAATCGCCGGCTCCGCCGCCAGCGCAGAGCTCGCGTCATAAACAGCCGTGATGATGACGAAGCTCACGATGATTTCAGATACTAATTACAAGAAATAACGGCGAGAAAAGAATAGTATCTGACAATGTGCCTTCGTGTTGTAGGATGGTCAAGCAACCTGTTACAAACTTTTTGGTGCTTTAGGTTGAGGGCTCAGACTTACCATTCTTATGTATGAGACGCCGACACTAACTGTGCTTATTTTAAGGCGAGAACGAATGATAAGCGTGATCCATGAGTATGAATGACTTGTCTAGTCTGGTTACGAACTGAGTTCTATGCTCAGAAAGGGCTATATATTAATAGCTCAATAGCCAGGGCAACTAAGGGATCTACAGCTTTACATGGAATCTGAAACACATAGCATTGGTCTGATTTTCAGCTAACTGACAAGCCTATACTCAGTTCTATTCCATACACAACATCTGACACTGGAGACCACCAAACATGGACCCCATACTTCTCTAGTAGTGTTCATGTCGATGGCAACAATTGAGCGAACACCGTGTCGAGACCGATCATAGAACCTATCGCAAACAATCTCCTAACACTTTGTTGTGTTTGTTAACAACCGCTTAATCATCACCACCAATTAGATTATTGCTACAAAAGTACCTTTAGGTGGTTGGTATGTGGTTCACAATGTGGCATACTGTCTTACCACTATTTTGTGGTTTGAATCTTGTGTGGTAAAGTACAGTGATGTAGCCAGGAAGTACAGTACCTAAAATGGGGGGTAGGGTTCAAGATAACACTACTTTCTACTAACTTATAACTGGCCGTTTCTACTAACTGACACGATTGCACTACTTTGCATCCTCGTAAAGTAGACCCGCAATTTAGGGTTTTTTACACTAAATTAGTTATCTAGGAGACCGGTAGCAGTCTGAACTTTTATATTGATGAGGTTTAGAAAGAACCAGTGAGGGAAGATTATGCTAGTGTAGAGAACCACCCTCTAGCGAAGTAAGAGCTCTCAGCTAATGTATTATAATTTCTGAAATTAATAAAAAGATTTTCCTATTTTAAGTAAGTTTATTAAGTTTGGAACCAGTAGAGATAACTAGTTAAGCTAGCTTTAATATAATAAAAATAGACTACCCAATATTTTTCCAGTGTTATAACTTAAGATTGAAGCTGAAGTGAGTCTCTGTTGTTGCAGGTGTAAAACAGCCTGACGCCATCTCCAGATCTGCACCACTCAAGAACAAGTTGTATAATGGTGAGTTTATTACTTACGCAGATTGTTACGCATTCAACTTTCTTTTACAACCTTGATTAATTATTACTGAGACATGTGATGATATGCTGCAATCCAACAGTAAACCCTCGATTTAATGAACCCCAATTTAACAGGTTTCGGATTTAACGGACAGGATTGAAGTTGTATTACAGTATCTGAATTGTTTTACTGTGCATTAAAGGAATTGTCATAACAAATTTTAATTTACAAAAGTCTAGTTTTTCTGAGGCAACTAAAAATATTCCAAAAATAGTTATTATTATAATTATTCAGTATGTCCTACGTACTTTTTATCCTGATGGTTAAATCACTTTTATACAATATGTATTTGTATATTTTATTAATTGTTTATATTTTATTAGGTAACAATGATTTTACAACATCACAGTCAGTTTTGTGGCAATCTCATGATACCTTGGGATGAATTCACCCTGATTTAACGGATTGGCTTTAACGGACTAGAGTCTGTCTGGTTAGCAAGAGGGGTAGGGTTGGGGACTTTTAAGGAAATACACCCCCTACAGTGTAGTAATAACTGGAAAATGTTCAGCTTTTTACTAATTATTCCCGACATCAGCCGAAATTTAGCCTTCATTGACTGGCCTATAATGGTATTGACCCACCCAAACTATACACGTATAGTGGTATTGACCCACCCACACTATACACGTATAGTGGTATTGACTCACCCAAACTATACACGTATAGTGGTATTGACTCACCCAAACTATACACGTATAGTGGTATTGACTCACCCACACTATACACGTATAGTGGAATTGACCCACCCACACTATACACGTATAGTGGTATTGACCCACACGCCCACCCCATACAGGTGGAGTGGTATTGACCCACCCACCCACTCCATACACGTAGAGAGGTGTATGGAGTGAGTGACCCATCCGCCTACCCCATACATGTATAGTGGTACTGACCCACCCTAACTATACACGTATAGTGGTATTGACCCACCCACACTATACACGTGGTATTGACCCATCCGCCCACCCCATACACGTATAGTGGTATTGACCCAACCGCCCACCCCATACACGTAGAGAGGTATTGACCCACCCAAACTATAAACGTATAGTGGTATTGACCCATCCGCCCACCCCATACATGTAGAGTGGTATTGAGTCCCCCCCATATAGTCCGTTAAATCGAGGGTTTACTTGTACTACAGTCCAGGTTTACTGATAATGAAATTGGTATTTACATTGTCATCACTTAATCATAAATTAATGTACTCTATGAAACTATTAGTACTAGTGGTGCAGTGCTGTAACCCCCCACTCAAGGACCCAGGTGCTTGAGGACAAAGTGTTGTGAAGATTGTAGGAGATAGTTTACATTCTTGGCCCTCCTAATACCAAATAGCGTCCACTTCATTGAGCGTCCACCATTGTTGCCATCGACGTGGACACTACTAAAGAAGTCTGGGGTGTTGGTTGGTATTCACTGTCCCGATGTTGTGTAGAGAAGAGAATTGAGGTTCTGGATTGTCACTAAGCTAAAAATCAGACCAATACTATATGGTTCTGATTCCTTATAAACGTCTATGTTTCTTAGTTGCACTGGCTATTAATAAATGGCTCTTTCTAAGGAACTCGGTAACAATTACTACACTCTACACTCATCACACTTATTCACCCCTCATATTCGCCCATATTTCTACGATCTTTTGATCTTAACGCTGAATAATAAACTCCTTGTCTGCTTTACATACAGATGAGTTTTAATAGGTTTTGATTTAAATATTTGTGATACAATTTGGGAAACAACTGGTTTAAGGATTAAATAAAGGATTACAGCAACGACGGGTTCTGACATCTGTTCAAAGTATTATTGATATAATTTTGAGTCTTGGAGCATAGACGGGGTTAGAAGTTGCAGAGAATGCCACAACCCCATTTTTTATAAAATAAAGGACATCTTTCAGCAATTCATTACCTTTTCTTGTCACACTTTTCTGATTTTTTAGAGAAGCATATTTTTATTTTCTAAGAACACCTTAATATCCTTAGCAAATTGCATGGTTAGATAGAATTACTGTCATACATTGTACGTAGGAAGATAGATATATGGTCTTACCATGGTATTCAGAAGACAACTTAAATTGTCTCAATGTTATACTCCATAGACTAGTTTGGACAACTGGAATGGAAAGACAAAGTAAATAAAATTTTAGAATATTGCTTCCAGTAAGAAAGCACACCTCATATAAAACTTGTTACACACCAAATGACGTTGTGTGCAGGTATGAACATGATTATAATTTAATTTACATAACATTTCTGTTCAGTATTGAAGTTTGCTGACATGCCTTTGAAAACAGATCCAAGCTGAAGAAGACTTTGACAAAAAAAAAAAAAAAAAAAAACACACACACAAAGTACATTTCATATAAAACAATTGTTACTATTAAAAAAAAAAAAAATTACCATTCACCTACTTACCATTGTAAGTTGCATGTAAACAGAGTATACTAATTACATGGAATTTCAGTAATAAAGATGATTTTTAAAATTTGGATAGGATAGAACTTTACTCTAAAAAAATGCATCAATTTTACTTTCTCCTAAATGCGTTAGAATAGATTTCTAAATTTTTTTACAAAGTATTGTGATTGTCAATAAAAATTATTTTACAAGTTGTCTAAAAATCCATTTTAGGGTCCCCTGAAACCAAACAAGTGGTTTTTTGAAAAAACAAATATTGGATAGCTGTTTGTATGTATGTGTTGTATGTATGTACATTTGCGTCTGTCTGTATGTATGTGCACTTCGCTGAAGACCAAATGAATGGATCAATTTTATGAAATTTGGTATGAAGGTGTATTTAGCCAATATCTCCAGACTATTTTTTTCACTTTTTTGAAGTTTTATTTTTTTTATTTTTGTGGGCAAAAACATACAAAAATGGTATTTTCTCAAAAGCGGCTCTAACAATTTTGATTTAATTTTCAGGGAGGATGTGAATTACAATTCAAAATATTTAATAAAAACAGCATGTCTCTAACTTGACTAGGTTTTGAGATATGACAAAAAACACATTTGGGAATCAACTGGTAATTTTCAAAGTTTTGATTTTTTAGTGTTTAATAAGTGGGAAATATTGTACCAATTCTTTGGAACCATTTATTTTGGATTAGCCTTATAAATTAAGGTTGTCCGATGGCTTATCATATTCTTTGGAACCATTTATTAAATTTGGATAGAACTTTTCAGAGATGCCAAAAAATGCATAAATTTTATTCTTTTCTTACTGAAATTAAGTCCAAAAGTCAGTAAACAATTTTGGAACTGTTCTCCTTGATCCAATTAGTAGACCAAACATTTTGAATTCATTAATTTGAATGTTTCTTTATAATGACTTATAGTTTTTTGTAGTGTTTGGAATTTTTAGATTATTTTCTTCAGTTTGCCTTTTGTTATTTTCTGTTTAATACTTAGTGTCACTATGGCAGATAGAACCATTCTCTTCTGTTGCTGTATCTTCAGTAAAAATTAATTAAATTAAAATCAACTTCTTAACTAAAATTAACAAACTAATATTCTGCATACTTGAAGAAACTTTTGGGAGGTGACGAAACATATTTCATGGTGACTGTTTGCACAGTGACATAGGCTTACACATGTTCTTTAGTAATAGTACTCTATAAAAAACGAACAATCAATTTAAATTGGATGAACAATGATCAATTATCAATGATACACCAATAGCACTTGACACTCATGTCTGTACTGTGTTCAGGCTACTCCATCTGTTATCACAAGATACCAGGAAGTGTTATGAATGAGCTCTCGGAGAATCTTCCACTCGAAAACTACATTATCTTTTAATGATTAATACATGACTAGGTAGTTTTATACCACAGGAACATTATATTTTTTTCTGTTTTTCGTTCCATCAAGGATTATTTATTTTATGGTTGTTTAACAATTTACTAATTAAGAATAATTTGTCTCTGTTAATTGGAAATACTTTCACTATTTAGAGAAAAAAAACATAATTTGAAGGGTTAGAGGTATTTACTTATATGTATTAATAGTAGACCAATGACTAAGATTTGAGCAAATACAGTTAGAGTATGAGTGTGAGTAGTGTAGATGAACAAGTTTAGTAATTGTTACTATAAGAGGTCGATTGTTTCTTAGAAAGAGTTATTTATAATGTCCTTGAATTTATATTGAACCCAATAGTCAGTTCAACTATGGAACCTACAGCTTGGCATGGAATCCGAACCAATTGTATTGGTCTGGTTTTTGGCAAAATGACTAGCCTAATACTCAGTTCTCTTCATTGCATAACTACTGAATCCTGAAAACCATTCTATATGGATATACCAGAATTCTCTAATATTGTCCAATATGGCGACCAACCGTTGAGCAAACGCTGTGTATGTTTAAAGAGAACTGAGAACAGAGGCTATCGCCTACAACCTCCACAACATTGAGCCCCCAAGTAGCTGGGTTACAGCACTGCACCACAGTGTGGCTCTCATTGCAAATTATAATCTTGAACTGTACAATCTGAGGCCAATATCTAAAATTTGAATTCAGACAATCCAGAGCTATGTTGTTTGAGGCCAACTGTTTCAATTTGTAATATTGCTCTTTAGTCAGTACTACAGAGTTTAACCAGAGTTTGTTCCAGTTTTATGACAGTAAAAACATTTAAGAAAAATAATGTACTGTATATGTTCAGGTTTAAGGTCATCCATCTGGTTTAGGAAGGTAGTAAGATGAGTTATGGTTGTAATAAGTGGGCGAGAGCTGTAGTACTGTACATGCTACAATATACGTGCAGTGATAATGACCCACCGACAACCATTAATATGCAGTGGTGACCCACCCACCCATGCATATGCAGTGATATTGTTTGAGATTTCCAATGCTTCAAGTGTTTTAAAAAACAAACACATTTTCAATTTGTTATTTATCTCAATTAAAAAAAAAACAGGTTTTTTATCTTCAGAAAACCTTTGTAAAACTACATGCTTAGAAATTATGGTTGACTGTTTAGAAAGTCACATCATTTTATTAATTATCACACATAGTACAACTTTGACAAATTATACAACTTAATATGAAATACAAAAGAAATACAAAATACAAAGACAAAATATGAAACATCATTCAATATTAGTCAGAGCAGATTATTAAATAGAAAAATATCAACTTATCCAACAGCTTGTCATTTTCCTTCTGCACCAAGTTCTAGGAACCAGCAACCATCAACCACTACACTCACAGGCTGACAGTGTGCATGAATGTCAAAGACAAACAAAGATGTCAGACAAAGTATTTACTGAAATGAATCTTTTACATCAGATTTGCATTGTTATTATGGTTATTAAAGGAAAGCAAATTTAATTAGCAAGCGTAAATAATAGTTTATTACTACTTGTATTTGAGACTTGACATAAGTTTTTTTCGTAAATTATAATTTTCCATGCTTATTAAAAAAAGAATACAAATGTACTAATATTGTAAAATACAATTTTGTATGCATTCTAATAGATAGATATACTGTGAATTGTTTCAGAAATGCCAGTAATGACTGTGAAAGAAGAGCCAATTCAAATGACTGTCAGCACAGTGCCTATCAAATCGGAGTCACCTTCGATTATCAGCGATGCTCTGCACAGCAAGTACCTGCACAAGAAGTTCAAGAAGATGGCCAGCACTCTGTTGACAGAGGAGTCTAACGTGATGAATGGTAGTCACTTCATGGTTGCACCCCCTGAGGCCAATGCTGCTGGCCGTTACGTATGCTCCTACTGCAAGTTGGCCTGCGCCAAGCCTAGTGTCCTTCAGAAACATATCCGTGCTCATACCAACGAACGACCTTATCCCTGTTTGCCTTGTGGTTTTGCTTTTAAGACTAAGAGTAACTTATATAAGCATTGTCGATCAAGGACACATGCCTCAAAGCTGGAAGAGACAGGTGAAAAAATGCCTATGGTATTTGATGGAGATGAAATTATGAGTTCAGAAGAAGATGATAACTCTTCAAATGTCTCAAATTCTGCATATTCTAGGACTGATAATGATACGGAAAGCAAAGAAGAAACACCCAAGTCCATTTATAAACCTAAATATAGGTTTATGGATCAACCACTTAAATCTCCTCAGAATGAGAAATCTGATGAACGGAAAGAAAATACTCAATCTCCACCGCCTCGTCTCCACCTGAAAATTCCTGTGCCAAATTCGACACCCTCAGTGTCTACACCTTCGCCTTTCACTAGTGGCTCATCCCCGAGTCCAGAATTTCTTCATCGTCATATCAATAAGCTTATAAGTGAAAATCAAGCCATTGTTGAAACGAATGATCCCTTTTGGTCAAAAAAGTTTTTACACAGAACAAACAGTAGTGAAAATAACTCTTCCTCAAGCCCCCTATCTACTTCACCCTCTCCAGCAGATGTCAGTATACCGAAAAAAGCTATTAAACATGTTGCATCTCTAGATGCAACAGAAGAATTAACTTGTGATAAGTCTTCCCCGAAACACTCCAAGTTGGCACTGGCTTTGTTGAGGCCTCAAGCATCAGCATCCACTTCACCAGCACCAGAAATATGTGATATTCAACCATTAAATCTTTCAACAAGCAGCAAAGAACAGGAAGTACTCACACTAAACCGTAAGAGAAGTTATTCGGAAGGATTTCCAGAAAGGTCTCCAAAACAATTAAAAGATACAAAAAATGCTGATCATTACAAACTCAATAATTCAGTACAGGATTTCAGAAGATTCAATTCGATTGTATCTGAAAATAGTGCTGCAGTTATTGCACCTGGTGTGGAATCCAAGAAAGAAGCGGTTGGTAGTCCACAGAATCCTGAAGGTTCCATAATTAAGGATTTATTATTAAAGGCAAGAGCAAGTCCATCTATAGCTCCAAGTATGGATGTTGCTAGTGCTAAAACACTCTTGTCACTTACACCTCCAGTGTCTGATGAAATAACCTATTCACCTTCTAGTCAATTCATGTGCCATTTATGCAAAGATCCTGATGGTTTTGGAACTGCTGAATACCTGGAAATTCATCAGCTTTATCATTGTAGGGGTAATGAAACATCTTCGAGGTCATCACTGAATAGCCCATCCCCTCATAGAGATTTCAATCAAGCTACCTCTCCTTACCGTCTATCATGCACCAACCAAGGCCCGTTACTCATTGCACCTTCCCATCCATCCCCAGGACCTCTACTAGGGAGCACCCCTCTTGTTGAGAGTTATCACACTAAAAGTCCTCTCACATCAGATCAAAATTCTTTTGTAGTGAAGAAGAGACGGTTTGACATAGGAGCAAAAGAAACAAGAGTCATTTCAGCTACAACATTACGTTCATTAGAAGAATTGTCAAAATGTCCCATGCGCTCAAATCTTCAAATGTTTGGAGGTGAAGTTAAAATATTGGATAGTCCTGGTGGAGAAACTAAAACATTAAGAATAGAACCATCTAATGTTAGATCAACAACACATGCTTCAGAATTTCCCCTTCAGATTTCAGGTTCATTAAAAGATGAAACTCAGCTAAAGGACTCTGGCTCAAATATAGTAGTGACAATAGCAAAGCAAGGTCTTCATTCTGGAGGATCAATTTTAGAAGTTCCACACAAAGTAATAGTAAACGAGCAACAACATTTCCGCCAAGCTACTTCTTCTAAAAATGGAAGATCTGTGTCACCAGGCTCTCACTATTCTGAGAAAAATAGCGTGCTTGTACCTGTTCTACCACAGGTCATCACACCAAACATTAATATCCCTGGAATATCAACTCCTGTAGAACATCCGTTTATACCTTTCACTTCAATTCTGACGGACTCTACTGTGATAAATCCGCTTACTAACATAACAGCATACAACCCACTGACTCTCCCACCTGCTCCCTTACTCCCGCCCAGATCACCTGTAGTGGGTATTTCATCTCCATACTCCAGTGGTGGCATCATTACTATTCTCCACGGAGGTAAAGAAATACCTTATGTACCAGGAATGCCAGGGCCTCATACTCTTCTTCCCAATCCTTCTGTGCCAATATTCACATCAAAGTTAGAATCTGATGTGAAGTCAACAAAGTTTGCTGATATTAAATTTAACAATCATATAGAACCCACAGTGAGAAATGTTAAAACTGAAAAAACAAGCCAGTCTGTGATAAGTAAACCAACTTCTTTGAATATTCCAACGATCCAAGTGAACAGTGAGACGGTGGACAGCCCAGTAGACGGTAGCAGTGGTGTCAACTTTCGCAAGAGGTCTGTGGATGAGAGTCAGTCAGTGGCTATCAAAAGGAATCAAGGGGTAAGATCTTAGAAACTACAATTTGCTGTATTAATTATTATGATAGTACTACTTACTGTTTTAAAAAATAAATAAATAAATAAAATAAAAATAAATAAATAAAATAAAATTGAACTGGAATAACTAAAAAATAGTGTAGAAGTAAAGAAATCTAAGCAGTTACCTGATTCTAAGTGCATTCTGCTGCCAACGGGATCAAATGACTACACTTTGTTAGTAAGATATCAAATTAAAAAATAGTAATAGTTTTGTACCTAACTAAGAATTATAAAAATTATATTAGTGTTCCTTAATCTTTACTATGTACTAGTAAAAGTATGCTGTAAATGTTTCTTAAATTAGCTTTTCAATGAGAGAATTGCGAGTGCAACAAATTAAAAAAACATATAATAGTTATATAATGTACTGTGTATAAATATAAATATTGTAAGTTTATTTACTTAAAATAATAATGTTACTTATATTTAATTTCACCAATACTTGCAAACAAATGCATACTCTAACTTAAGGGGCCCGTTTTGCCTCTTGAAAAACGCCCAAAACATGGCATTCTATTTCTACGATTCAGTCTGTAATAATAATTGTATCTCACACTTTAAGTGACGACTTTACTCCACAAACTGTTCTAATAAGATAATTTTTGTAAAAAATGTAGTGGTTTTATAATTTTGTGTAATTAAATAATTGGAACTTTTAATATTATTCTTGACTATTTTAAATTGAAAATGTCATAATACCAACGTATTGTCCACCAGATTTAGTGTTCACTGTAACTTATTATAATAACTAACAAAAACTGTACAATTGAAATAGAATAGCATGTTTTGGCCCCCTGACAGTAAGATTGTAGATTTACTATAGGGCTGTCTACTTACCACCGGGGGCTTGGCAGTTAGGGAAACTGCGACCCCTATATGACCTCTAAATTAGGGTATTCACTGACACGGTCTTCAATAGTTAAGTTAATAAAGATAGTTAAGTTGACTGTACGATCTTCCCTCATAAAGTTGGCTGTATTATACACTCTTATGATGTCATACTAAACTTAGCGCAAATGTTATTAACTACCAACGTTAACCAATGTACAAACATTTTAATTTATAACCTCTTAAGACCACATTTTCTGTTGAGATTTTCTTATAAAAAATAATGCAGAATTATGATTTCAGCTTTCATTGCCATCTGAAATGGAATTAGAATCGGAATCATCATCTGTAGAGAAAAGGTTTTTAAGACCTACTTCACTTCCTCTGAAGCCCGGCACGTTTGTTCCTAAGCGGCAGCAGTCCACCCCTGTCCTATCACTGGTCAGTCCAGAGACTCCTCGGCCACGCAAGTCCTACGGCCAGTTGTACCTCAATGGTCATGCCTACACTTACCTTGGCCTTAAGTGTTCCACTCGTATGTTCTTCTGCACACTAAACAAGCCTCAGCCTCTGTATGTGCCTCTCTCCCCAGAACATAACAAGGTCTCCATGTATTCAAACTGGAAGGTAAACTACACACCATTTATTGTTGCCACTGTTTAAAATGAATATTAATTTTAGTAGCTTCAAATCAAATTGTTTTATTTTATTCACATAAACATATACAAAAATATATAGCTCAAGTAGTAGGGTACATCCAATACATACACTAATATAGCAATAAAATAATACAATAAAAATAATATACCAGGCTGACAAAAAATAATACATTTATGATTTGTACCTACTTAGAATGCTAAAAACAAGGAAAATACATCTTTTTAAAGGAAGAAAATATAGGGTTCCATCACTTAACTAATAAAACAAAGAAACGATCTGAGCGGATACATATTACATAATATATACATGCCTTGACAACTTAAACAAATAAATCTGCAATGTGCTGCGACTAAGACTCCTCATTATTGTCAAAGATAGAGAAAACAATATTACTGTTTATACAAAATTGAACAAAAAGTATGGGTCCCCTAAATCAAGTTACAAATTTCATTGTCTAAATTACTGTTTTATGTTAATGAAAACACTTATATCTTCAAACTCAAACAACCAATTTCTTATTTTCTTCAAAAACAATTTAGTATCTTTTACATTTTTAATTTCATTTGGCAGCATATTAAATGCTCTAGGTGCTACAAAACTAAACGTTTTTGTATAAAAGGTACTTGCAGGTTTAGGTACTGAAAACTTATCAGCACCTCTAAATCTTAATTTGTAAATACTTTCATTATCCTAAGAATTGTTACTTCTAATATAAAAATTTTTAAAACCCTTATAAATATATAGGTAATATTTTTAATTGGAAAAACAAGAAAAAGAATGCTCAAATTTATTTTTTTAATATTACTCTGACAAAATTTTTTTGTAATGTTATAATTTGGGTAAGTGATGTTTTATATGCATTTCCCCAACAGACAATTGAACAAAAGCAAAATAAACAGTATGTAAAACTGAAAGTGGGCAAACTTTGCTCAAGAAATAGAAAAATCGACTACAGTAAAAACCCTATTGTCTGTCACCCTATTTTCCGTCAGGTTCTGTTATCCGTTAGTGTCTGGGTTCATCACGCCACGATATGACAGTTGCCGTTTGTCTTATCCATTTGGAAGACGACAATTCCCCCTCCAGCCGTCTAGCCCACATAAGCCTAGTTCCAACGGCCTGTCATCCGTAAGGCCTCGTTTGCCGTCTAACAGATAACAGGTCGTTGGAACAGCTCGCCTGAGTACGCCTGACGTACGGACAGGCTGTTCGGGGCTGCCTGAACAGGTCTCGTACAACATGGGGAAAGAAGTGGCACTACAAAGGCATATTGTTGAAGATGAAGTTCTAACCCGCGATGCCTACACAGGTTACAGCTGTTACAGGTTGGTACGGTCCTGTCTCATGATACACAGGCAAGTCGTGGCAACACACTACCCGTCTACCGACATCGGGCCTGTGTTGCAGAAACACTAGCCGTGGGAACTAGGCTTTAATATGTTACTCTGTACTGCAGTTTAATTTTAATAATGTTGATAATTAATTTTCCTGCTTATTACATAATGTACAAGCTTATGGTTTACATTAAAACTAGGCCTACTATAATAAAAGGGTAGTTGTGACCTGCAGTATATACATTCTGTAACATGTCTTTTTTCTAACCTTTTCATTCTCATTTTGTTAATGAATATGTACTATACAGCATTTAAATTTAACGTGCATAAGCACTAATAATAAGTTTCCAGCGATATAAGTGTGTTTGGGTGAAATCTCTATTATCTGTCTATTCTCCAATCCGTCACGGCCGCGGTCCCGACCCCTGATGGAAAATAGGTTTTCTACTGTATATGTAATTAATTTGCCCTTTAATTTTAATAAATGTAACATCCAGTTCATTTCACTATCTAAAATTATACCCAAATATATAATGCTCTCACTAGCTTTTATTACTGTATATAGATTGCATGTTGTGTAAGTACTGAAACAATCTAAACATTTGTAAACAATTTGTGTTGATAGCTTTATTTTCCCCCTCAGTGCAAAGTTTACATACATAGTCTCTCTGTGTACTTATAACTAACTTATTTTTACTAAACCACCAGCACAGGGCTTCTAGGTCTGTATTAATTGCATTCGCCACTTAAAAGAATCAAGAATAATTTATTTCCTCAAATGTAGGTATAATCAATACATCTCATATACAATAATTCCATTCTATACTATAAATCAACCCACATAAAGGGAAACAATAGGGCCTCAAAGGCAAGCCTATTTTGAGGTTCCTTCATATTTAATAACATTACCTGCTGTCATCAGAATTTAATAATGTTTTTCTATGGTACTATACTTTTTTACATATAATCAGTGCAGTCTTAAATAACAGTTTGTCTTTATAAAACTCAAAAGACTAGACACAAAATATATTTATATGGTATAATAACAAATATAATAGTGATAACATAAACAAATTATACAACAGCTACAATAACAAAATACAATAATCATATAAATAAATAATTATTTTTACCCATGAAGTTATGTTCAATTCATCAACTCTTCTATGTTGACTATGGTGAACAGCCATTTTAAAATGCCCTTCTTAAATTTATTAACACTGCTTACATTTTTTAAATCATGTGGTAAAGAGTTATACATTTTTGGCGCAATAAACTTACAATCTTTTTATAACAGATTATGAATGGTCTAGGGACACAAATATTTCCTTACTTCTTAATTTATTTCTAAACATATTCATATTACTTGGGAAGTTACCACTCTGTTTGTAGAATGCTGCCAAAACTTTAAAAACAAAAAGAAGTAAAAGTTTCGTAACTTTGAATTAAAATAATTCCAATTTAAAAAGGATCAGGTACATTTTTGACATTTTTAATGCTCTTAGAAATGCAAAAAATGCTGGAGAATTTAGGTTGATATTTTTTTTTAAAAATAAGTGGTAAGAGACTTCATTAAAAATATACCCTGATTATAAAGTTGCCTGTAATTAATTCTGCATTTTGGATACCATCTTTATCTAAGTTCATGTGCCTCGCCATAACAAAACAAAATAAAAAATATATTGCCTATAAAGGTTACATATATCATGTAGTCCAGATTGCCCACTTTCTTATTTACTATTACAAAGTAAATAAAGGATACTAACTGCTTGCTCGGTATTATAGGATTAAAGTGTATCTTCAACATGGATTACTCAAGGATCAGTCTTAAATTGGTAGGTAGTTAGAGTCTAGCTTCATAACCCATAAATTCTCAGTTTGATCCCAATCAGAGTGAGAACAAATTTTGAAAGGGATCAGTTTATAACCACCAGCTGTTCTTTTATCATTGGGATATTAATTAATGACACTTTCTAAGGAATAAACGGCCTTAGTTTTGTAGCGAAGACTACGTTCATTCATCAAAATTAATCCATCATATTCGCCAATATCTTGATGATCAACGTGATAAGTATAAATAAATAAATCAAATTGAAGGAATTACAGTTTTGGTATTTTAAATTTAATGGTTGGATTAATTAATCAACTTTGTGCTATTAACAAAATAATATTTATTATTATTGAATGCTTGCCTCGTTTCCAGTCATACAAGTACCTGGCACAAATGCTGCGAAAATGTCCTTTGTTTCCATTTCATGCAACATTTGGGAAGGCAGTAGTTTGTTGCACAGTGAATTAGGTAGTGTTTTCAAGGGTTTTTAGATATTGGTTAATTAGTGTAGTGGGCATGGAGAACTTTAATCCAGATGCACATTATGTGTCGCAGTACCTTGGAACATTTTTGTCCATGGCACTTGTCCTGCAACAAGTCGCAAACCGTTTCTATACGGCAACTTATTGCAGGACAATTTTGTAGCATGGAAACGGGGCTTTAGTTTAATAACACATAATGTTAAAATCTTCAAAAAGTCTTTTCTTGTAGACTATTCATATTAATGTTCAATAAGTTTTTATAACATATTTTAACAGCAGCAGAACTTTCATTAACTCCTTACATTGTTGTGTCAGGTATGCACTGAGGCAGATCCCAACCCTTGTGGTCTGGACCCTGGTCGTGCCATGGCGCTGTACGATTCTCGTCACCGACCACTGATGTACACCCTAGCTCAGAGTAACAATTGTGAGGTCGTCACTCATTCCTCCTACTGGACGAGCAGGCCTCGACTTGATGAAACCTTTGATGTAAGTATGAGCTACTAGAATGAGAAAACCCAACTCAAACCATAGTTTGAAAGAGTAGGAATTATTAAATTGTTTGATGGAAGATAATTCCTTAAAACATATTTCTAAGATAAATAAACTTCCACTGCCACAGATACCTTTTTCAAGTGAGATTGAAGAGGAACTAGCTAAACATTTGTGCTAAAATCTAGGGGAGACCTCCATTATTTGAAATCAAATACATTTATTTTATGTTTTATGTTATGGTGAAATAAATAATAAATTGTATTTATATTCACAATTTAAATTTTTTTCTTAAAAAGTTTTATATTGCTACTTTACATAACAAAACTGTAGGCAGAATCACAAATATTATTCTTTATTTTTGCTATAAAAACAAGCATTTAATTAAAATATATTAATTAAAGTCTAAGTCCCAAGTATTGAAAAAAATAGTCTTCGAATTGTTTGTTATTATTTTATTTACATTTGTTAATTTTTACTTTTTTGTTTTACGTACAAATAAATAGGAAACAGAATCCTTTTTAATGCTTAAATTTTATATTTTGGTATAAATTCGTATAATGAAAAATCGCCAACAACACAGGTTTCTATTTCAAGGACTTGGTCCTTATAAATAAATAATTTTAAAACCATTTATAAATAAATATTTCACCAGACTTGCAATTTAATTTACTACAAGATAGAAATCAATCAGGCCAACATCTCAAATTGTAGTGTTAGTTTTAAAACACTAAATAAAAATAAATCAGAGTGAAAGATAGGGAGAGGGTTAAGGTAATTGGATGGAAAGGGGTAATACTACTAATTAATACATAATTTATATCTCCTGTAGTTATTTTTGAAAAAGAAAAAAAAACGAAAGAGAACTAAAAGGTAGATTTTGTAAGAATGACAACATTTGCTCATCTACAGTCATTCAAAATCAATATTCGGCTGTATCTTGGTGATTGAAGTCTAAAGAATAAATAAAAGTCTAAAGAATAAATAAAACAAAATAACAATCAAAAGATTCTGGAGGCCTTCTCAAGTAAATGATGTATTAAAAAAAAAATGTAAATAATTGTTTAGTAATTAATAGACATACCTAATAATCTTATGTACCTGATTTTGGTTTAATTCAAATTAAATCAATAAACTTCATCAATGAATTAAACAGATTATAAATCAGAATAATTTGATGAAATAAATATAAGGATTGAACAAAAAAGAAAATTAATCTAGTGAAAAATATTCATATAAATTAGAATGTATACTAACTCTTCTAATTTATATTCTAAATCATAAGGCCTTGTTGCAGATATGATTTTACCCTTATAATGCCACTGAATGGCAAGTCTTTGTGAATAAAATGTTAAAACCCTTCAGAAACAGTTTTGACAAGTGATTCCTGATGCACATTACATTCAACTCCTGAACCCATAATTCTGATTTAAAAATATTATCTAATCATTACTCTATTCTTTTAACTAAGCAGCTGGACTAGCATTTTAAGCTTATTAAGTTTATACTTTTATTCATTAAAAAAATATATATATTTCTAACTTTGTGCTTGTCACATTAGATTTTATTTTAAAACATTGTGTGTGTATTTCCAGAAAGACGAACCAACTGAGGCTGTTCCTAAAAGAGTTAAAATATTTGCTGGTGGTTTTGAGTCAAATGAAGATTACATTTACGTTAGAGGCAGAGGTACTATTTTTATTTGTTGATAATTGTAGCTATCAAAAAATAAAGATTTTGTTATTCGTATAAGTAAATAAGTGAGAAAGTTAGCAAAGCTCATATTTATTGTTAATTTTCCATCATACTCAAACTTTAGTCTCCTGAAAATTAAAATTACAGTTTTAAAGTAGTTTCAGATCTAATCTTGAACGAATGATAAAATTAATTTGAGTTTAGGAGTAAGAAATGTCCCAAATAAATTATTTTAGAATATTTTTATAATCTCTAATTAAAAACAACTTAACTCACCAGTTCCATGAGCTTGCAGTCCTGTGCGTGAACTTTATGCAATGAGTGAAGCAACTGACCATTGGCTTTGTTAGGTATCCAAACCTTGGACTCTGTCCTCCGCAGTCCAAAGCCTTAGCTACTTCACCGGATTATTAAAAATAAAAATTATCAATGGCAGGAATTAAATATAATTTTATTTCCCTCATCTATCAACCGGATGTAGTTATTGCAAAATTTTGACTACATTAATACTAATTTGTCTAGTTAGTATATAAGAAACATGGTTTCATTTAATTTTTGACTGGCTTTAGTGGCTTCAAACTGCAGAGTCCAAGGTTCGAATCCTCATTGAGCTGACAGTCGGTACTTCACTTGTTAAATATAGTTAACGAACAGCCTGTGAACTGGCAAAGTGAAGTATTTCAGTGAATAGCATATACCTGGACAAAGAGGATAACACCAATATCAAGTTTTTATCGTTAAGTACATACTTATGGATAAGTGCATTTACCGAAACAGTGCATCTGCTCGTTGTGTCTGATATTGAGTAGCCAATATATTATTCACCATGTGCATTTCCAAACTTTTTCTTGCTTATCATGTTAAAATTAATCTTGTATGTCCGGTTTTCCATTTTACTTTAAACTGCTGTCTAAAATACTTGTACCATGAGGTACACTGCTCTAAGGCTCTATTCCAATTGTTCTTTAGACTATTCCCTGTTTAAATGTATTTTATAACTGATTTTTATTACTTAGATCATATTATCACTTAGCTAGATTATAGTGTTAGCTTCTGTGGCATAATATCGTATTATTTTTTAGTTAAATTTGCTGAACCGTGATTACATACATAATCACATTAGATTTGGTAATTTATTTTTTGTATCAGTATTGTTATCATTTTATATCATGGTACCACAGTACTTTAACCCACCTCCCAGCTACTTGGGAACAAAGTGTTGGGGAGATTGTAGGCGATAGGTTCTATGCTCAGTCCTCTTAATACCAGCATGGCGTCCGCTCAGTGCTTGTTATCGTCGTGGACACTACTAGAGAAGTATGTGTTGGGTGGTTATCAGTGTTCGGGTGTTGTTTAGGGGAGAAAACTGAGAGTCAGACTTGTACATTAGATGAAAATCAGACCAATATTATGTGGTTCAGATTCCATGCAAATCTGTAGGTCCCTTTGTTGCCCTACTAATTATAAATGGCATAATAGTTCTGGCATGATAAATGGACTTTCTGAGCATAATTTAAATGCACTTCGTAACCAAACAGCACAGGCCATCCACACTCATATAATCATTCATCGATCACATCATTCGCCTTAAAATATGCATAAAACTGTGTCAGCGTCTCATATCTGAGAATATGTTGTTTTATATTAAAAATGACAGACAAAATGAGTTTTTAAATCTCACGTATTCACGTGGATATGCCTCATGTGTAACAGTATTACAAGAAAACTTTAATGCCGTTCATAATGCATAGCACCTGTGACATGTAACTGTAACTCAACAGAGCTTAGGTCTCCTTTTATCCCTGGCCAACGAATATATTAGAATTAATCCTTTAAGCAATGTCGCCAAGTTGTCCCAAGAATGTTTCAACAAAATGAAACTGATTGTTTAAACCTTCTTTTATAATATTATTTGCAAGCCTTTTTTATCAGTTTCTAGCCAAGTAAAAAATTCTAGTCAATTTTGTAGTCAGTACACAAAAGGATTTTGCTAGTTGATAATTAAAATTAATAATTAACATTACTGTTCACAGGGCGAGGCAGATATGTATGTGAAGAATGTGGAATCCGCTGCAAAAAGCCTTCTATGTTGAAGAAACATATTCGTACGCACACAGATGTTCGGCCGTATACTTGCATTCATTGCAAATTCAGGTACCTATTTTAACATTTCAGTAGAGTACTCTTGGTAGTTCATTTTGCTTAGGAATTACAGTTGGCAGCTACTAAAACTTTAAGTTTTAATCTACTTTTCTCCCACCTTTTTGTTTATACATAAATGCAGTTATATTTTTTGCCACACACACACACACGCACACGCACACACTCGCTTGTGACAGTCCCTTTTAGAAGCATACTAATGTTATTTTAGTGACTGAATTATAAAATGTCAGTCAGACCATAATAGTGAGCAGTTGCGTCGCTGGTTGCAAGAGATACGTGTCGCTTGCTAACTATTAGCAAGTCAGCCTCTCGGATACCTGCGTAGATGACAACAAAAATGAAATAATATTCTCATTTTGTCGGATTTTAAAACTGATTACAATAAATATCTGAAACAAATAGTTATAAATAAGTATTGAAACAATTTAAAAATGTATGTCTTATAAGTTATTTAGAAAAAAATTAGGGCACCCAAGTTATTCAAGTGTGTAGCCAATATATTACTCACTGTATTCATTTCCAAACTTTTTATTGCTTATCATGTTAAAATTAATCTTTTATGTCCGGTTTTCCATTTTACTTTAAACTACTGTCTAAAATACTTGTACTATGAGTTACACCGCTCTAAGGTTCTATTCCAATTGTTCTTTTGATTATCCCCTTTTTAAATGTAAGGATTTTATAACTGATTTTTATTACTTAGATTATATTATCACTTAGCTAGATTATAGTGTTAGCTTCTGTGGCATAATATCATATTATTATAGTGTTAGCTTCTGTGGCATAATATCATATTATTATAGTGTTGGCTTCTGTGGCATAATATCATATTATTATAGTGTTGGTTTCTGTGGCATAATATCATATTATTATAGTGTTGGCTTCTGTGGCATAATATCATATTATTATAGTGTTAGCTTCTGTGGCATAATATCATATTATTATAGTGTTAGCTTCTGTGGCATAATATCATATTATTATAGTGTTAGCTTCTGTGGCATAATATCATATTATTATAGTGTTAGCTTCTGTGGCATAATATCATATTATTTTTTAGTTAAATTTGCGGAACCATGATTACATACATAATCACATTAGATTTGGTAATTAATTTTTTGTATCAGTATTGTTATCATTTTATATCATGGTACCACAGTGCTTTAACCCACCTCATAGCTACTTGGGGACAAAGTGTTGGGGACATTGAAGGCGATAGGTTCTATGCTCAGTCCTCTTAATACCAGCATGGCGTCCGTTCAATGGTTGCTATCATCGTGGACACTACTAGAGAAGTCCATGTTGGGTGGTTGTCAGTGTCCGGATGTTGTTTAGGGGAGAGAACTGAATGTCAGACTTGTCAATTAGCTGAATTCTTATCATCCTTAAAATCTTCTTCTGGTTCTTCTTAAGCACATACTCGTTGCTCTTAAGGTTGAACGAACTATCCTTACTCTTATCCAATTCATGACCAAACTTAAGGGCTTCTTCCATTTTTGACTTGAGTGTTTTTCATGGAGCAAAGACTGAAAAACTTTACCCGAGCAACCGTCTACAGAAGTAACAAGAGGAATGAAAGAGCCATTATTGTGGTCACATGCTGGGAGGTATTGATTGGGTGCTTTGATTGCTCTATTAACCATTCCAATCCCCATTTTTGACTGACAAATGAAGAAGCTCACATTCCTCTTTATCTGAACTCGAGCCAAATAAATTAGGAAAAGAAGATGATCTGAATTGAATTTTGCATGAGTATTAAACTTGGACCACCGTTGGAAAAAATTCGTCTCAGCTTGTATAGTATAATTTGTATAACCGTAGACTTGGCTGTGCGCTATTAACCTTAACCAATGAATGGAGTGCGATGAGTCATTCCTCCATCGAGTGACCTAATTTGTGGGAATATTTGTAAGACGCCCTTTATAATGAGACTCTTCCTCGCCCATCGCCTACCGCCTCTTAGAGTCTACCATTATAAAAATTGAACTATTAAGATCTGTTGGAGAGAGGGAGGATTAGGCATAATTTATGAAAGTAGTAATTTTTTGCAAAATTTTGGAAGTATTGGAATAGTAAGTTTTGGAAGGAAATTTCTGATGTTAAGGGAATCTTTGGTAGCCAGAATCGTCTACTTAAATATATCAAAACTAAAAATAAGAAAATACCTTAAAAAATAAACAATTTATCTTAAAATACAAAAAAGAGCAATTTAAAAAATTTTTTTTAAATTTCACTTTGCCAGTTGACATGGGCCTGCAGGCCTGTGCATGAACTTTATTCAACGAGTTAAGTACCGACCTTTGGCTCAGTGGGGATTCGAACCTTTTACCTTGCCCTCGGTAGTCCGAAGCCGTAGCCACGAGCCACCATGCCAGCAACAAATTATTATTGCAGTTAACTCCGTTGAAAACAATATCGACTAAGTGCAATAATATTTTCTTGGTTAAACAAATGTTTATGAGGTTTATTACTGTTTCAGTTTCAAGACCAAAGGCAACCTGACGAAGCACATGAAGTCTAAAGCTCACTATAAGAAATGCATAGATCTGGGAATCATGCCAGTGCCTACTGTAGTAGACGACTCTTACGTTGATGAGGAGGCCCTGGCTCATCAGGTAATTAGCTGTTAAGCCCCATTTCTATTACTAAAAATTTGTACCACAACAAGTCGCATGACACGTAACGGCATAAGTATGGCCACATACGGCACAAAAATGTCCCACGCGCCACAAGGATTATTAACATGGCACATGTCGTGCTACTTGTGTTTGGTACTTTTATGAATAGAAACAAGGCGTAAGGTGAAATTTATTTCTTAGTCTCTAAGTCCCTTTCATATCAATACTCAAAAAATATACATAAATTAAATTTCATCTTTTCTCATATTTTAACTATTAATATATATTGATATAAGTAGAAAGAAAAACAAAATGAATAAAATAGATAGTAGTCCCTCATTTTCAGACTTTCTGTTTTAACGAACGTACTCAAAACAATACTGTAATAAAAATTGTCTGAAAATATAATGGATTATTTTTCTATAATTGTGAAAACTGTATGAACCTAGTGAGGGTTTTTCCCAAACAGTGTTGTTTTGTTGCTTACTATACTTAACTTAATGTTGAACGTGGTGTGTACCTGTACTGTATCTGTTGAGGGTACAGAATTTTAAGGGCAGACATCGCTTGTAGGAAGAGGAATAGAGATGGCGTGCCTTGTACACACTTGTTCAGTTTCCTGACCAGTCACAGTTTGTTGTATTAAAGTTGTTTCTGTGTTACTTTACTGTGCAAGGCTTATTTATTACATTACTGTACTTGTTAGATAAGGTTTAGAAACAAAATTGTTATTTGAGGCTGTACAGTACCGTAGTTTAAGTAGTGTTTGTTCATTATTGAACTTAGGCCTAGTTAAATGGCTTCCAAATGTAAATGAGTTGTAGTGTCTATCGAAGAAAAATTTAATGCCATTTTTCTATTATCACTCCCTATTATCGGACATTTTTAGTCACTAAAAATATTGAACAACGTCATCACGGCCTGTTTACATCAGTTAAGTGAGGCTCTACTGTAAATATTGCTCTAAATTCTCTCTCTCTCTCTCTCTCTACAAACTCCCCCCCCACTTTTTCCTCTCACAAAATAAAAGTCCCCAAAGTTCAACCAAAACAGAAGAATATCACAGAAGGACATAATTCAGAGATACCGTAAGAGAAAAATGGATTGAGGTCACCTGCATTCAGAAGTCTTCTGCCTGGGGATATGGTCAATATCGCAGCGAGGAAGTCTGCTCCCTCTGGTCCGAAAAGATGACCTAGTGGTCGGCCCAGCCTGTAGGTCCTCAGTTGTGTCCCCAGGTGATATCA
This sequence comes from Stictocephala bisonia, assembly GCA_035578905.1. Classification (NCBI taxonomy): domain Eukaryota; kingdom Metazoa; phylum Arthropoda; class Insecta; order Hemiptera; family Membracidae; genus Stictocephala; species Stictocephala bisonia. The sequence continues at coordinate 1,238,334 of JAQJVL010000234.1, forward strand.
TGGAAAAAGGCAATGTAGGGGATGATCCGTCTCCCCTCCCGGACCCCGGAGCCAAATACCAAATATTTCTTTAGCCAGACATACTATGATCAACGGCCATGAAGAAATTACGACAAAATAAGAAAAATGTGAACGAAAAGAGCTTACAGGGAAGAACGACACAAACCACATAAGGACACAGCGTGTAATAAAAAACACTCTATTCTTATAAAGGAGTGTGTCATCAAGAATGAAAGTAACTTTACAACATATATATAAAAATATCACAAATTACAATTAAGTCAATTGGCTCTTTTTAGATTATGCAGAGATGGAATTTTGAAAACACTAAATTTTTTAGTTAAAATATGTAATAAAATATCCGTAAGTAGTATTTTCAATCAAAATAAGTTGGTTGTGAAAGAATCAATTGTCTTTTCAAAAGGTACATCTAAAATTTGTATATAAAATCTATCAAAACAAAAAACGAAGGACTCTCATCTGATGTCATTGTATACAAGAATTGAGTTCTAAATTATAGGCTCACTATCTAAGTAATATCCTCAAAAAATAAAGAAAAATATTAGTAAAAAACTTATCATTGTTAAGAATATCGCCGGCAGGAATGCTGATGATTGTCTTTAGGAGGATTCCTCAATGATATACTACTCTAACTCCTTAATGCACAAAACAAAACACGGCCTGATCAGCTGTTCCATTGAAGAATTCCATTATGACAACAGTTATGTCACAGTTGTGGCGACCACAAAAACAGCTAATAAACAGTTATCACCCTTTTTTCTAATTAAGTGTTGCAAAACAAATATTAAACGCTGAAAAAACTCATGCATAGATATCGGGGAAAAAGCAAAACAAATCTGTTGAAGGTTAAAAATAAGTCCTGACAGTTCATTTCTATTTGTTTGGAATTAATGATAATCTGGAACATGTTGTAACTAAGCTAATTGTAGAAAGGACAAAGTAGTTTATAATAATACTAAAATTTTTAACCAAGGTAACGGCGCCTGTGGCTTACCAACAGATAGTAGTACCAAGCACACATGCACTGAACACCGACCGCAGCGCTATAACGGCGGGATTCAAACAGTACTTACTTTAAAAACACGCCTCGTAAAACTGAATCACTGCACAGGATTAACGGTGAATTCTCTTTTATTCACACACATATGACCATTGGATTGGTTACAAAGATAAGACAGAGGTATATTATATAAGTAATCGTTTTTATAAATTTGCAGGTAATTGTTAATATCAGCCATGTTTCAACTGTAATCACCTTCTATTTGATATCGTAGATTATCTATATAATGTGTTAGCCATCTATCCTTCACTGCTATCTTCCACTAAATTATGCCTGTTGCCATGTACTATGTTTTTACTATACATTTTATCTATATATTTGATTAGTTTTCTAGTACTTTCACCATAAGAAAAAGTACCTTGTCATCTTAATAAGTATTATTATAAAATTGTACTTTTTTATTTACCTTAGTTTTTCTACTAATTTTTAAATTTTTGCAAAATGAGAAAATGATTATTTACCTTTAATTAAAGGAAATATAGTAACAACACAAATTTATTAAAATTATGTAATTTTGCAGCAAGCCCTTCGAGAAAAACAAGGTGTTGATCCAGAAGAGTCTGAAGAAGAAGAAGAAGAGGAAGAGGATGAGACCGAAGAAGAGGATGATGATGAAGGTGTGGTATTTAAAAATGAGAGAAAATATATGTTTACATTTTAATGCCCGTAATATGTAAAGTGCTACAACACTTCATTCCAAATCCGCAGTCAAATGAATGTGTGCTAAGATAGTGCTCAGTAAATTTTTCCGTTTTCTGTGAATAATTGGAAACAAATCAATACCTTGTATTGAAATAAACTTCCTCTCCTTTTTCAGTTACCATTTTTAACACCTTTTATTTATTAAACAAAAAATAGACACTACTTGTAGCCATCTTCGATACACCCATATGGCACAGTGATTTTGGAATATCGATATTATGTCAGAGAAGTATTTATTTCAATTTAGAAATATATTGAATTTTTTCAATATTACAACCTATTTGATTATCTTGCTAAAACACTGTTTTATTTCATTTAATATATATGTTACAGTCAAAGTTGATGTTTCAGTGAAGGTTGACATTCACTAGTGATAGTTGACCTTCACTAAGCATTGCAGTGAAAGCTGATTTGTTAAATTCAAGGATCAACTTTCACTAGTGAAGGTTAACAATTCCTAGTGAGCGTCAACCTTACCTAAAGTGTTGTAGTGAAAGTTATAAAGTGTTGTATCAATGCTTATTATATTTTATAACACTATGATTTTTATATGCTAACAATTACATTTAAATTAAAATTATTTTGTCTGCATTTAGGCGGAATAAATAAAGACTTATTATTTTTCAAATACAACTTTAATTACAATAAGTTATTTACAGTTCATTTATTACAACATGGCAATGAATTATGGCATTTACTGTTGCAAAGTACATTGTTTTTCTTGTAGACACATTTTTTGGATTGACAACTGCATTTAAAAAACCCTTGCCCACTTCCGTTTGATTGTGCAGTTGTAACAGTTCGCAGCGCCAATGTTTTGTCCAGCGAGCCTTCTTCTTCTTTTAAAATGTGTATTGGACAAACAGTAAATTGTGATCTGGAAATAAGAAAATTCTGTAAACATAAACACCTGAAAAAGTTCTTCATCAAACAAAAATATTTAATGCTGTCTTGTTCTGATACAGGCGATATCAATTTATTGATTCCGTTCACTTCAATAATATCATATCTTTTTAAAAACCTGTAGTCATTGCCATCCTTATGAGATTTCTCTTTTAGTTTTTTTACTTTACTCATAAGTCCATCATACTTAACTTTGTCCATTTACACGCAATTGAATTTAGAGTTGTCTAGCCCTCGTTGAAGCTGTTCATAAAACTGTGCACTCTTGGACATAGTGAGAGAAAGACTTCACTGGCATAAGAAACTACACCAAACAATCCGATAAATTATAACTAACCTCAAAATGGTACTTGATTTTCAACATACTTGCAGAGTAATTATAACAACTCTACCCGTTTTGGTGCAGTTACTGCTATTTTTCCATGATGCTCATAACAAGAAAGTTCAGTACATTGAAGCCACTATATCATATACGTATAAAGAACAATGTAGACATTTTATTAATTTTTAAATTATATCTCTTAGTATTTGTAAATGTTAGATTAGCCTTACTAAAGTTTGTAACTATACCTTTGTATCAATAACTACATGTTGGGTATGTAATTTTCTAACTTTCAGATGAGATGGAGGGCGAGAACTGTGTGGAGAGAGAGGCTGCTCGATCCCTCTTGACGTTAAGTGAAACTTTACAGACAGCCACACAAAGACAACATGCCCGTGCAGGTTTACTGCCTTTCCGTGTTCGCCCAAGCACATACCCGTACAGCTTTACACAGCCCATTTCTCAGTCGCAGACACCCACTGGTAGTGTACAACCAGATAACGAAAAGGTACACATTTTCTAGTTGAACTCTTAATTAATTATTTACATCACACATTGTGAAGAAAACTAACTACCTAGACTCAGGATACAAGATGATCAAGGCCTTTCCATAAGAGAATGTTTGGTCTGAAGATGACAGAATCAATAAAGTAACCACAAGTGTATTGTATGGTGTCATCATTCTAGCAACAAGTAAAATGAGAGTAAAAATTTGTTCACGAGTATTAGAAAGAAGCATGACCAATCATGTAATAAATAAATTTCATTGGGTTTTCTTAAATTGCTATAATCACTGATTTTATATACACACAGATTTCTCATCAAATGCTAAATTTGTGTTTTATTATCAGCTGTTTTTGTGGTCCATTGTGGAGCGCTAGTGTAGTCCTATTTAATTATAATGCAGTTTAAACCAGCTGTAGTAGCAGACGTCACTAAGGAATCAAATTACTGGCAGAATCACTCCTATTTCATTAGAAATCTGTTTGTAAATCTAAAAGCCATTTACCACTCATCACTATTTCTCCAAAACTGTGCGTCTATTTGACTTGATATTTTGTACATAGGTTTATCTTGGCCCCTAGAGGCTCACTAAGAAAGAATTTTCCTCTCCGACCTCAGGACTCCATCCCGCTGGCCTCCAAAATTCCCATGGCATTCTTATGGAGCTATATTAATTGATTGATTTATTATTTGATTAACAGCTGTTAAATAAAAGCAAATTAAATAAAATTGTGGTAGGCTTAACTTTTAAAATAAAAAATATTTTATATGAGTACAGTAGTATATTATACATAACATCAGCTGTCCTTAATTGGATAAATTGTAAACTGAAAGCTTGCTGCACATTTTGATTATATAATCAACTCAATATTATGACCAGCGAAGCAGGCCGGGCAGCTAGTTATAAATATAATCAAGAATAAAATTTAACTTGAAATTCCCTTATACTATGTCTTTGGGATCCAGTTTTTATTTTTATTTTATTTTATTTTATCTATTTCAACGGCAATGCCATTACATACATAAATTTGATGACAGAAAAAAAAACAATAATACAATAATACAAGAAAGACATAGTGGTACAATTCAATAGACAATGTAAAGAAACAAAATAATTGAGTAATAGTATCAAAAGAAAAACAAGCTAAAAAGTGGTAAAAGTGGGTAACAAGTGTGGAGGTAACTAGGGAGGTGTGCTAGGTAGGTTGCACGTCCTATGTTGAAGAGGCAACCAATTTCCGTTTTAGAGTGCTAAGACTGTCATTGAAGAAATCAACTTCAGTAGGGATGGAGTTTCCAAGTTGATGTAATCTTGCCACAGGTCCAAACTTCAGGTAGTTGGCACGGTGGTGTTTGTGGACAAAAAGCTCAGTTGACCTAGTGACACGTGGAATCCTGAACTCAATCTTGGAGAGCAGAGCAGGATAGTCGATGTTCCCATTTATCAGCTTGAAAAGGAAGGAGAGGTCAACAAGATCACGCCGAACTTCAAGAGGGCAAAGGTCAAGTTGTTTCATCAAATCTTCAACAGGAACATCATAGAACGGAAACCCCAATCTTGAACCAACAAGTCTAATAAATCTTCTCTGTATTCTTTCCAATCTGATGGTGTGATGAAAATAGAATGGTTTCCAAACAACAGAAGCATACTCAAGATTAGGACGCAGAAGAGATTTATACAGAGTTGTAATGGAGTGTATGGATAAACCACTTCTAGCAGCTCGTGATAGAAGCCCCAGTAGCCTATTAGCTCTTCCAGAGATTACATCAATATGACGTTCAGGAGAAAGAGTTTGACTTAAATGCACTCCCAAATCCTTGATAAACTGAACGTGCTGCAATCTAGTGCTCTGGATACAATAATCTGCTTTGAGATTAGTATCACCTCTATGAAAGGACACCACCCAACATTTAGACTTATTAAGCTGCATAAGATTGTCTTCACACCACTTAGCAACACCATCTAGTGAACGCTGCAAAACATTGTTGTCCTCGACTCTGTCAATAACTCTGAAGAGCTTAATGTCATCGGCGAAGAGTAGAAAATTGCTCTCAATGACCTCACCAATGTCGTTAATAAACAGGTTGAAAAGGTAGGGACCTAATAGGGAGCCTTGAGGAACCCCTGATTTGACACTGAAGGGATTAGAAAAGCCACCACCGAACCTAACTATGGATGATCTCCCTGTCAGATAGCTGTTCAACCAAGATAGGAGAGGGTCAAAAATGCCATAAGACTCAAGCTTAGATATAAGCAAGGAGTGGCTAACCTTGTCGAATGCCTTGCTAAAGTCTAGGTACACTGCATCTACTTGAGAGTATTTATCGAAGGCAGCCAGAATATATTCCTCGTACTGGACAAGATTAGTAATAGTCGAGCGGCCACTAGTAAAACCGTGTTGTTCCGGTATCAAAATTGAAGCAAAGAGTGGCTTAAGGCGATCGAGGACTATTGATTCAAATATCTTGGCAATCGGTGACTGTATGGTAATGGGTCTATAGCAGGATGCTGAATCTCTTCTTCCATCTTTAAAAATTGGAACCACGTAACTAGTTTTCAGAGACGAAGGAAAGAAACCTTCTTGGAGACTAAGGTTGAAGAGCTTAGAGAGTGGGCTACACAGCAGGTCGTTGCATTGACGCATGATGACCGAAGGGATACAGTCAGGTCCAACACCTTTTGATACGTCAAGCGCATCAATCTTTTTTTTTATCTCCTCAGCGCTGCATTCAACCTTTGACATGAAAACATTGTTGTCTCTTAGGGGAAGAACAACAGTGCCTTGAACAGGTTCAGAGTAGACACTGGAGAAGTGACAAGCAAATAAATTGCACATTTCAGTTGGATCAATCAATCACATCACAGTTTAAAATTTGTGTGTGTATATTATATATTCAACAGTGTAGTGTTCATAGGGAGACATTGTGTTGTGGAGATTGTAGGCACTAGGTTATATAATTGATTTTATACACAAATATATTTCCCATCCAATGTTAAATTTTGAGTTTCAAAATATCAGCTGTTTTTGAGGTCAATTGTGGAGCGCTGTTTTAGTCCCGTGTAAACGTAATGCAGTTTAAACAAGCTGTAATTGCAGGCCTCACTAATTAACAAAGTTATAGGCACAACTATTCCTATTAGACTGAATATCTATTGAAGGTATATAAAGTATAATCAAGGGTTATATGCTTGCTCCTCTTATAATGACACAGTCCGCTCAATGGTTGCCATCAATGTAGACACTACTAGAAAAGTCTGGGCAGTCTATGTTGAGTGGTAATCAGTGACCGAATGTTGTGTAGGGAAGGAAACTGAGTATCAGGCTTGTCAATTTGCTAAAAGTCAGACCAATATTACATGGTTTGGATTCCATTTGAAGCTGTAGGACCCTTAGTTATTCTAGCTATTAATAAATGGCTCTATATAATGAACAGTTGACCTTAGCTAGAAACAATACTTTCATATCTCCTCAATCAGGGTCTTAATAATTAATAATAAAAAAGCATGCTTTACTAGTAGCAAATAACTTAAAATGTGTTATTAATTCAATCTAATATGTCTCAGATTATAAAGATATGGGAATTTTGAGTATGGGAATGTATACACGCTGACTTCCCCCAATGAAGACCTTGTGGCTTCTCCTTTTTGAAATGGTTTTTGAATTTTATTGGGAACAAATTAGATATCTTTTATATATTAAATTGAGTTTCTTTCTATGTAAAGGGCCATTTTGGAATTTGCCGCTATGGAAAGTACTACTGTGAAATCAAGACATCTGTTTACACTCTTCTATGATCAATCTGTGCTTTGGCAGATATCTCATAGTGGCGGGGAGATGCCCAGTGAGGTGAGAGTGATGGAGGGAGAGTATGGAGTCTCTGGCCGTTTCTACTTCCCTCCTTCCAAGGACTCGGGAGACTCTCCTGTAGAGTCGTCTGTTAGAGTCAAGCAGTCTACACCCATAGACCTCAGCAACAAGCCTATTGGTGTGTATAGAGCAACAAGTTGATTTTTTTGGGTTTAGTTTTAGAATGTATACTAGGTTTATGACTACTACTCTTACCAGCGATCCAGGTAAATTTCATTTTCTGGTAAAGTGAACTCTTTCCTTGTTGGCATTCCGAAATTTTAACATTTTTAACTGATTTGTTTAACAAGAAACAATTCGTAATACTAGCAACGTGGAAAACAACAATTATTTAGAGTTATGGTGACCGTTTCCTAAACCACCAAATCACTGCTGGGAAGTCAACACCTTTATAGTAGACATACAATTTTACCGTCAGCAGGCCAAAACATGTTTTTCTATTTTAACTGTATGGTTTATGTTTATTATTATAATGAGTTATTGTGGACACTGAATGATTATCAAAAGTCCAACCTTGTGGACAGTAAGTTAGTATTATGAGTTTTAAAATTTAAAATCATCAAGAATTACATGTACATTATCACATATTTAACTGTAGAAAAATTTAAATAATAATGAATTTTTCACAAAATCCAAATTTTTGTTCGCTAGAACAGTTCTTCACATATCAAATGACACTTCAAGTGATATGATAAGTTATTATTGACCAAATCGTTGAAATACATGTTTTTTGCATTTTCCGTGGAGCGAAACGGCCTCCTTAAATATATGCTTTATTCTTCAACTGGTTGGATTAAGTTAGATTAATTAAGTTGGATAAAGTAATTTAATATAATCATTATTTTGATCTCCAGAAAAAAACACTCGAGTGTGTGAGGCAGCAATGTTGTTAGCATCGCTGTGCTCTACCATGGAGAGGTTACCAGTAACAACTGCACCAGTCAGTGAGGACAGCACATTGCTACAAGCATATCTGACGGAGAGAGCAGTGCAAGACACACGGATTAAACAGCACCAATTACGGCACAAAGCAATAGCAGAGGTGAGATTTGACACTGACAACTACCTTCTTAAGGCTTACGGAGGTTATAAAGTTTTTGTAAATTTTGTTTAAAATATAATGATTTTACAAAAACTTGCTAAATTATTTTACTTCATGAACATTCAGCCACTCTCTCTTGGTCTAAGCCACTCTAGCTGCCAAGCAGCCTCGGGCCTATACAACTTCATTGGCCCCTCCATCCCTCCCCACAGCTAATTTATTTATTTACCAACGGTTACACTATTTACAATAGTTTACAATATTAATTTTTGTTATACAATTGGTACAGGATGGCACAGCAAGAGAAAGCATGGTACATGCTGACACATGAATTTTGACTCCCTTCTAACTTTTTCATGCTTTTTTAACTTTCTTTTTGTGTGTGCAAATTTATTAAAGTCAGATAAGGGAGTTGACAAAGGCAGAATCTGAGTATACTTTCATGATGGAAAATAAGTGCATCGCAATATGTAGAGCAAGATGAAACAATAAATAATGCAGAGATAACTATGAGTAATAACAACAACAATGACTACAGGAATCTACAATAAGTACAGATGCAGAAATAGACTATGAAAAGCAATAACAATAGTAAGTAACCATGAGAACTAAGTACAAATAACGTGCGTCTTGATGTGGAGAGCTAAGGGCAGATAATAATTATAACAAGATAGACTATATTTGAAAACGATAATGATAATAAATAACTAAGTGGTACAGGAACAAGATAGACTATGAAAGCAATAGCAAAATAAATAACCGTAAGACCTAAGTATAGAGAACATGCGTCTTATGTGTAAACTATAAATAACAATACTAATAATGAACGACCAATAAATAATAATAACAAAGGTAGACCATGAAAAATGAAAATAAACATAAGAATAAGTACAGAGAACATGCAGCTTAAAAAACAAGTTTAAACACATTCCTTCTAAAGGACGAAGATGTTTCGTTGAAAAAGTCAATTGTTGACGCAATCTCGTTCCCAAGACGCTGCAACCTGTCCAGACCGCTATTGTAGGCATAGTTCGTTGGAAAATGTGTATGTGCGAACAGGTGCGAAGATCTGGTCCCTCTCGGAATGAGGAAATTAATCTGCTGTAGCATGTTGGCAGAGTCAATATCACCGTTGACCAACTTGTGTAGGAAAATTAGGTCAAGCAGCTGACGTCTAAGATGGAGAGGCTGAACATTGAACCGCTCCTGGAGCTCCAAGATTGGTGAGTCTCGATAGTCATAACCAAGGCGAACACCCAAAACACGAAGAAAGGGGGCCTGGACTCTGTTGATTGATTCGATGTGGCCAAGCTGGTAAGGCGACCAGATAGTTGATCCATACTCCAAGATAGGTCGGACGAGGGTCTTATAGAGTACCAGCAATGCTTGTGGAGATCTGAAGTCTCTTGTGGATCTTAGGATGAAGCCCAAGAGGGTGTTTGCTCTAGAGATGACATGATTGATGTGTTCAACAGGGCTCAAGGTAGGAGTGAATATTACACCAAGATCCTTTACACGATCCTCTCTTCTCAGGATTTCACCACCAATACTGTAGTCAGAAGTGGAGAGTACAGCAAGTCTTGTAAATGAGACGACATGACACTTAGCTACGTTAAGTACCATAGAGTTCAGAGCACACCAAGCCTCAACTTTAACAAGGGACCGTTGCAGACTCTCTTGGTCTGAGGATGAAGAGATCCGGGCGAATATCTTAAGGTCATCAGCAAACATCAAGCATTCGGAAGTCAGTGCATCAATGATGTCGTTAATAAAAGCATTGAAAAGTAGAGGACCTAGGTGTGATCCCTGAGGAACGCCAGATATAGCCCTAAAGAGCGGAGAGAAAGACCCCTCACACTTTACAATTAAGTACCGATCCTCCAGATAGCTTGACAACCATTTGATAAGATGGCCACTAACGCCATAACCAGCAAGCTTCGCAACCAACAAGCCATGATGAACCTTGTCGAATGCCTTCGAAAAGTCCAGATAAATGCAATCAACCTGACAAGAATTAATAAATGCCGAAGTCACATATTCATTGAATGATAGGAGATTTGTTATGATGGAGCGGCCCTGAAGAAACCCGTGCTGATTACATGCAAAATATTTCTTCAGATAACTGGAGAGGTGATCCAGAACCAAGGACTCGAAAACTTTAGCCAGAGCCAATTGAATCACAATTGGTCTGTAGTTTGTTATACTACATCGATCGCTGGACTTGTAAATTGGAACCACAAAACCTTGTTTTAGGACAGATGGAAACGTTCCAGAATGCAACAGGAAGTTGAATAAGATTGCCAGATGAATAGTAAGAACGGGAGAGCAGAGTTTCAACACAACAGGAGGTATACCATCAGAACCAGCACTTTTAGATGGGTCAAGCTCATCAAGCTTCTTTTGGACATCTGTGGCAGATAACTCAATCGATGACAGAGAATCTCCTCGGGCAAAATCAAAAGATGGGACTTGGACATCACCAATACTAAAAACTGAGGAGAAATGTTCAGCAAAGAGGCCACACTTGCTGCTGGGATCCTGAGCCACCCTTCCGTTCCAAGTCATTGTAGGAGGAAAGCCAGGTGCACCTTTTAGGGTGGAGACATGTGACCAGAAGGATTTTATGCCATGAGGAATACTGTCCTCAATTTTTCCAATATAAGTAGCATAGCATTCAGCTGCCAGAGCTTTGCATTGGGTTCTTAAGTTTCGAAAAACATCCAGATCAAGAAGGCTACCAGTAGTTTTAAACCTTTTGTGAGCAATTGTTTTCCTAATCACAAGATTCTTCAATTCGCTGGAGAACCATTTAGGAAAGCTAGAAGCACAGACTCTCTTCATAGGTGTGTTCCGTGTTTTGATGAAGGACAGCTGGTTGCTAAAGGTGCTAAATGCTTGCTCACTATCATGCAATTCGCCTATGACAGGATATTGAAGAGCTTGTATTTCATTAAATATAGCTACGGTGTTACAATTTCTAAAATCTTGGACTAGCTTAATGCAACTTGGGCGTACTGGTTCAGGGACAACAGCAGATATCTCCAAGGTAGGGTGATGTCTGTCTTCAGGAAGAAAAGAGTTAGGGACCGGAAGTACTTCAGTGTCTGGAATTGACGAAAACAACAGATCAAGTGTGACACCACGGAAGTTAAACACTCTGTTAAGCTGTTTGAGATCATACAAATTAGCCAAATCAATAATGCAACTTGAAGGTTCATCGGTAGCTCGAAGTGGTCCAGTCCAATCTGTATTAGGCAAATTGAAATCATCTACTAGTAAGACGTTGTCATTATTAAAGCCAATAGCTTCTTCAGCTGTCTGACAGAAGTCCTTGTATACAGAATGGTGGAGATTGGGAGGTATTCCTATACACCCAATTACAGTGCTAGCCTGGCCAGTGTTCATACGTAGAAAAACGCTTTTGTTGTTCTGGTTAACAGGAGAAATATTGCTGCTGGAGATAGAATTATTTACTGCAATCAAGGCACCTCCTCCACTAGACTTGCCACTAGTCACTGCTGACCGATCGCACCTGAAGACAGTAAACCCTTGGAAGCCCAATTCAGAATCAAGAATATCAGACGTAAGATTTGTCTCAACCAGAGCAATCACATCGTAGGAAGTGGTGGCTAATACTTGCAATAACTCATTAAGTTTACTTTTAAGGCCATTAACATTTTGAAACAGGCAATTGATTGTATGTGGTGAACCGTTGGAGCTTACTAGTTTTTTTGATTACTGACAATGGAGGGAATATTATTCTTGTATTTGGTGCTAAGGCCCTTTTCATCAAAACAACATATTCATCAAAAATTAAATATGAAAAATAAACAATTTTCTTAGCTTTTACTAGGGCCTACTAAAACAAAATTATTTTATAAGCAGCACAAATTACCATAAATATAAACAAATAAAATAATACTAAATACATTTACTCTGTAAAAACCTAAGATTCAGAACCTTACAAATCCAAAATTTGTCTAGGTCTTACAGTGCGACCTGATCTGGTCATGCCAGGTAAGCTGGCTGCAGGTTCATCCTGCCTTCCAGCATTCCCCCCATGTACCACATCATTAGTCGGCACTGGTGGCACAGTGCTGTAACTCAGCTACTTGGGGACAAAGTGTTTGGAAGATTGTAGGCGATAGGTTCCATGCTCGCTTCTCTTAATACCGGCACGGCGTCCGCTCAATGGTTGTCATCAATATAGACACTACTAGAGAAGTCTGGAATGTCCGTGTTGAACGGTAGTCAAGGTTCGGGTGTTGTATGGGGGAGAGAACTAACTGCTGAAAATCAGACCAACACTAGGTGGTTCGGATTCCACGTAAAGCTATAGGTCCCATAGTTGCCCTGGCTATTGGGCTATTAATAAATAGTCCTTTCTGAGCTAAGTCGAACTCAGATAGTAACAATGACTGCACTCGTTCATCTACACTCATCACTCTCATTCACACCTTATATCTCTACGATCGGCGTTTTAGAGATGAATAATGAATGAATTATTTGGGAATGTCACAACTAAATCTTCATTAGTTGAAAACAAACTGTTATTACCATGTGACTTTGATTTGCTCAAATGATAAGAGTTTCTCCTCAATACATTTCCAAACTTATTCTTAACTAAATAAGACCTAGGATACTTGTCTTTTTAATTACAACACCAGGTTCCCTGCTTTATTAATACTTTCTCATTCTTGGCAAATTCATCTCTTACTCTAGAATTTAGGTTGTAATGGAATTTAACTCGGGATTGTATTTTACAAAGATTCTTCTTAACATTATTAACAGTCACTGGCTTAAGCATCATGTATTGGAAGCCTAGTACGCATCCTTCTAGAATATAAGTGCAGGACTTATTCCTATATTATACAAAGGCAAATTTCTGTAATCCATTAGGCCCAATTCAACATCTTATTTATCATCTTTACACTTTTTTAAAACGTTCTTACAAGTTTGTACCGCTCTATCTGCTAACCCATTAGACTTGGGATATCTAGGACTGCTATAAATGAACCGAAAGTTCCATTGTTTAGAAAACTGTTTACATACTAGTGAATTGAATGGCATATTATCAGCTACAACATGCTTCGGAATACCATGAGTGGCAAAAATAAGCTTCAATTTGCACACTACCTCATCAGCTTCTTTACTTCTTATTTCTAACAATTCAATCCATTTAGATAAATAATCAACAAGTACTAAGTAACTTGTATCTGCTAACTCTAAAATGTCAACAGCTACTTTTTCAAAAGGCAAATTAGGGATCTCATGAGACAACATTGGTTCCTTTATATTACTAGGCCTATATTTTTCACATATAGAGCATTGACCTACATTTTCAATGTCATTTACCATACCTGGCCAAAAAATAGCTTGACATGTCCTGTTTTAATTTTTTCTGCACTAAAATGACCTTCATGTTAGATGTTTAACATTTCTTTCCTCAGTGATATTGGAATAATAACCCTGCATTTGTAAAATAACAATCCATGTTCTACATATATGTCTTGTCACAAGTTGAAATAGGCTTTTAAAGTATCATCTAATTTTTGTTAATCATCTAGTATATAGTAATCATAGTAATCAAAAGTATCATCTAGTTTTTAGGCCAACTATTTTGAACAAAACTAACAACTTTGTTTAAAGTACAATCGGTTTTAGTTTCATTTTTAATTAATTCTTTTTTATTATCAGAAATGGGTACTTGATTATACACAATGTACAAGTTCAATGATAAATTTACCATCAAATTCATCCTTATTGTTAGGCAGATAAGATCTAGATAACAAGTCAGCTATGTACATATATTTACCAGGTAGATATTCAAGATCAATATCAAACTTCAACAATCTGATCTTCATTCTTTGGATTCTAGGTGAAACCACATCACATACATTTTTATTAATAATGGAGACAAGTGGTTTACAATCAGTTTGAACCTTTACCTTCCTACCATAGACATAACAATGAAATTTAATAACAGAATACACTATACTTAAAAATTCTTTTTCAATTTGAGAACATTTTTTGTTCACTTTCAGTTAGATTCCTTGAGGCAAAAGCCATTGGTTGCCCATCAACCATTACAAAACAGCCTATGCCATCTTTTGAACTATCACATTGAATACATAATAGTTTTTTCTCATCAAAATTTGTCAAAACAGGTGCTTCAGCGACCATTTGTTTTAATTTTGTTAGCACATTGGAATGAGAAGCATTCCATTGAAAATCTACATTTGTTTTAAGCAACTCTTATTGGAGCTGTTATTTCAGCCATGTTATGAACAAATTTCCTGAGGGAATTGAACATTCCAAGAAGTCGCTGTAGCTCCTTTTTACAAGTGGGGTTTTTAAGGGTTAAAAGAGCTTTTACTCTGCCAGGATTAGGTTTTACAGTATCCTTAGAAAAAATGTGACCAAAAAATTTAACCTCTTACTTTGTACTGAATTTTGTTAAAATTAAATGGTATGTTAAGTTTCCTGGCCCGTTCTATTACTTTTCTTATTTATTTATTTATTCATAAGACGCCGATCGTCAAGATATGGGCGAATATGGATTTTGAATGAGTGTGATGAGTGTATATGAGCGAATGTAGTCATTGTTACAAACTAAGGCCGACTATTCCTTAGAAAGTGTCATTAATTAATAGCCCAATGACAAATTAACAGCCGGTGGTTATCAGCTGATCCTTCTCAAAATGTATTGACTCTGATTGGGATCGAACTGAGAATCTTTAGCACATGAAGCTGGGATTGAACCAACTACGCTACCGACCAATTATATCATGTGTTATATCATGTTCTATTTTATTTTCTGTAGCTATCAACAGGTCATCAATATAAATTACAACATTAGGAATATCACCAAAGTTAGCTTGATTTATTTTTTGGAACACCTCAGCAGCATTGACTAAACCAAAAGGAAGTCTTAAAAATGTGTACAGTCCAAATGGAGTGATAAAAGTACAATAGCTACTCGACTGTTCATCAAGTTCGATTTGTTAAAACCCTTCTTTTAAATCTAGAACACTAAATACAGATTTATTACTTAACTTAGAACATAAGTCATCCATAGTAGGTATTAAGAAAGGCTCTCTTTTAATTGCTTTTTTAAAATGTTTTGGATCTAAACAGATCGTAAGGGAACCATCTGATTTCTCAATAACAACTAAATTGCTAACCCAGTTTTCAGGTTGATCAACCTTAGATATTATTTTTTCATTTTCTAGCTGATTAAGTTTGTTCTTAACTGACAACAGAATTCTCCTAGGGCTTTCCATAACTGGAACCAAATTTTATTTAAGTTTAATATTACATTTGGCATCCTTAAATTTACCAGTACCTTCAAAAACATCTAAGTTACTACTTATGAAATCTTTCTTATCATCAGATAGAGACAAAGGTTTAGCTACAACAGAGCTAACATTTTTAACAATACCTAGCTTAACACTAGCATTTAGACCTAGAATTGGTTTCATTTTGTCACTTGCATTTTTCGGATTCACAATTACAAAGGGCAAATAAGTAGACCTATCGCTTTCTAAATTGTTAAAATTTTTGTTAATATTAGGCCTACATTTTAGGTTTACAGTACCAATTGGCTTAATTTTTGACCCTCCAAAAGCTTCTAAAATTATGTTAGTGGAATTAACTTTAAACGGTTTGTTAATTATACGTAATACATCAACAGGCAAAATATTAACTTCAAAACCAGTTAATGCAATTATCTTCAACATATATCGAATAGAACCATTCCTTGAAGTTAGATGTAGATTTGAGCATATTATCAACAGTATGTACTCGTGATACTGTGAGAGAGTCTATCACCAATGTTTTCATCATCGTTAGCTTGACTTTTTATTAGGCCTACTTTAGGATTTTTGCTGCGGAAAAAACAGCCTGCAGCAAAATGATTAGGCTTACTGCAAATATTACACTTTTTACCAAATGCTGGACATTTGTATTTACCATGTATCTTGTTACACTTTTTACAGAAATATTCACTATTGTTCGTATTATGCTGTGAAAACTTGCAATTCGACTTTGAAAAATTATGCTTAGGCTTAACGTTTGTTGAAGTTTTAAATACTTCTTAGTACTCACCAGTTTTCCATTATTACTTTGCTTACCATCATTTCATACAAGGTGTACTTCTTTGTTTTGACCTTGATTGGCCTCTGCTTGAATTTTACCAGTTTCCGCAGCACGACTAATGACAGCCGTCTTTTCAAGACATAAATCTGGAAATCTTAAAAGTCTCTCTCGAAGCACTTTTTCCTGTTGATCTCCATATTCACAGGATTTAACAAGTTTTTTAAGATCAGTTACAAAATTGTCAAAAGTTTCTGATGATTCTTGGACCCTGCTATTGGACTTGAATCTTTCTATTACAATGTTCTTTTTTGGGTTTGTGTATTTCTCAAAAGCTTCTAGTACAATTTTGAAATCTTTCGCTTCATATTCAGAGAGATTAAAGATATTGAAGAGCTCAAGGGCATCTTCACCAATTACATTCAGTAATATAGCTACTTTTACGTCTTCAGTTTTTTTTAAAGTCCAGGAGCTTTTAGATAAATTAAAAAGCTTTGCTTAAACTTCCTAAAGTTCTGTGATAAATTACCATTAAGGCTCAAGGGAGTCGGCACATTATACCGATCCATTTCCTCCCTCGGTATCTGAGGACTATCTCTCAGTCCCTACAGATATCTTACTATATTATTCTTACTTGATCACTGTCGTCAGCTTTCAACATTTTACTATTACAACTGTGCCATGTTGTATTTAGTGGCATATTTAAATAAAGCACCAAAATACATAAATGTTATTTATTAACAATTATAAAACATAGTCACTTTTTTATTAAACATTCTGTAGCCATATTCAACAAAGAAGGGGGGACTACTCCCAAGCCAGTCCCATAATGCCATGCAAGGCATAGCCTACTAAATAGATCTATATTTTCTTTATATAAACATACAACAATTGGTGATCAAAGCGCTGATGCGCCCAACTATGCAACTGATTGTGATAGTGGCTAGTCCGTTATTATTAATTTAAGGTTAAAGAATATCAGTTTTGTTATACGAGATTGCTGTTATGGTAGCGGTTATACTTAAGGACATGTTTTTAAAAGTATATATCAATTAGAGTAAAACTTTTCCGCGACTTCGCAGATAGCCCTGAGAAAACGTCCATGAACAGGAATCTTAATTATTCTTGTTACAATAGTAAAAACTAATAACAGAGATGGCAAGAATATTGTAGAATGTGCTAAAAATAAATTATAACTATAGTATATTTGACCATTAGAGTATTCAAATTTATTTTGAAGTGAACGGAGGGGCCACAAGCTAAACTTTGCCCCAGGCCACCAAATGTCTTCTTTCTTAGTAGACTTGTCTTCTTAGGTCAGTTTGTTGATGCACCTTCCCCATTGTACTAATTCATTTGCTTTCGCACGGGTGTGGGAAGATGCAACTACTGGTCATACTAGTGGAGAATGTGAAATGATCAGTCATGTCATTGCGGAGTCGAACCCTTGGATCACATGACTTCTTTTCACGGGAGATTAGCTGGTCTTCATTCAGTCAGAAGCAGGTGTTGAAATGGTTTAAAAACCTGGATTTAGCTCTGTTACGGGAGATCGATATTTAAACACTAAAACACAAGTACTTTGTACTGAAGATTTTATATTATTTGTCTGCTTTTTAAAATCTTATTAGTTTGATTGCTGGCCTGTGAAAGCCATACGATAAATATATACTAATTCCTGACTCTCTCTCTCTCTCTCTCTCTATATATATATATAAATATATATATATATATATATATATATATATATATATATATATATGTACAGTGGTGGCTTTTGACCTAGTAAAGTGGGGGTTCACACACCGGGGGTTTTGGGGTGTACGGAGTACCCCACAAGTAAAAGCGCGCAAGTAAAATGTAAAAACTATACGCTTAAACATGCATTTTAAAATATTTTACAACATATTTTAACGTAGTTAAAAACCATACTTAACCAAACAACAGATTTTAAAAGGAGTGGGAGTGGAGCACACGGCAAGTGTGCACCGCTGGCTTCTACTACAGACGGCCCCACCACCGCCTTCCAGACAGAACAGCTGATTAGGCATTGCATATACGCTATGGAGCACAACTGGGACTGTGCGACAGTACTGCGGGATTAGCGGAAGCTAGCTGAAGGCGCCTCTTTGAGTTTTCTTACGTTTAAAAATTGAAATTTCGTAATTTCAATGTGTAAATAATTTAACCTAAACTAAATGTGGTTCATTTTCTTTTTCAAATCTCACAGGGGGTTCACGTGCTCATGTGCTCTTATGGAGTAACCGCCACTGTATATGTATGTATGTATACTAATTCCTAACCTTTTAACCTAACCTAAAATATATTAAATGATAAATAACAGTTTTGTCTTATTTGATTCTCAGGCAGTGGAGCAGAAAGCCAAGGCCAAACCAACAGGTGTGAATATCTCAGCAGCAAAGGAAAATGCACTTGGAATTCTAGCTCAGACTTCGTCTGATGCTCGCAAGCTACCAACTTCTGAACAGCAAACATCAGTTAGCAAGCCTCAGGCTGAGTTTCTACCACCATCTAGTGGTCCCTCACCCAGCTACGTTAGGTTAGAGTGATTTTAGTTTAGTTTCACCATTTTTATAATATCCTCACCAAGAAACCCAAATTCCATTGGCCATTTATATTTTGGCTATTATATCATCCTTGGCTATCATATTTGCCCTTTAAAACATTTGTTTTATTCACTATTGTTAATTGGTTCATAAAATTAAATAATGATTAATAATAAGGAAGTTAGGAAACTAGTTAACTACTCGCCTTATAAATAAATGACAAGGCATTTTGTTGTATCAGGGTTTAATGAACTTTCTCAAGTAAGATTTCTAATCTTTACATCACCTGTTAAGCTTTTCGCCACGTTAGTCGACTACAATCGATCTGTCGATAATAGGGCTGAGCGCGTAAATTGACTTTAGTCCACGGCGGCAGAAAAACTTCTCCATTGGCTGGGGAAGTTGACAATAGTCCCAAGTGAGCAAAAACAGGATTCTTTGTTGTCTGGTTACTGCTGCAGCCATGTGGCGAATTTTTGAAATAACGCAAGTCACATGGCGTGTTTGTTTAAGGTTCCAGTTGTCTGCCGGTGTATATTTATTTACGTTTTGATCTTGTTGTCACTGTGTCTGCTATTCTTGTTATTTGTAATTGTGTATTTAATTTAATATTTTGCTAAATGTACGTTTAAGTTGTTTTTGAAGTTAATTGAGTGTTATATTGGGCTACATTTCATCAACTTTTAGGCAAGTATGTAGGCTGAAAATTGTTCACTATTTCATAGCTTGTTGTAACCTTCCTAGGCTTTTTAAAAATGGCACATATTGAGATAATAAATGATAATGAAGTAAATTACTATCTGAATAGATATAATGATGATTCAGATATTGAAGTAGATGACCCAGGGGCTACAAGTAATGTTGATTTTTCTTCGGAAAATGATACAGATTTTACAGTTGTGGATGGTAGCCTACAGCTTCTATTTCTAACCAAACAATGAATTGACATGGAATCAAATTGAAATAGGCTCTGAAATTGATTTTGGCAACATACATACATTTAGTAATGTAAATAAGCTAAAGATTAAGTTTTATAATCATGTTTATAAGTGTAAATAGGCAATTTCTTACTACTTTTATCAAAACTATAAGTCTTTATTGTGTTTTTACTTGTGAGTATGGCTCAAAAATATATAACTAAAGTTTCTAATGTTAGTTTAGAAACTTGGAACAGTTGTGTAAAAAAGAGAGAGAAAAAAGAAAATTGAGTGTAGTGAATACTTGACACCATCAAATCTTGGATATGTCAAATCCGGATATAACAAATTGGAGATTTTTCAAACCTAATGTTATTTTTCCAAATTTACTATTTAATAATTATAGTATTGTTGTTACACATAATTATAGCATTATAAGTATTTTCCCTAAAATTAGAAAAAATTTCCTGACTTGGTTAATAAATTAATCATATTTTATATTTCCAAAAAAATGGAATTTTTGTAATTTTCGGTTAAAAACAATATTTTATTGGCAGAAATATAATAAATAAGTCATTTGTTTATAGTACTTGTAAGAAACAAAATATGCATTTTTTAAAATTAAAAAAGCTAAAATGACAAAAGCTCCCAAGATTATGGAGTTTTTTATTCAAGACAAAAAGGTTAAGTTTAATATTCCTGCTGTCAGCTAATCTAAACTGTATAAATAATAAGTCAGAACAGTTAGCTCCTATCAAATTCTTTTTTCTTTGAAAACAATTGGAAAATTTTCATTCTAACAAGTATTTCATTCCTCCGCCATATTCAGAAGAAAATCATACCAAAACATTTCATCCTTTCAGGCGATTCAGATAAATTCTAATCAGATCAAAGTAAGTCCCAAATTATAGTTGTGTTATTGTGTTGTTTTCCATGGTGTGATATGTGAAAGTATCAATTTTACTTCCATTATCATTTGCTATGTTACAGTGAATCTTTTTTTTATTAAAATAGTGGAAAATATCAATCTTTTTTAAAACTTATAGTCATGGTGCATGCCATAATTATTTTGAAACTTGGTTAACTACTAAATAGTCTTCTCTTTTCAATCTCTTAATTTCATATATTTATCTTCCTACTTTTACAGCATTCTGGAGGATGGACGCAGCATGTGCAATATGTGTAACAAGGTGTTCTCTAAACCAAGCCAGCTTCGATTACACGTCAACATCCATTATTTTGAAAGACCATTTCGATGCGAACCATGTGCCGTCAGTTTCCGCACCAAGGGTCACCTTCAGAAACACCAACGTTCAGTCTCTCACCTTAATAAAGTAAGCTATAATATGTTGTACAGTTTGCTGTAAATGCCCATCAGACGTTGTTGTAGCAAAAGATTAGTTTTAATGTACAAAATCAGTATTGTAATACCAGAAAAATTATTATAACAAGAATAATTAGCAATATTATCAATATTAGTTTATTTCATATATGTCCTGACTTAGGTTCACACTAAAGAGTAAAATCGCATCAACCTAGCACATCAGCTGACATATAGTGTGAAGGACGATATACACATTTTAACACTTTCGCTGCGGCCGTGCCCAATCAGGAATTCTTATCCTTTGTTTGCTTATTCATTCAATATTGAGGTAGCATTTGCGAAGGAAAGTGGTTGTTGTCCGTAACTTGTCTAGTACGGACCCAATAACTTTGTACAGTATATGTTTTGGTTTTAGTTTTTATTTTTTTTTTAGTTTGTTAGTGTAAATGGTTGCTGAGACACCAAGGAGATTTTTTCTTCTTGCTTCCCTCACTCTTTTCCGGCAGAGTAGGGTTGGATTAGACAGAACCTACCCTTTAGTATCGTCCTAACGTTCCGGCCGTGCGATCCTCATTTCAAGCAACACAGGCTGCCATTCATTCATTTTTTAAGTATACATACTTCCATCATTTTTATAGCCGGCAATTCTTCCATTTTATTTCACTACATTTCATTCATATAGTTATATTATTCAGTCAGTAATTCAATCATTACAATAAACTTACAGTTTAATTCCTAGAAGTGTTTCATTTATTATCATAGCTCCTTGAATTTACTTAATAGCATCGGCGTGTGCACAATAGTAATAGTGTAAAAAATGTTTAGCACCTGAGGTAAGATTACCAACTATAGCAGCCGCAGCGAATGTGTTTAATAAGAGGCTATCACTTATGTAAATGTGAGCTTATATAAGCTTCTGTGTGATGAGTGGATTCTTAGGAAATCAGTTCAGGCACATGACAAAATTAAAATAGGTTTGATAATAATACTACAATATAATTACAAATCATTATTATTATGTTTACAATATACGGTTTGGTCCCATATGATGCTGACTTTAAATACTGGAGTAAATCGGTATGTGTACGAGACGAAGCAGCGAGGCGCAATTTTGTGTTATCACAATCTAATGAGATTTATATACTCTCGTACTGCTAGAAAACTTCCATTCCTCAAACCGAACTAATATAATCAAACTTGAACTCAAAATATTACAATTATTAATGCATTAGAAAATATTTTAAAATTTGTGAGCTGCTGATGGAATCTGGACAGTTGGTGATGTTTGAATAAATTGACAATAAAATTTACTTTTGCGCTAATCTGCATAAAAATATACCCTTTAATATAAAATTATATGCATTTTCAAAAGTATTTGCTTCTTTACACGTAAATGATTTTACAAATATTTTTATGAGTTTTTAAACTTTGTATGTAGAACTTATTTCTTATACAATAAATAAAACACCACCAAAATATTGTTTTACACAAATAGCATTAACAGGGAGTGTTAATTAAGAAAATTTTAAAACTAAAATCAAAGATATGTGCCCGTAGCTTTAGTTATAAATTTAGAACCTAACCTTTACAAAAACGAATTTTGTGCATGTGCAGTTTTTCAGGCCATCAATAAAAAATACAATTTTTGCACCAATCAAATTTTGGTCCTATCTTAAAATGGTTAAAACTACTACTAAAAATATTGTACCATCCGGAAATTATTTTGTCAGATCCTACTTCCACGTACTTAGAACCATTCAGAAACGGCTTATCCAGTTATTTTAAAATACTTATTTTCCGATGAGTCCATAAAAGTATTAATTACATGTTACAAACAAGTTAACTGTAGAAAGCTTAAATTGAAACATTCATTATAATTTAAACTGAATTTTAGGTTAATATGAATTCTACTTTTGGAACTGCAACTACCACCAATCCTCGCCCATTTAAATGTGATGACTGCAAGATTGCATTCCGTATCCATGGCCACCTGGCCAAGCACTTGCGCTCAAAGATGCATATCATGAAACTTGAGTGCCTGGGAAAACTGCCATTTGGCACATATGCTGAGCTTGAGCGATCAGGGATCAACATGAATGACATTGATACCACCGACTGTGAAAATTCTCTAGAGAGCTTACAGGTACAAATTGTTTTCTTCATTTAAAATAATTATAGTTATAATTAGGCAAGACAAAAAGTGACCTGCATGTTATATTATCGCATAGGGGTTCCAGTAATGGAGGAGAACCGTTCCACTACTCAGCTGCTGTACATTACGGGCGTGACAAACTTCCACCTACAAGTGTTTAACTTCCGCAACAGTGTTTAGTTGAGAAAAAATAACTATAATGAACTATACAAGTTTTTTAATAGCTGTTTTCATTGCTATTCATTGTGTTTTTGTTAACTGTTATTTGAATAAATGATTTCATTTAATCGTTCTAAGTATAATGTGTTAGTGTTAATCAAACCAACCAATTGTCACTGCAAGCTAATGATGTAGTGGGTGGGGCTAGCTATTGTGCTGTCAGGAAGTGACTTACTACCATCCAAGTTTTAAATGGAATGACACAGTGAGGGAAGAGTAGTTTCTAATCTCACTTCTACCATTCAGTACGTCTCTTTCGTACCAGTGCATTCAGTAGGTCACTTTCTACGCGGCCTATAGTTATTAATTAGTGAATTAACACACTAGGAGAGTTAGAGCATTGGAACATTTTTCTTTCAAGATTAAACCACTAACACAATACACAATTCCTAACACATTTAGACACATATTCTACTGAATTTTCTCCAGTGCTACAAATTATCTCCACCCCTTTTTACTCTAAGTCATTGAATGCTGAAAAACTACATAATTGCGCTTCGTAATGGCTAACCACAAAACACTATCACTTAGTACAGTCACGCCTACTACAAAAAATGGTAGGAAGAAAAAACTCTTGAACACAAAAACTGGCACAACAAGCGACGAATGATACAACGTTTCCGACAAAAGCTAAACTCTCGCTAAACCAATGCATTTGAAACAGGAGCGCTACGTAAATTAACGTAGCCCGCCAGGCGTGCCACTGCTGCGCTACGTTAATTAATGTAGTCCGCATTCAATGTGATCATAGTATGTCATGATCTACTAACATAAAAATATTGAGTTTACATGGATTTTGAAATGGATAAGTGGTCTAAGATATTGTACTGTGGCCAGGTACAATGCCAAGAATCGTCAGTTAAGCTGTTACTGTTTCTTTTCTGTGCAACTGTATTAGAGGCACTGGTCTGTGGCATAGTGGTGTAAGGCCCTCCTTAAATAAACAGTGTCCGCTTGGGGAGTGTGGTTGATGGGATCAGTGTTTCTATTACAGTTGCATGGTACAATACTTGTTTTGAAAAATGTTTGAAATATTAGTCTACAACAAATATTCAGTGAAAAAAAACACAGTTATAGTGTAGAAAAAATTAAACAACAAACAAACTCCCATCGTCAATAGCTACAACACAATAAAGCAATTGCTTTATTGAGGACGCCAGCGTCAGAGTGCTGCTGTCAGTCAGCTGTCACATAATACCCCCACTACTCTCAAAGATATCAAAACAGGAAATCCAATTATATTCCTCTTCATAACTATATAAAATATGTGATTATTGCTAGTGCCGTTTATGCGTTATTTATAAAAATCGAATGTATCGCGCAGTGCCATATCATACCTATAATTGACCCAATTTATTGCACTATGCAATAGTCATCAAACGGAGCGTTAAACGTGATTGAGGTGGTGAAATATCACCCCTTGCCAGTTATTGCTTAAATAAAAAGCTTAACTCTCAAAACAAATTTATTATTATCTAATTTATTATTTAATATTTTTGTTCAAATACTTGTTCCTATTTCTAATGTTTCAATAACAAATGATGTTACATGCAAAATGTAAAGAATATGAGGAAAGTGTCATGATATGAAACTGTTGAGTGTCACAATTCAACTCTAATAATTCATATCTGCTAATGTTGTAATACATGAGTCATTAACCATTGTCTTTTGAAAGCTATTTTAGTAGCTAATGCATATCGTATTACTGCTAAACTTCTTTTGTTTGATTGTTGAGATTGTGATTTTTATTTCAAGACCAAATATTAGTCATTCTCCGCTGGAATAGTTTGATGACCATAATAATGTTGGTTATCAACGAAATAAAGCATACATTTTTAAATAGTAACATTACCTTTACTATTTGCAAAACAGTAAAACAAAATAAAAGTTTAACCCTTGATTATTTATAACTTAAAAATAGATATTTCACGTAATAGGAATATTTGTGCCAGTAATTTGGTTATTTAGCGAGGTCTGCTACTACAGCTGGTTTAAACTGCATTACATTTACATGGTACTACACTAGCGATCCACAATAGACTACACAACAGCTGATAATTTGAGACACAAAATTTACCAGTGGATGACAAGGCTGTCTATGTGGCGTGTACTTATGGAATCAATGATATAACTTAAAGTGGTAATTGTATCTGCTGGATACAAAAAGGCTTGTTATAACAAATTACAGTCAAAACCCGATTGTCCGTAACCCTATTTTCCACCAGGTTATCCGTCAGTGTCTGGGTTTGTCGTTCCACGATATGACAGTTGCCGTATGACATCCGTCTGGAAGACGACAATTTCCCCCTGCGGCCGTCTAGCCCTCATAAGCCTAGTTCCAATGGCCTGTCATCTGTAAGGCCTCACTGCTGTCTACCAGATAACAGGTCGTTGGAATAGCTCGCCTGACGTACGGACAGGCCGGCAGGGCTGCCTGAACAGATCCCGTACAACATGGGGAAAGAGGTGGCACAAAAAAGGTCTGTGGTTGGAGATTAAGTTTTAAGCCGCGACATCTACACAGGTCACGGGCCGTTGGAACGGTCATGTCTGATGATACACAGGCGACACACTATCCGTGTACTGACATCGGCCCATCTGATGTCTGCGAAAACTATTACACTGTACTATAGTTTAATTTTAAGAATGTTGATAGTTAATTGTTGTGCCCATTACATAATGTACAAGTTTATGTTTTACAATAAAACTAGGCCTACTGTAATAAAAGCGTAATTGTGACCGGCAGTATATACATTCTGTAACATGTATTTTTTTAACCTTTTCATTCTCATTTCGTTAATCAATATATACTATACAGCATTAAAATTTAATGTGCGTAAGCACTAATAATAAGTTTCCAGCGATATAAGTGTGACTGGGTGAATTCTTTATAATCCGTCAATTCTCCAATCTGTCACAGCTGCGGTACCGACCCCTGATGGAAAATAGGGTTTCTACTTACATGAAAAATGAATTACTTATGAAAAGGCTGTGAGATGCAAATTACATGTGTTTTGTTTAAAATGAAGTGAAAATATTTTCATAGTACATGATCGTGTTTGTAACAGTCCTGAGATCAATTAAATTTTTAAATGAATAAAGTAAGAGTAAAAGATTTACACAGTATATAATTAACAATTTTGGAACCGAACATAAATAATTTGTTGATATAAAATGTTACCCTATTAACAGTTTTGGTTTATATCATAGTACTATTAATTAAAAATATAATAAGAAAGACAGTCCATTAGCAAACTTACTTGAGAAGGCAAGTCCATTTAATATAATGCACCGGAGAAATAATACAAACACAAAACATCACACAAAAAGTCAGTTCCTCTCCTCACCTGAAGAAAGTTCAAGTGGCATTGTACTTGTGTTGTTTTGTATCTGTTCTCTTGTGGATTATGTTAAATGGACCTCTCAGTTGTTTGCTGATGCCCTATTTCTCCTATTATACTAATTCCTGTCCTAGTGCCCTTTAACCTAAAATTAATTGAAAATATGTGATACAGTTTTTTTGGGGGTCGGCACAGTGAAACATTTAAAAATCAAATGCTAAAAATGCAGACAAATAATAAATTTGATTAAAAAAAAGATTAATAATAAATACTATATTTTCATTATAGTACTATAATATAACAAAACTTGTTTCACTGATAATAATTTTCACAAAACATCTTAACCTTTTCCACTCAAGTGGCGGGGCAGCCCCGCCACGCAAGCTTACCACATTAACTCCAATGTCGGGCCGGGCCCAACGTCACTATAATAACGTTCTATGATTGTATTTGGACTGACGTAGTTACATTATTGACCGCTAGGGTTGTTGTTTGATATGTGCTGCTATCTGTAGAATTTTTTCGGAACCGTTTGAGTTTAGTTTTTATCGGTAAACAAACCTCAGAAAATGTAATGTTTGTCGTCTGTGGCTGCCCTGTAAACAGCTGGCTAACTGCAACAGCTATCTGCACTCACGTTGTTCCGTCATATGTTATCGTTCGTAGTGAGCTTATAAAACGCATTGTTGTTGCTAGGTTATCGTTGTTTTACTGTTTATTCATAACATTTTTATTTTACGACGATTCCTGTCGAATAAAATTGATGAAGACGACGGCAGTAGTATTCTACCAAATGATGAAAGTGGCGACAGAATAGTTTTGATTTCGAACCTCAGTGATGACGGTATTACCAACTTACTATTCGACGAGGATTTATATCCAACTAGTTATGTGCCTAAAACATTTCTTTTCATCTTTTACATTTTCTGTATGTTCATAAGTATTTTTACCATAGGCCTATGTGTAACAGGTATGAAAATGAAAGAGCGTTGCAAGTAGGCTATTAGATTTTGTCTGTTTATATTTTTAGCTGATAACATGTTTTGAATTATTGAAAAAAGCTTTACTTATAAATTTGGTCTAAATTATGTACCTTTTGACTGTTGCTAAGCAATAAAATAAAATTTATGGAGCAATTGTTTACTAGTTGCAGTGAAAACAATTTTTTTGGCAAAAATGTTGTTTTTCATAAAAACTCGGTTTTA
Organism: Stictocephala bisonia; assembly: GCA_035578905.1. Taxonomy (NCBI): domain Eukaryota; kingdom Metazoa; phylum Arthropoda; class Insecta; order Hemiptera; family Membracidae; genus Stictocephala; species Stictocephala bisonia. The sequence goes on from JAQJVL010000234.1 coordinate 1,266,576, forward strand.
GAATTTTATATATATATTTTTAATGTATAATTTAGTCTAAAATATTTGAAAATGACTTTTTTTTTGTTTGCAAGGATACAAACAACAGAAAACAAACAACAAATACTATTCTTCCTATTTAAAATTTTTCAAAAATTCTTCTTGTATCCGCTTATTTTGTTAGAAATTCAATTTTGTTCCAATAAATATATATAATTAAACAAATTTGAAAATAAAAATATACTAGCCGACCCGTGCGAAGTATTCGCACTGTATTCTCTTTAAATCCCTCTTAATTAAAGTGCACACAGTATAGTTAGTAACACATAGTTAGAGTGCAATTTAACCTAATGTTAATGTCCAAACTCAATGGTTCTGACACCAGTTTCAGAGGAAGAACTGGATAATGTGATACAAAATCTTTCTACAAAGAAATCAAACGACATACATTACCTGTCAACTTGGCTATTTAAACAATTCTACAAACACTTGCTGGGGCCTTTGACACATCTAATAAACCTTTCCTTTCAGTCTGGACATTTCCCTTCTTCCCTAAAAATGGCTAAAATCATTCCTATTTTTAAGAAGGGAGATCAAAATTCTATCAGCAACTTTAGACCTGTTTCCATTCTTCCAGTGCTAAGTAAGGTCTTTGAGAAGGTCTTCTTAGCACGTTTAAGTCAATTTTTACAAAAATACAACAATCTTCTTTCTAAAGATCAATTCGGTTTTAGAGAAGGGAAATCTACAATAGATGCAATCGTTTGTCTGCTTGAGAGGGTGGTTGAGGGATTAGAAAATCACAGACTCACTTTAAGCGTCTTTTTAGATCTATCTAAGGCATTTGACTGTGTTGACCACAACATCCTGTTGAACAAACTAGAAGCTAACGGTATACGAGGAGTGCCACTTTCGTGGCTTAACTCATATTTACATGGAAGGTCGCAGACAGTCCAAGTATCCAGCCAGTTATCAAAAATCAATGAACTTAAATTTGGTGTCCCCCAGGGATCGATACTCAGCCCCTTACTTTTTCTGATCTATGTAAATGATATATCATCATCTCTATGGCACGGAAGACTTGTCCAATACGCTGATGATACGACCATTGGTTTTAGTGAAAAATCTAAATCTGACTTGGAAATTAATACATTTACGGAATTAAGCGGACTAACGCAACATCTGACAAACATTAATTTAAGAACAAATACAACAAAAACAAATTTCATTCAATTCTGTCTACGCCCATCACATTCGGAGTATAGTACCAGAGTGATGGTAGACGAAACAGAGGTCGAAGAAGTCCAAGCGACCAAGTTTCTTGGTGTGTACTTGGACCGCTGTTTAACATGGAATAATCATATTGATAGCGTTTGCTCCAGAGTGACATCTGGAATTTATGCTATGAAAACACTATCTAAGTTCTGCTCAATAAAAGTAATGCTGACAGCGTATTATGGACTCATCTATCCTCACCTATCCTATGGAGTGGTGCTCTGGGGCAGTTGTACAAACAACGAATTTACAAGATTGTTCAGGTTACAAAAAAAGGTAATAAGAATAATCTGTAAATTAAAAATGAGAGAATCATGCAAAACCGCGTTCAAAACATTACAACTGTTGACCCTGCCTTGCATATACATACTAGAAACCGCCCACTATTGCAGGTCAAAATGTGTTCTCACACGAGGCACAGACATACATGCTCATGCAACTAGAGGTAGGGAAAACTTCCGAACTGGGCAACACAGAACGGTCGTTTTTGAACACCTTCCTTCACAGGTTGGTGTACATTTAATCAACAGTTTACCATCCAAATATAAAAGCCTCAATTCGCCCAAGGCGTTTAAGGCAAGTCTAAAAAGTGTTCTGATATCTGAGGCCTTTTACAGTGTAGGAGAGTTTTTAGCACATAACTGGGAGACCAATGATTTGGCCTGACTGACACCGGTAATGAAACTGCTGCAAGCTTTGTGTATGGAAGAGCAATGAATGAATGTGACACTTTTGTATGTATGAATGTGGAAATTGTGGAATGATTGTGTAAATATGGATTTTTTTTAAGAGTGACGATTGCGATACATGTATATTGTACTTGTCAATGCAATAAATAAATAAATAAAAAAAAAATAAATAAATGTTTGTTTTGATTTATTTAATTCACATGTTACAGCTGATCAAATAATGTAAATAAACATTTCAAGTTTAAATTACTTGCAGAATGATATAATAGGTCGTTTTTCCAAAAAAACTATTGGAAAATGAGAGATTTGTATATTTTCATCAAGTAGTGGGTAAAAAAAGCTTTAAAATGACACCTCATTTATGAAAATTGGTGAAGAATTAAGGAAGTTATGGCGTACCGACAAAAAAAAGTACTTTAGAAATTATAATATATATAGATGTTTTATTTTATAATAATCTATACTTTAGTCATATAAGAAACAAAGAAAAATATATCAGCTTTTTGGAACTATCAGATATATGTTTTTCCCACTGAACAAATGTAGCAGGCAATCTTTGCTTAAAAGTAAATGGAGCTGATAGGGAAACTGGGTTCCCAATAATTGGAGTGGAAAGGGTTAACAAACATGTTAGATGTTTTCCAGTTGGAGGAAATTAAACAATGAAAATAGAACCAGGAAGTTTAATGACTTGCTTAAACAAGACTTGTTTGTCAGAGAATCCTTCACCTAATGGACCAGATTTTTCTGTAATAGCTTAGTTCAGGGTTTCCCAATCTGGTATAAACCCCCTCCCCTTACAATAAATTGTATGGAATGTTTGGGCATATGAAAAAAGAAACAAAAATATATATTTATTTCTACTTTCAAAAGATATGCGATACGTTTTAATTTACTAGATAAGAGTACTGGTAAGAGAAAATGAGAGTAGTCTGTCTTCGAGAAGAATGAGCTTGCATTTTCACTGGTCTCACTTCCCCCTTAACTTGTCTTTAGGTCTCCCAATGAAGGGAGAGTTGTCCCCCATTTTGGGAACCCTGGCTTAGCTAGTTAATATCAACCAGTAGATTTAGGGTTTACAGCAGAGGAAATGTAAAATGAGAAGTAATTTTTATTTAAAACATTTTTAAATAGAAAATATATTTTGTAATTTTATGTTTCAGCTGCTTGCCCAAAAGCTGTATGAGAAGGATCCATCAAAACTGGGTCAATGGAATCCCTCTGAGATGATGCCACAGCACGGGCTGAGTCCTGGTGACACGTCCTCGGAAGGAGAGGATGAAGACATGCCTTGTGCATTACCCTCTGGTCCTGTAATCAGTCCGGTCCAGAGGCTGCCTCCACCACCGATTCAGAAAGCAAGTCTTTCTAACAATGCTCAGTGCAACATTGAGCCTTTAAAGTGTGTTATAAACATTCGTAACTCCCCAATGAGCAGCCTAAATCACAAGGGTCCAAAACACAAAGTGGGCGATGTAAGTGAGTCCGAGGAGTCAGTGAGTGACAGGCGGACAGGGGAGCCCGGTGAGGGCCATTCTAACTAGTGTACATAGATAAGTTGAGTGTGTCAAACGACTGGGCCCAAATGTAAATGTAGTGTGATTAAAATGTACAAATTTGTTTTTAATTAAATGATATTTCATTGTGATTTCTGTCCACTTGGTGACTTTGAATTTTTGTAAAAATCCAGCTTAAAATGTAAACACCTGTCTATTTTTGGATTGTTTTTAAAATTGTAAAATATCCTGAATGGTATTTAAGGTAATTGTTATTTTATTATTGTTTTAACTGTTGACATACATTTGTAGTGGTACTGTGTTAATGTAATTAAGTAAAGTTTTACATAATTGACAAATACGTAATAGATGGTACAAACATTACATGACTTTAATTTTAATCTTCCTTGCTTTGTTTTTGTGTAATTTTGTTCCTACAAGAAAATAGTTGGATTATGATTACCTTCAAAGAAAAATGACCATCTGCAGGAGCTTAATCCTTAATTCCTTTCTCACAGTCAACACTTCAGTAAGACGAATTTATTTTTCCAATTAATTTCTGTCGAAACAGAAAACTTAAATTCTGTTTGTGGCGACTTTTGGAATTGCAGGTGGCATTAGACAGTACAGATTTAGTTCAGTTTAGTTTGATTCTATTATGTGTTCTCGGTACCGTTCAGTGCGATAGACAATATGGCTAGCCTAATCTTATGGTGAAAAGAAAGTGCACTGTCTAAGAAAGAGAAGTGTAGATTTTAAGAGGAATGTGATCAATGTAGGTACTGCAGTATGAAGTGCATCAATAACTTCCACAGAACGATTTCTTCAACAGTGTTAGTACGTGAAAGTGAACCTCACGATCATGAACCTTGCTATCATGAATATTTTTTAATCCCCTTCAGATTCGTGGTATCAAGGTTCTACTGAATGAGTACCTACATTTTTATTTTAACTTTTTGATTGTTTCCATAATTTATTTATAAAATAATACAGTTATGAACATCGATAAATATCTTAATGGTACAATTTTTGAAATATTGCCCTAAAATTTTTAAAAAATTGTTAGTTTTAGTTTCTAATTTTTTGTCATCTTATATTCTTTCTCACATATATGAAGAAAATCAATGCATAATATAAAAAGAACACTTATAGATAGAACTAAAGTAGGACTGTATTACTTAAAATAAATATAAGTTTTATTAAATTAACGTTCTACTAAAACTTTGATGGTTAAAATAAACCAAGCCGACTGTATTGATCAATATTTATCTTGGATCACTTTATATCAATCAGCTGTTGTTTTCTTTTAACCCACCGTCAGTATCGTTACCTCCAGTTCTGCAAGGGGTATCGTGTATAGGCGCCGCCTAACAAACGCTATATATGTAGTTTTTATGCACCAACAGCATATTATTTACGTTAATTGTTAACAATTGTATTCTTAGTACATTTAGTATCTATCTAGGTTTGTATTTATAGAAAACAATTTTTTAATACCTTAGTTACAACTTATATAGTAAAATCTATGTGACTTATCAAATAAGGTTTTGATAGTCTGATGTAAGGGAAATAATATATCACGACAAGTGGCTTATACAAAATATTTATATTTAAACAAAAATTTTAAATATAATAATAGTACAAATTGTGATAGTGAAAATTATAGTAAAAAGTAAATATTAAAAATAAAATAAAAAAAAAGAAATACACTCTTTACAGCAGCAAACTATTGAATTATCTGTTTTTTGATCGCATTTACTCTGGATTTTCAGTTTCATGAGAGTAACATTGGCTGCACACTATTTTTGTATGTCCAGTATGCTCTTTACAAATAGAACTTCTGCATTCTGAACAGCGGACTGTTGTAAATCGGTTTTTTCGAATTGGACAGTAGGCACATCTTGGCTTCCGGCCAGTAACCTCTGTAAAAATAAAAAGCCTAGTTTTATAACAACCTTTTAGATTTTATAATGCTCCCTCCCTGAGCCCTGAATTTTCTAAAAAAACAAAAACTAAAAAAAGAAATTGAAAGAAAAATTACCTGGTATTTCCTTTCTGACGGGTGGTTCCTGCCCAAGGACATTCTTGATTGCCGTTCTGAGACTAATGGACAAGACGTCAATTGCAGCACGTCTCATCAGATGGGGTTTGACCAAGTCCAGAGCAAGATTGGTTATGAATAGTCTTATTGGAATTAAATTTCCTGTATTTGAGAAATAAATAACCTGGGCATTCACAGTAGCAAGATCTAGGAGACCACAAAATATTGCTAAAGGCCATATGTTGTTGACTCTTTTGACGCTGTAGTCCTTTTTCTTCCTGTCGACAACATCAACTCCACCTTTTGTTAGGTTGTAAAATGTAATAACTTCAGGCTTGTTATCATCTTCAGATTCCATGTCAATGGTGTCGTCATCATGCAGAGTGGACAACATGAGAACGTTTTTATTTCTTTTTGGTACATATGACAACAGTAAACTCTGATTAGGTTCTTTGCCGAAACCAAACATGCTTCCCATAGGCCTGTTCTTGACATTCATAAATTCTGGTGGTAACTGAGGCTTTTTTTTTTCAACGTTCCTACTATTGTAGTTCTATGGTTGGTGAAGAGATCATTGGCAAGTGGAACTGAAATGTAGTAGTTATCCATCGTGATATTCCTACCAGTGTTATCAATAGGCTGAATAAGCCTCTTTACAACAGCGGCTGCAGAATTGTCTGTAACATAAGGGCTCCTGTCAGGCTGTTTACCGGGATAAATTTCCATATTTACAGTAAAATATGTCCTAGCATCAACTACTGCATTGATTTTGATTCCGTACTTGTCCGATTTGTTGGATATGTACTGGCGGAACTTATACCTGCCTCTGAAACCTTCCAGCATCTCATCAATCGTTAAGTATTGGCCTGATGTATAACTTGATATAAAACTATTTACAAAGCTTTCAAATACTTTTCTAATTGGTGCTATATTGTCAATTTGTGTACGAGCATTTCGGGTTCGCTTGTCATCAAAACGAATAGCTCTGTACAACTGATGAAACCTTTTTTTAGACACAACTGCCCTAAAAAATTCTGGGGCGACACCATTTGTTTCCCACATTTCTGATGTGTTTAGGTGGTTTGTTTTTTTACCCCTAGCATATATAAAACACCATAAAATGCTAACAGTTCATCCAAATTAGTTTGGGGACAGTCTTTTTCTCCATTTTTGTAAGAAATAGCCATCGTTGTAAGCTGAATATTTGCGAAAGTTACGATTTCGTTATTTATTTCAGCAGATAAAAACATTTTCCAACAATTTACAATTTTTTGCATTTCCTTTTACACCTGGTAGTTTAGTGACAATATTTTGACTAATGGTTTTTCCTCTCTTAATTGTTTGTCTATGTACTTGCCATTTAGTGCAGTCATCTTTTCCCGTATAGTGAGGTCCAGGGGTCTGGGCAGTGACTGTAGCAGATGGTCTTTTCAAGCGTATTTGTTGTCTTGATAGGGCTGCTCGATTTTGTGAAGTTGTAGGTTGAGACAATGGATGTTCAGTTATCTCTAAATCAATAGCTGTATCATCATCTGAAATGTTGGCTTGCTCAGTATCAGTATGATGTGAGGAATGAACAGAAGGAACATCACTCCCGCAATCCGAAGCATATCCTTGGTTGTCAACATCAGTAATCACATCATCCGCTTCATCAATCCAGCTCAGAATCACTGACTCATTAGGCCTAATAGCCATTATAGTCTCACAGACACTTATCACTATAAATAAAACAAGCAAACCAGGACACTACTAGTCACAAAATAAAATAAACCATGCGCGCCTAGCAAAAGTTGTAACACGAGCGGTATCGTGACTAGGCGCTGACTAACAATCCGGACGTCCCGCTCTTTGTTTCCCCACTCCTGTGTCACGTGGTCGTGAATCATCACAAAAATATGTTAGGAACGTAGCACATTTACTCATTTGAGAATACCTGAAGTATAAAAGGTGTAAGTCTTAAAGCAAAAACTTTCCTATATAACGACAGTTTTTTGTTAGGCGCTAGCTAACAACAATACCGATGGCGGGTTAATCAAATTGACTCCGCTGTACATTCAATGTTTTTAGGAATGTATTGATTTAACTCTTTGAGTACCAATTTAATTTTGGTGAATTATTTTGTCTAAGAACCTCAAGCCGCTGATATATCGTCAGTAAAAAACTATTGAAAACCCCCCGACGACGATATATCGCCAGTGGGATTTAAGCAGGGTGTAAATAACTCCCAATTAGCTTATTTTCATAATAGCGGGTGGTAATATGTTGTGAAACTATTATGAAAATAAGCTAATTGGGAGTTATTTACACTCTGCTTAAATCCCACTGGCGATATATCGTTGTTGATCATTAATAATCAATTTAGTATATTAGAGGGATAGGACATCAGCAAACTTACCTTAGAATACAAGTTCACTAACACCAGAGTAATAGTAACATACACAAAATAAACACATAATCACACAAATGTTCAATTGCCACTGGCACTTTCTTCGGGTGAGGAGGAGGGAGGGAGGGAGAGAGACTTGGCCATGAGATAAACAAATTATCTTGGAAAATATTCGCCCATAGTCTGGCCACTTCCTTATCAGCACTCAAAAGAGACAGATAACATTAAGGAATAGTAATTCTCAAATTAAAATATAGAATTAATTCCATTCAGTTTTTGTTCCAAGAGTTCAGTCTCCTTTATACCTAAGCTCCACCCTTGTTTAGCAGACACTTCTTATCACTTCCTGCCTGATAAAAACATTCCATTTTATTTACAACTCATTTTGAAGATAACTTTATAAAATGTTTTTATGGTGAAAAAAGATATTAATGGAAAGGTATATCACCATTATTTGCAAAATTGCAGATTTTCAAGTATTTTGTAGAAAGGCAAGTTTTTTGATTATATAATTGTTTTTAGAGTTAGGAAATTGATTATTTTTTTATGTGTTGACAATAATGTGTGCTTTATAATAAAATTGAATTATTCTTTGTTTTTGTGCTAAAAAATGTCAAACTAAAAATGTATTACTATTATTTTTGTTTTTATAAATTCAACTTTTTTGGTATAAAATACCAATCTTATAATACTTCATATTAACTTTTTACTGTATACAAACCTATTATAAGCATTCTGGTGCCTCAAACATTATGATAGCTATATTATTGTCTAAGATATGATTTTTTAGGCCGAATCTTGCAAACGTATCAAAATAGGTCTGGGATTTTTCAACAATACTTAGTAAAACTAGTCTTTGGCAGAATTTTCACTAACTTTTTGGGGGTCCAGGGTTCAAAGGGTTAATCCAGTTTCTCATTTTGCCATTACTGACACGACGAAAAGGTCACGTGCACAGCTGTACACCTCCGTCAATACAGGTTCAGTCAGATAAAAGGCTTTTACATCAATAAACAATTGAATTTTTGGACATCAAAAGAAAAAATTGAATTCTTTTAATGAAAATCATAATAGACTAAAACAGTTGGTACAAAAGATAACATTCTTACAGGTGCATCAACACATTGTAAGAAACAGGTCAAGACCAATAAGAACAAGTTTTATAGTAATAAAATCTTTTATTATTGATTATACAGTACATTAAAGACAAGTAAACTAAGTAATACCAACTGCATTTATTAATCATGGATGATGATTATCATTATATGACTAACAAAACATATTAATCTTATATGTGTAAGTAATTCACCTATACTTATAATTCAACTTGATTGGAATGGTTGTGTACGAACTTCATGTGCTTATCATACACATGCTTCGAATCGCATATGTTATATCAGTACAGTCAACGATTATCTACTCAAATGTAGCCTAGCAGAGATTTTGCCATGTCACTTCGGGCAATAAAATTCAAATGACAACTATGAACATAGATGTTAACTCAAAAGAATGGTTGTTTTTTTTCTCAAGAGGTTAGCAATCAATAATTTTAATACAATAGATCTCTGTTATACACACAAACATATAACGTAGTGTTGGTCATGTCTCCCCCCCCCCCCACCAAAAGAGTGATTCACTGTTATTTTTGTTTAAAACGGTATTTTTTTTAAAAATGTGCCAAGGAGAAAAAATTATTTTGTTAACTGCTCTAATAATAATAATACAGTAGACCACTCTATCAAACAATATGGACTGTACGATAAATTTGTGTGGCAGATAATCGGGGAAGTTCTTTCTCTAACTAATATTAGTAATACTAACAAATTCTAGGTCTTCGGGGTTCGACCGCTTACTGGGCTATTTACAAACATTGCTGACATTTCGGCCACATTACAGTAAGGTATCCTCAAGGCGAGACGATCATTATATCTCAGAACTCAACTGGCAGGGATTGGCTGGGCTCATAGGTTGTCTAGACCTATGTTCTAGACCGCTTGGTGGGTGAGGGGATGTTCTGGTAACTTTCATACTGTTCTAGTCCTTCTCGGCTCCAGCTGCTTCTGGAATGTTCTAGACTATCTTTGATGCGTGGGGACTGCTGGCCTCCTGTTATGCACTGTTCTTTTAATTTGATTAAAGTTGGTTTCCACGTAGTACTTAATTCTATTCCACTATCTTAATTAAAATTGTCAGTATGTTTCCTAATTTCTATAGCTTCTAAGATTTTCCTTGCGAAATAATTATTAAAATTTGCTAAAATGCTTACTTCGTTTGTTCGTTAGAATTTTTTTTAACAACTCATGTAACTGAATTTGACACAGTAAGCATTTTAGCAAATGCTAATAATTATTTCGTAAGGAAAATCTTAGAAGCTATAGAAATTAGGAAACATACTGACAATTTTAATAAAGATAGTGGTATAGAATTAAGTACTACGTGGAAACCAATTTTAAGCAAATTAAAAGTACAGTGCATAACAGGAGGCCAGTCCCCACGTATCAAAGATAATCTAGAACATTCCAGAAGCAGCCAGAGCCAAGAAGGACTAGAACGGTATGAAAGTTACCAGAACACCCCCTCCATCACCAAGCGGATATATAACCCATGAGCCCAGCCCGTCGAGATCTGTGATACAGTGATCGTCTCACCCTGAGAATGGTTTACTGTAATGAATGAGACCGAAACGTTGGCAATGACTGTACATAGCCAAATGACACGGTCAAACTCCCAAGACCTAGAATTTGTTAGTGACAGTGACGACCGTGGAAGCCTATCCATGAAGAATATTAGTGATGTTCAGTGATGTAAACAGTTATAGATCTCAGATTAGGTTAAAGGACACTAGACCAGGAATTAATAGAGATAGGCATCAGCAAACTTACCTTAGAAGACAAGTCCACTAACACCAGAGTAGTAGTTAACAAATACAAAAGAATCACATAATCACAAATTTTCTGTACCACTGGTACTTTCTTCAGGTGAGTAGAGAGAGAAACACTAAAGAAAGTGACAGTGGCACAGAAAATGTGTGATTTATTTGTATTTGTTTACTACTACTTTGGTGTTAGTGGACTTGTCTTCTAAGGTAAGTTATAGAAGTCATATTTTATTCACATTGCTGCTTTAATTTTACATAACATACTCGAATGAAGTGACTAGGTAGGATTAACGGTCACTGTAACAGCACTGTTCATTAATCTCTCTCTAAAACAAAAAAATAGGTAATAAATTTGGTTAATTCATAGCACAGGTCTTATTTTATATTTAAATTTGGTTAATTATAGCACATCTTTAAAAATTTTATTCCGTTTATGATATAACCGAGATCTACTGTACTAACACAATCAAGATTTTATAAAATTCCCAACATTCAATGACAGGCATTTGTTAAAGTTAAGTAATTTGTTTTAAATAAATAAGAAACTAATTCATTACTAAACTAAAACTTCCGGTAATGACCGTGTCAAGGTATTATTTACAATACATACATCTCCAAATGTTTCGCCCACGCTGTGATGTAGCATCCTCAATTTGTATCTCTAAGAATATGTTTAAGAGAATTCAGTCTCAGAGATACCCTATCACAGCACGAGTAAAACATTTGGTGATGTTAATAGTACCTTGACGCAGTTGTTACCAGAAGCTTTAGTTTTTAGTAATGCCACCAGCCATTTAAGCCTACGATTTTAAAATAAGAAACTAATTCTTTAAATCTAAATTTATTATACATTGGCTGAAAATTACAGTAAATAAAAACAGAAGTAAACAGTGCATTCTTTTTTGTAGAAGAAAATACATTTTTAAGATTGAACAGAGGTTAATAAAGAATTAGTTTGTTCAATATTCAGATTTAACCCTTCAAGTGGTAGTTGTCACAATTGCGATGGTTAAGTGTTTGTTGTTAGTTCAAATACTGCTTTTTTTAAATGTATTTAATTTCGTATTCTGTTGACATGTCCGGTACCGATTTTTTTTCATTACGAACATCAGGTTTTACGGTTTATTCCAATGCTCCGTTATGTGCTATACAGATTTCAGAACAGAGTGAAATTACGATTTATTAACGTCATTTGTTGACGATGTTATTTATTTGATCACGCTAATGTAAAAAGTTTTAGATTGTTAATAATGAGTTGAAAGCTTAGAATTTCTTTTTTTACATTAAAATTTTTATATTTTAAAATTTATATTACATGGCTTTTTAATATGTTTTTGTCTGAACATTTTGAAGGACGAAATGAAAAATGGTGGTTTTATTTCTTGGAAAGTTAAACGATATACTAGATATTAAATTAGAAGGGCAACAAATTCGAATAAGAGATTATTCTCTCCGTGCAGCTAAGCTGTCTGGATTTTATCAAATCAAAGCCTACTTACTGTCCTTCAAAATTTTATTTATCTGAAACATCAGTATGTTTCTTTGACAGTTCAAAGAATAAATGTTTATTCGAATTATAAACAAAATGACTGTCATGAATTCTTCAAAAGTTGAGCTTGTTCTTTTTTAAATACATTTTTAAACTTAAAACCGTCGGCGATAATATTTGCTTCGGGTTTGTTTGGGAGCTTCATAATATACCACATACAAAGGTAGGAATTCATTGTCATGAAACTTGACATATACTTTATTATTTCCTTTCAAAGTGTCTCTGCCAACAGGAGGGACTTTCATACTGGAGTTTCCCCCACAAGTATTACTTATGAGTACGTTGGCAACAATAAATGCCCTGCTTTGACCTGCAAGAAGAAAATAGTCATTTAAATATAATTTATAAATAAACAAATATGAAAAATTGTAAGAGAATAGTTTTATGTATAATTCATTCTTAATAATTATATGTAAATTCTGTTAGATCATTGATAACTTTACAGTTAGTCCCGTAAGTAGGTAGCCAAATTTCAGGAGGTTATTCCAAAGGTCAAAACAAAAAAAGTCAAATGAATCTATGGCCTATCTTGCTCCGTCAATCTGTCTGTATATTATTTTCATATAAAGCTTAGTATGAATCTTGGTCTTGATAGTTTAAAAACACCGCCAGAATTTAAATTCTGTACACCAGTCCTTTTTTAAATGGCAGCCATTTTAAATGCTTAAAGGTAAATTTAAATAGCTCAAAATCCTCAATTAAAGAAAAACCTGTAAGATACTTAAATATTGAATAATTCAGTCCTACGAAGTATGGTTTAAATATTTTTACGATCAAACTATGACTGAGACATTTTTGTCAAATAAAAGAGGTTTCCTAGCCAAAGGATTTCATAATTATTATAAAAAAATTCAATTTCTCTACTGCTGCATCCGGTATAAATACAAACAAGTTAACAGTCATGACAAATAACGTTCAAACGAAATAGAATGTTTATGTGCATAAAACAAATGTCTCTTAATTTAAGATGCTGATTGAAATCGTCTGTGCAATAGGATTTTTTTACTCCAAATTAAGATGAACTTTCTTTACGAAATGTTCATCATTACACAGAAGAAGCAGTATAATTATAATAAGTTAGGACCACATTTTTCCCCAGAATATTGGTATGATGATTAGTTTCTAACTTTTATCATGTTTTTTAATTATTCTGATTAAAAAAAACACAAGGCCAGAAATTGACATAATACGAGAGGTCGGTCATCAACAAACTTAGCTGAGAAGACAAGTCCACTAACACAGAACAAAAGAAAACAAATACAGACAAAAAACACATTTTCTGTGCCACTGATGCCTTCTTCAGATGAGCTCTCTCAACCCGAAGATTATCCCAGTGGCACAGAAAATTTGGGTATTGTATCTGTATATATGTTTTATATATTACCTATAAATCATATTTTATGATAATGCGTGTCCATAAAATATTCAGAGTTATCAAAGCAACATATTTTATTGATAGCACAATTAGGAAAAGAGAAAATACATGGTAATATTATCAAGTTTTATTTACAGTAAATTCTAATGTGCATCATTGGTGGCACGCCACATACCTTCACAACTTTGATGATCTTGAATGTTGGTAAATATCTTAGCCAACATGTCAGGAGTAATGGACGTCAGAGAAGGGAGTATCATTATTATTCATAGAAAATAACATTAATAGGTGTGTATAAAATAACTTTTTTAGAAAATGTACCTCTTTAGGAAGTAAATATCAATAATGCACTCACTGGCTTCAAATAAATTAAAATCTTAAAATACTTTAATTTTGAAACTATTATCAAATACAAGGGCTGTCAGTGACTTTTTGAATTAAACACTTTTTCTTGCAAATAAGCATTTATTTTTTAACATTCACCTTTTCTTTCATTAGTTAGTTAAATACACCGGGTTATGGTCCTGTCACCAAGCCCACCGCACCTAGACTCCATGGCCCTTTGCGCCCCGAGCCTGGCGACAGTGTCACAAGAGCCAAGTCCCCCTTACGAAGGACATGATATCCCCGAGTGTAGCCCTTCTAATATCCTCTGGTTTCAGAAAAGCAGCACTCAGAGTCCTGTACCTAAGATATGAGAGAGCTCAACAGTGACACACGATGTGTATGGAGCTTTCTTCATCCTTCTCACAGAGCCTACATGTGGAGTCCTCTGTTAGGCTCATTATCTTCATATGTCTGTAAAGAAGATTATGTCCGGTCAGCATTCCCGTAACCGCCCTCACCTTGGCCTGGTTACAGCTCAGCAAAGCTATGTTGTAACTGCGATCCGGTCCTTGGATAAGTGCACGAGACTGCCTGAGCCCGGACTCAGTTCTCCATCTACCAGCGTGTTTCCCTATCAATTCTTCTCTACCTTTTGGAAAGGAATACCAGGGGCCGGCTCCGGTCCCAGAAGAGGGCCCATTGCCCCTCTCCTAGCCAGTGTATCAGCCCTCTCATTTCCATCAATACCAGGGACCCATATGAGTCTCACCTGTTTACGCTGGTAAAGGGTTTCTAAGATCCCCTGGCATTCCCAAACCAACTTAGAGCCGGTACGTGGCGCCATGATCGCCTTTATCGCCGCCTGACTGTCTGAACAGTTGGAAACTACTCCTCCGAAGCCACCTCGACGCATTTCTTCCTGTGTGGCTGTCACGATTGCCATCACCTCAGCGTGGAAGACGGTAGCATGGGCACCTAGAGGTACAGACAGAACTTTTTGTGCACCCCTCCCGTACACCCCAGCACCTGCACCTTCTTCTATAAGTGAGCCGTCTGTATACCAGACGCTTCCTTTGACTTGTGCAGGCTCAGTACTCCCCATCCACTTCTCTCTGCTTGGAAGGAAAGCCCTGACCTGCCTGTCAACTCTGTACCTAGGTATCTAAGTCTGTTCCCATCGCGAGCAACGGGTCCAGACCGATTTCCCTAGATAGTATTTCACCATGGAGTCCTGGTTGACCAGACAACCAGCCACCAGTCATCCTTATTCTAAAGGCTGCTTTACAAGCCTCCCCTTTTACAAACAGGTCCATTGGGCGGAGCCCAGTGAGGACCTCCATCGCCGCCAATGGGGTTGTTCTAATTGCGCCTGTAATTCCCAGGCACGCCATTCTCTGACATCTATCTAATGTTAACCTTGCACTGTTTTATGCCATGGCTGACCACCAAACAACTGCAGCATAACATAAGGAGGGCCGAAGTACACTCGTGTATAGCCAGTAAACCATCTTTGGTTAAAGGCCATCGCTGTCCCAATGGCCCTCAGACAAGCCCAAAAAGCCATTCTGAACTTCCTGGCTTTTTCCTGTAGGTGCTTGAGCCAGTTCAGTTTAGCGTCCAGGGTGACCCCCAGATAATTAACCGACCCTGTAGCTCTTAGCACCATATTTCCCATGGTGGGCATGTATAGGCCATCCAGCCTCTTTTTCCTAGTGAAGTGTACAAGTTCTGTCTTGTTAGGATTAACGGAGAGTCCCTTGTCCCTACACCCCCTTTCCAGGAATCTCAAGGCAGCCTGGACAATGTCCGACACCGTGCTGGCAAACTTGCCAATGCCCAGTATGCACACATCGTCCGCATATGCCTGAGCATATACCTCCATCTCGTTCAGCTCCCTTAGTAGTTCATCAACCACCAGGAACCATAGGAGAGGGGAAAGGAGCCCTTGGGGCCAACCACTCCCGACTACAACCTAAACCGTCACTTCGTTCTGTGATGCCTCAACCGTTCTGCTGCGTAGGTAAGCTTCGATCCATCTGGTAATTTTACCATTGGCGCCTGTCCTAGCGACAGCAGCGATCATAGACTGCGGGGAGACATTGTTGAACGCCCCCTCTATGTCCGTGAAGACACCCATGACTAGCTCCTTCTGCCGAATCGTCTCCTCGACTCTCGTGACGAGTCTATGGAGAGCCGACTCAGCAGATCTCCCAGCAATTGGATACAATGTGTTGATTTGTATGAGTGGGTTTTCTCTCAATAACCCATCCCTCATATGTCTATCGATCAACCTCTCCAGTGTCCTTTAGTAGAAAAGACATGAGGCTGATCGGTCTGAAATCTTTAGGTCTGGAATGTGTGCCCGTTCCAGATTTGGCGGTCTTCCACAGCCTTGGAATGGAACCCAAGGCCAGGGAAGCCCTATATATTATGGTCAGGTAGGGTAGGAGCGACTCCAGACCTCTCTGCAAGTGCAAGGCAGGATGCCGTCCAGCCCCGCACTCTTCAAGGGGGCGAAGAACTCAACTGCCCACTTAATCTTTTGCTCTGTGACAACCCTCTTTGCCTCACTCCAGTCTGCATGCGAGGCCCCAGTGCAAGCCTGCCTCACCCAAGTGGGGAGGCCAGCCTCTGGTTCATCAACGGATCCCGGAAAATGAGTCTCAAATAAAAATTGCAAAGTCTCTTCTTCAGAACTGGTCCACTCCCCATCATCTTTAATGAGGGGTCCCAGTCTTCCTCCAGGGTCCTTAGCCAGCACTTTGTGAAGCCTAGACATCACTGAGGTCATCTCTATAGAGGTACAAAAGTCTCTCCAGGATTTCCTGCAGAATCTACGAACCTCTCGTCTATAGTTCCTTTGCGACTCCCAGTAGGCCAACCAGTCAGCATCACTACCGAATCTGTTGGCCCTGCCAAGGAACCTTCTGGTTCTCCATCGATGGTCCTCCAATTCATGAGACCATCTCCGGCCTCGAGCATCCCTTTGTACCTTCAAAGGACAGTTATTCTCATAAGAGGTGATTACGGCCTCCGTAAGGAATACAACTCTCTCTTCTAGATCCAGTCCAGGTCGAATGTGGCCTTTAGGAATTAGATCCAGTCTGTCAGAGAGTTCCACTGAGTAAGAGGTCCAGTCTGTCAGTCTGGGATTTCTGTACACCCTTTGTGTTGTCTGGCTCTCAAGCACAAAACAGATGTGTCTGTGGTCTGACAACGAGGGTTCCTGCGAAACTTCCCAGTCCCTAATGTCGTAGAACATTGAGGCTGAGGCCTTAGTTATGTCTATAACCTCCCTCCTTATAATATTAGAAAAGGTTGGGAGATTACCCTTGTTGAGTACCAAAAGGTCGGTCCCTCCAAGGTATTCTGCAAGAGCAAGGCCCCTCTCGTACGTGTCACTACTTTCCCAAACCTCACTGTGAGAGTTGGAGTTGCAGCCGACCACTAGCTCAAGGTTCCCGCTCCGATAGTAATCCACCAACGCCACTATCTCTCTTGATGGTGGGAGGATCGTCATATCATATGGGAGGTATACCGATGCAACCACCAGTTTCCTCCCCACTCCATTGCTCTCCTGCAGTTTAATTAACACTGCAACCACATCTCCTCCACAGAACTCCGGTATGAGCCAACTGTCTACGCCTGCAACCAAAATGGCCGCCCGCGGTTTCAGCCCACCTGATCCCCCATAGAGGCTATATGTAGGAATGTTAAGACGCTTGATACAGTTATCCCGAATCCACGGTTCCTGAATCAGAGCAACATTGACCCCTCTTTCTCTTATAGTTCTAGCTAGGCCTCAATACTATGATTGAGGTTGGATAGTAAGAAACTCACCATTTCCTCCAGCCCAGCACTTCGGTCCTCGGGCCCCCTCTTCCTCTGGGTAGTCCAAGTCTTTCCTTGTCTCTACCGTGGAGATGGTAGCTTTCCCTGAAACTCAAACAGAGAGAGTTAGTGCCTAAAAGATCAAGCCCTAACCCCACATCTATCTGAGTACTTACCATCTTATTGAGAGGAATTTCCTGCGGGCAACATGACCGTAGTCATGCCGACTCCGCAGTATAGCTTCCTCTGCTGGGCTTCCATGACCCCAGCATGGAAGCCACTGTGACCACAAGTCTGACACACGTAGGTGTCTCCTTGCGGTCCAGTGTCCTCCACAACCCAGTCTGGAGACCTGGGTTCAGATGAGAGTCTTCAGATAAGTCTCTGTACTCGCCGGGGGACCCGGGACCCAGAGAAATATCTTGAAGCTCGGAAGTGCATCCATACCTACTACCTTCAGTACGGATCCCTCCTATGGCTTGATCTCAGGAGTGATGGTCTTCACCCAGTCCACAGTGGACTGGTCTTCACAGACCACCACGACAGCACCCTTCGTCAGGTACGTGTCTCGGATTCTTGGCAGCCAGTCCCCTCCAAAGAGCCTGTCCACCTCTGAGCCCACGGCAACCTGTATGTCCCGGAGCTGTGTTTCCTGATCAATTTTTGATAGAGGGAAGCCTTCGGGCTTCTCTTCTTTTACGGATTTTGGAGTGGTTCCCTGGGGCCTAGGATTTTTCCTAGGTTGACCCTGGGTCCCCTCTCCCGGCGGGGTGGCTTTTAAGCCTGGTTGGTCCGACGAATCGTTCCTACCACGCTTAGTGCCGGTTTTCTGGGCATCAGCTCCCCACGAGCATATCCACGCCCCCAAGGGCCCCTGTGGCCTTGGAAGTGCCCCCTAGCCTGTCTACACGGTCCCATCCAGTCACCAACTGGCTCGGGATTTTCGCCAGCTGATAGGGCAGCCACCACATGCTGGTGAGGCCAGGTCGGGCCCCTGTGCTATCTGCCAGCCCGGTTTTAACAACTGTATTCTTAAGAGCCCTGGGGTTATGGTACCCATGGTTTGGCGGCTTCATTCCTATTTCTAGCCTCTCAGACAGTATCATGGTCTTGGGTGTGGTGTTAAGTTCAGGGTCCGCGGGATCCTGTCAGCTGCACACCTCAGCTGCCCCTGCGGACCTCGGTCCGGGACTGGTCATTGGTGTTGTCCCTTATTCGCAGTTGTCCACTTCATCAAAGACAAGGTGGAACGTTCGCTATCCGCCACCTGCGACCCACCCAGTAGCTGAGTCTTGCCTTGGGTTTCGTTCATTAAATTTAGACCAGCATTTTATCAATATTTTTAATTCTCTCCATGTAATTGGTTTTCTCAAGGCCCTCGAAATAGGCATTTGTTTCGTTATGATCTATTTATTCGACCCAAATCTCTTACTGCCCAGCCATTTCTTTAGGTTTAGAAACAGGAAATAGTCACAAGGGGCTTAATCTGGAGAATATGCTGCGTAGGGAGGAGTTTGTAGCCCAATTTATGCATTTTAGCCATCGTGCCACAACACATGTGCACCCTTGCATTGTCTTGATAGAACAGAATCTTGTTTGCCAATTGTAGACATTTTCGCTTCAAATCAGTGTTGAATCTGTCCCTTGGAGTGGTCACACAATTGCACTTATGGTTGAGTGTGAGCAATGGCAGCACCCGTCTAATGGATAGTCATTCAACCCATCTATGTCTTAATATTCATGTAAAATGTGATGTACCCGTTCAGTTGAGATACCTACTGCCATTTCACACACTCCCATTGTCTGGATCGTACAATATCATTCCATGTATTTTATCAGTGATTTCTGGCATGATGACCTCTTCTGAGCGACCTTAACCTTCGGCTTCATTTGTGCTGGTATGACTACAACGTAACTCTGAAAACCACTTTTTAACCATTGAAATGGATGGTGCAGAGTTCCCATAGTTTTTATCAAGTCTTTCCTCTGTTTCAGTATTGTTTTTTTACACAAAAAATAATGCTTAATCAGCACACAAAAATCACTTTTCCATTTTTATAAGAATTCACGAGGTTGTCTGTTTTCAATGGCTGTCGAACACTAACTGCATGACACAGCTTGCTCAAATTTCACCGCTGGAAAGTCAACAGGCCCAGACAGCCCTATAGTAGCCATGCAATTTACTGCCAGTGGGCCTAAAAATGCTGTTCTATTTAAACTGTAATAAGTTATCGTGAACATATTACTAGTTTTTTAATTTTAAATCTTCGAGAATTACGTGTACAGTTTCACATATTTAACTGTTGAAAAATTATACAAGGACTAACACCAACTTATGGTCCACTAGAACTGTTCTTTATCTACCAAATGACACTTCAAGATTTTCGATTCAATCAATATTACGGATCTAATTGTTGAAATAGAAACTCATGTTTTTGACGTTTTTCGAAGAGCGAAATATCCCTCTTATTAACAGCCTCCGTACATCAAACAATTTATAGTTAAAAAGAGGAGTTTCTAAACTTTAACTTCATAAATTAAAACTAACTAAAAAATTCTGCAACAGTTAGTTGGTTATATTATTAGTCATGTGATAGCTGCCAACATAACAACATAAGATAAATAGTTTGTAAGAGAACCTTCCTTCAACATACTTTTATTAGTAACAAAAGAATAGATCATTTATTTACTGACTATAAGTAATTAATCCTAGATTTGAGGGAAAAGTAGACTTGTTCATGAATTTAATGGAAATTTTTCATGTTTGATCTTACATGCAGGCATTTCCAGGATTATATATCCATCGTTGTTGACATAATTCCAGCGAAATGTTTGACTATGCTGTGTTGAAAGAATGAAAATGATTATTATTATAATTTCCCAAGTATAGTCTAAGTAATAATAGTGGACCAACATCTAGAAAGTCAATTTCATATTCATTTATGTCCGTTTTACATTTGACGTTATACATTTTACGAAGTAATAAGCTGAACATATTAGAGTAATTGATATATTAAACAGTTGAAATTGAATGAGTCGTCTCTGTCAAAGCATCAGTGGCACTAAAAATTTGTGTATTATGCTGTACCTATAAGTTTTTCCTTAACGATTACCATCAAACATCAAAAAGAATTTAGACAGGTTTAAATGTTTTGAGATTTATTGTATTAAAAACAGAATTTTGTATAAAGTTACAATTCGTTGATTACATACTGTTTGGGCTTGGTACCCCACCACTCCCCCTTGCAATCTGAGGCCTGTCTTCATAACCGATTATGTTAACTTCAGTGTCTCCGGCCATCTTATCCTCTCCATTCTATCGAGGCCCCCCCTCTTCTTTTGCTCACACCAAAAACAAGCTGCCCTTACAACTAATCGCTGATGTGAGGTAGCAATATTTGGATGTGACTCCTTATTTTGACAGTGTGGCTACCAAAATTGTATTAACGTCCTTGCCTTCTAAGGTAGGTTTGCTGATTCCCAATATCACCTATTAATTTCAGGCTTATTACCCTATAATCTTTAAAACACCAAAGAATACTACTGATCATGGCCCATATAATTAATAAAACTAGTAAAATAGTAAAAATAAAATTACTAACCATTTCTAGAATTACTATAGTAATTTGCATAGTCAGGATCATCTGAAAAACTCACTCCTTTACCATACTTATTTCTTGATACTCGGCGCCAATCCAAATTTTCTTTGATGATTGACATAACATTACTTTCAGATGTTGAATGATATAATTGTTTTTCAATAACAGTACCAAAGCGTACCTGGTATTCTTTTTTTTTAATTCGTACATAAGCCTTAGGTAATTGTTATGTACAACGTATACTTCTGTTATATGCAGCTGTAAAAAAAGCATACTTTAAATTGGACATTATTAATTTGTTACTTTGTTTTAAAATATCTTAACTCCTTAAGTGTTATAGAAGTAACCTCAACTACGGCTGAATCCAAGTACTGTATAGGCAGTGATGAAATGCATTTACAACACCCCTTTGTGAGTCCCTACTATCAATCATTATGAAATATATACATTTTGTATTTTTACTGTATTAATTTCCATGAAAAAATTATAATAGAATTGGTAAGAAAACGAAGATGTGCAAGATGCATAACCAACCAATCTTAGAAAGTAGAGTGGAAACATGGACATGGACAAAAGATGATTTAAGCAGGCAGCAGAAATGAGATTTTAAAGAGGAAGAGATAGAATAAGATAACTAGAGAAAGTTTGAGAGTGATATCGCAATGAGAGACGATGGAAAGGGCATGTGAAGAGGGTGAGAAATTATAATATAGATGGAGAAACTATAATGAGAATATAGATTGCTGAGAATGGCCCTTTGAGAAAGAGGAAAGAAGACAGTGAGAAAGTGGGAGGACTAAGTGTGGAAGGATGTGAAAAGAAAAAGAAACCTGGAGGGATAGACAAAAAAGGAGGACACCTTGTGAGAACCGAAACATGAATGGGTGATCGTATTAGTTTGGGTTATGTGACCTTCACTTGTATTGTATTACTACCAACACATAAGATGCTAATGAAGAAATTATACATATACTTACTACATGTGTTTTTCAATTGAATCTTTAGGTATGGTAATATCTGTCACATCATGTCTACTATATGGAAGTTGTCGAGGCAACTTTCCTTAACCGGCGGAGTGCTTTATTTGCAATATAGGTTTTTATCTGCCATCAAATCAATTACTTTTCTATCCACACTATTTCTGTAATATTCTTGATTTTGTTTGTATGTAGTGTGAATTGTCAGTTTCTACAATTGTGTAAAATTGAATGAAATTCTGCTCTCAATTATTTATTCATTAAATTAAAGATTGTATGTTGTACTTGTAAAATGACATTCGACAGAGCCTGGCGGGTCAAGGTTGAACTTTTCTTACTGCTGCCATATTTTGCTATTCTTTATGTCTGCACCAAACAATGCAACAAGGATAGATCTTTAGATACTATGTTTGTTAATATTTCTGACAAGTTATACAATTAAAAAAAATCCAACTAACACATCTTGATTATTTAAACTTTAAAACTATGTTGTTTTGTTTGAATTTATTGCTATTTTTACTAATGTTTATGGATAAAATAATTTGGATATAAAATAAAAACAATAGCAATAACTAAAACTTCCGGTAACGGCGTCAAGGTGTTATCTACTATATTTACATCACCAAACATTTCGCCCAGAGTTTGGTGATGTACCGGAGCTTTCGTTCGTTACCGGAAGCTTTAGTAATCAGTAATGTCACCGGCCGCTTAAGCCTACGAAATAAAAATAATAGTACTTGGGCTTTACATCTAGAAAAGCCGGCTGTGAGAATGTGCCCCTGGGTTGAAACACATAAACACTTATTATATGATGATGCTTTTTGGCAGGTCTTAAAACAAAGTGCACTAAGCTCTAACACACTGTGCAAAGTATTATGTCATCATAATTCTTTAGTTAAATATTTTAGCAGTAACTGTGGCATGGTGAATACAACATTCATTTTCACAAGCTAACTGTTTTACAGGCCATAGATAATAGCCAACCACTCTATAGGACTGCTCCCTCCCCTCCATATTTTAACAGACCACCCTCACCAACCAACTTAGTGGACACACCATCCTCCATGAGTTGGACCACAGACCAAAAAGCAGTGATGAGGGGTTTAATCATCCATAGATTCACCTATAACGAGGCAATATTGTTTAAACTGAAAACTATATATTTTCAATGTAAATGAACAAAAAAATAAAATATATCTAAGAAATATCAAACAATCCCTTGTTTGTTGAAAGTATGACACAAAAGAGCATAAACTGAGCGTTGGATTATCTGTTGTTAGCGCATCTGTTTCAGTGGAGTAAACGACCTTTTGTGTCCATCTCCTCTTATGCCAAAACCATTGAGACCTGCTAAGCCATTACAGTCAACTGATATCTGTGTCTGGCGAATCGGTTGTACATTCGACTACTGTTTATTTTATTTTTAATTTATTTCAACGCCAATCAGTTGCATTCACCGTTAGTATTAAGCGATTATCGATCTTATTTATTTTGTCTTCACGCTTGTTTTGTTTCAGAATTTGGACCTTTAGTGATGTGTCAAATAGGAAAAAGGGCGAATTTTCTTTACAAATTTTATGTGAGATTATTGTTGGCGTGAATATAACTGTAATAAAAGCTATTGTAATAAAAGCCAATCATATGTCACAACCAGACACGTACATGTGCGTTTTCTTTAACACAGATTTTTTGAAAAAAACCATCCATTAAAAAATCAACAAACTTATATGATATTGAAATACAAATTTCATTTTGGCAACCTTTTCATATCATGGTTTACTTGCAAATTTTAACTTTAAATTAATTTTATTAAATCAAAAAAAGCTAATTTTAATTTGAAAACTTCGGTTAGCATCCATAACCAATTACCCTTTCCAATGTTAAATTTCAAAGCGTTATGTTAGATGTTAGTTTGCTTGAAAAGTGGGTACGGCAGATACCTCTAGTTTAGAATGCAGATTGGTGTTTCTGTCTGTATCCAGTTGGCAGCAGTTTAGTCATTGCAATGCTAATTATGCAGACGACAGACGAAAACAACATACTTCATCACTGCCAAAGAGAACATGTTTTAATTTAATAAACTAATTAATATAAATTACACTCATCCTCCACCCATATCATCATTCATATTCGCCTTAAAATATTCACAACGTTGTGTCAGCGTCTCATATGTAAGAATATACATAATCATATACAAAGAATGAAAAATACTTGTTTATATTTTCAATATCATTATCACATATTAATAACACCTGCTGACTGTTTACATGGTTAAATTCCGGATAAACAGAACAAGATTTCCAAGAAAGATTAACTGATGCAATTCATGACCCTTTATATAACACAGGTAAAACGACTATATTATGAGCAAAATTTTTTGGATGATTATTCTCTGAGCTTTATTTTCTGTGCAAAATTAAAAAAATAAACAATTAAATTGTATAATGTACAAATTCTTAAGAAATACTGTAAAATGTTGCGAAATATTTTTTATTCTCTGAATGGTTTCTTAAATTTTAAATCAATATCCTTTTAATGGTTCTCTCATATCAGCACAATCTTTCTATTCAGTTGAATCCATATTTTCACTTATAATGTTACTTTAGAACTCTGAGTTGTTTATGGCCTTTGTTGTGGATGATGATAAATTTTAGTTTAAGCCCACTTATGTATTTTACTGTAACTATGTGAGAATTGTAATTTATTTCAGTTCTGCTTGTTTTGAATGCTGTTTCAACTTAAATGTTAAACATTTATATGCAGAGGCTGTATTTTATTGTAATTTAGGCTAATTTATAATAACTAATAATTGGTTATGATTTAGTATAATGACTTATTGTAAAGAGATTTTGTCAGTGCTTAATGTAGCCAAACGACAATAAAATTATCATCATGTAAATGTTCTCCAATGAATAACGATTACTGTAACCATATACAAGTAATATTTTGCTTACTCTTACAAAATTGATTATTATAAACAGTTAAAACTTACATAAGGCATTTCTTCAAATAGTGGCAATTTCAATGATTTTTTCTTCCTTCTAGATGCTTCTTCTAAGTATTCGTCAGATGAATTATTAAGCTGTCTTTCCATTTGTTTAAGTAACAATTTTGCCATTTTCTGAAAAGAAAAGTCTATTGGATTATTATAAAAGAATATCAATATATAAAAATAGCTGTTTTTGCTAAATTTATAAAAATTGTATAAACCTAACACTAAAATATAATTTCAGTGATACAAATTGCAATGCAGAAGACTGAATTATCAGTTCTCTAATTTTATGGACATACAAGGCTAGCAATGCTGTTGGGTGTATGATGGTCAGAGATACAAATTCTTGCAACTGTCATGGCTTTGATACATTGGAATAGGCGAAGAGGTCATGCATGAGTTGTGCGAACGAATGGAGGTGGGGATAAAGGCTTGTTTTCTTTGATTTATATGTATATATCAAAGATTTTACTATCTCAAAATTAATACTGTAGGTAAGGTTTCAACTTAGGTGGGGTTTGAGTGACAGGTAAAAGATCTGGATTGAGTAGAAGATGTGTATTTTACTTGAGCAGAGAGTTACAGACATTATGGATAAACCAGAGCACTGAAGTAGGTGCCAGAGCCTTGAAGTAGGTGCAAGAGCACTGAAGTAGGTGCCAGAGCCCTGAAGTAGGTGCAAGAGCACTAAAGTAGGTGCCAGAGCACTGCAAAAAAGTACCAAAAGTAACCCAGTCAGCAGACTTGAGGTCGATGTGAGTGTACAACGGTACAGTACCGGGAGGAAACTAGTCTAGGAGGCCTGTGGTCAATGTGAACATACTATGGTACAGTATCTATCTAGTTTAGGAGGCCCGAGGTCGATGTAAGTGTATAATGGTAAAGTACCGGGAGGAAACTAGTCTAGGAGACCCGTGGTCAATGTGAGCGTACAACGGTACAGTACCAAGAGTAATCCAGATAGAAGACTTGAGATTGAGGTACAATAATACAGAACCTAAAAATTATGCTCGAGGAGAATGTCGCTAATCAGCTTATAGAAATACCACTGTCCAAAGAACTCTTAAAAGGAGAATTTGCATTCTTAAATATGAGACGCCGTCACAACATTGTTGGTATTTTAAGGCGAATATGAATGGTTATATGAGTGTAAGATGAGTGTGGATGAGTGTAGTCTGGTTACTAACTGAGTTTAACTGTTCCTCAGAAAGGGCAATTTATTAATAGCCCAACAGCCAGGGCAACTATAGGACCTACAGCTTTACGTGGAATCTGAACCACGTAGTGCTGGTCTGATTTTCAGCTAATTGACAAGCCTGATACTCAGTTATCTCCCCCACACAACTTCCGCACAATGATTACCACCCAACATGGACACCCCAGACTTCTCTAGTAGTGTCCACGCCGATAGCAACCATCAAACGGATGCCATGTCGGTATTAAGAGGACCGAGCATCCAATCTATTGCCTACAATCTCTCAAACACTTTGTCCCCATGTAGCTGGGTTACAGCACTGCGCCACCAGTGCCGATATTTCTACATTATATAGCTGTAGATATTTCCGACCGCCTTTTAAACTCTTTAAAAGGCAAATATTTTCAACTGAGCTTTATTAGGCAACAGATGGTCATAAATATGATTAAATAATCTGCTATGTCGGATCAGTTGAAAAGATTATAACAGAGAATAACTCTGTGATATTGACTGGAGAAAAGGTGTCCATCTGTACAGATGGATCATTATCAATGGAAGGCTGTTACCAAGCACCAAAACCAGTTCAGAGCACATAACATTCTTGAGACCTAACGCAGAAAAAATTAGTAAAGATTTGGACAACACTTTAAAATGAGGATACAAGCAATAAATTTTATTAAAAAATACCCCGCAAAGCTAGATTTATAGCCAAAATGTATAATGACATGGGCGCAGAACTTTATTTCTTTAATTTAAAGCAGTACTTGGTGGTTTTCTCTGGGCAAATTCTTCACTAAGAGTGCATGAACTAAGAAATGAAATGTTTTTATTTTTGCTCGGAGATAATCATGCTCTTGCTAACTAGTATGTTCAGTGATGAAGACTTTTGGCCAATAGCTCCCTTCAAGGTGATAGTGCAAACCTTTGTCAGCTCTTAAATAAAGTTGAAAGGCTTTAATAAAAAAAAAAAAAAAAAAAAAAAAAAAAAAAAAAAAACACTTAATAAATTATAAGAAAAACTTAGCAAACTATGATGATACTAATTTCCCTTCTTTTGACCTGTTACTTTAAAACAGAATGAATTAATATTATAATGAACTTATAAATGTATTTATCAGCCACTTATCCGATTTGGAACTCTGTTTTCAAGAATACTTCCAGAAAGATTAAATAAAATTAGTACAGTGAGTAAGTAATCCTATAAAAGAAGATTCATGAGATTTTCACAAATAAGGAAGCTGAACAGCTAATTGACTTTTTAACGGACTCATCTTTCAATTCTTGATTACAATCTAAATCTTTAATTGATTTTTGGTGCAGTATCAAAGATGAGTGAGTATCCAGTAGAAACCAAGAAGGCACATTGAGCCACTGTATCACTATAATACTGTTTGACGTTTGCTAGTTCTTACCTTTATGAATGAAAATCCATGTTCGGAAGTTGGCATAATGAAATTTTAATATAGAGGTGACCTTAACTCTTTCGATCCTAGATATGTTGCCAGTTGTGCGTGTGAGAAGAGCCAGGCTTTTGATCAAACGGTTGTACGAGAATATCCATACCAAAATTAGCAGTTTTTGACATTATTTAAAAAACTCTCATATCATTATTAGTCAACAAAAATACATACTTTTTCTGTTTTATTTGAAAAAAAGCCTTTGAAGTGAAACACCATACATTTTTAAATATAAATATCTGATATGTTTTTGTTTACAGACAAAATATAGCACTTAACAGTTTTTAAAATAAAATTTCCATTTTGATCCAAATATTTGCTAAACAAAAAACAAGAAGTCTTACCACTACCACAGCCTGTTTAAATTTTGCTCATATATTTTGTTAAGTTTTCAGAATCTTAATTTCAGACTGATAGGATTTTCATGTAAGTAATGAAATTACACTTCTCAAATTGTAGGCCTACAGTTTTGCAAAATAGATCAGTTCTGAGTTAATTGAACTCATCAAGTATGTTGGCTGAGAAGGCCCATCACATCAATACATTCATGGGCATGGAAAGTGCAAGATTTCAACCTTAAAATTTGAAGGCAATTGCCATATTCTGAAATAACAAGATTTGTTACTTACTATGCTTTTAGTTTAATACTTTAAATTATTAATAACTACTGTTAATTGACAAAGTCTCCATAATATAGTAAGAGTCACTTCATCTTGACAACTACATATTACAACGTATTTACGAAATATTTGTAATCATAAGACAAATAGAATCAGTACTTACTTCACAAAATTAGAGAAGTCAAAAAACGACGGTCTTCTTTAAAAACTTTGTTTCATCATACACGCCTTTGTTGGGTTGTTATCATTAACTTTAAACCTAAGACGGGAAGCGGTTAGGATAGTTAGGTAGGCGGGGTTGGTTGGGCCTAGGCAGATTGTGATTGGCTGATCCCGTTCAGCAGTGCCACCACAGGTAGAGTTCAACGCACGAATTATACCTTGAACCAGGTAAAGGAGTTCACCACACATAAATATTATCAAATTCATTCAAACTACCCAAAGTTCCCTCTCGCCAAAACAGGTTGCAAGTGCTTTGTCAGGGAATACTGTACGACTCATAAAAAAGATATTGTTTCGGATATCCAGGATTAAGAGATCTCCCCATGCATATTGGTATACGTAATACGTACACCCAAGGTACTCCTAATTCCGTGGCATCAGGATATATCCGATATACGACTCCTAAATATGCATAATAAAAATAGTTTGACATCAGAGAGGTCATAACAGTTCGACAACTCTGGGTATATATGTTATAAAATATGTACAAAATATGCGTGGTTCCTTGTTATTTGTTCTTTTGACGTCTACAAATCGGAAGTCTGTTTTGTCCATTTCTTATTAGTTGCAAAATATACTACTTGTTGTAGTGATAAATACTAAGTGCCTTAATTACACATTTCATTTCAAAGAACATACTTTTTGACGCCATTAGCGACATATCATCTTTTCAAGGGGACGGCCCACGAGGAGTTGAGTGAATATCTTCAATGTAAGCCTAAGTCTAGTTTGGTATCAAATGAAAGGTCTATTCAAGAGAAATTAATTGCCGCAAACTGGACTTCAAAAGCTTCATCCTTTCCAGAGTAGTGCTCATTTGAATTTCAAAGAAGCTAATTTGAACAAATTATTTCTCCGCTATTTAACGGTTTCAAGTAAATTATTCTGATAAAAAATTTTACTTTATGGAAAAAATGTATATAAAAATTAAATGATCAAATTATATGGAAAAAAATAACTTTGTTGTGAAAGCGTTTCCATATTTTCCCCCACCCTGTATATATATACGTGATTTATAACATAGCTTTATTAAATAATATAATAAATTACATTTGTTTGTTTTTAACAATGTATTTCATATAGGGTACATAATAGGCCTATTTGTTTTGATTACCTTCAAGATTCACAAAATATTTCACAGTTTATTTTAGATATAACTTTGCATGATTTACGTGTTATTTGTCACAGATAATGTATTTATCAATTTTTAATTTTAAAAACTGGTGGATTATTATACACTCATAGAGCACCTATTATACACTTTTATTATTATTATTATTCATTATTCATCTCTAAGACGCCGATCGTAGAGATATGGGCGAATATGAGGCATGAATGAGTGTGATGAGTGTAGATGAACGAGTGTAGTCATTGTTACTATCTGAGTTCGACTTAGCTCAGAAAGGACTATTTATTAATAGCCCAATAGCCAAGGCAACTATGGGACCTACAGCTTTACGTGGAATCCGAACCACGTAGTGTTGGTCTGATTTTCAGCTAACTGACAAGTTTGACACTTACAGTACATTCAGCGAGTGTTTGGAGCGAGGCGCCGCCTACGTCCTAACGGGACAAGGGGTCGTAGCCAATACTGAGAAGGGTCGACACCCCGAATGTCCCACTTTCAAAGCCCAGCTCACAGCCATCCTCAGTCACCAGCGTGCGTGTGTTGCTAATAACATGTGTTTTCCTATTTATTATTGAGTACGTTAGTTTTTGTATAAAGTGAATAGTATTAAAAAACTTAGTTAATTATTTTTAATTAACTAATTAAGTGGTTGTTAGAAAAGAATATTAACGTAGACGATTCATTATTGAAGAAAGAACTCCTGGAACTGGCATACAAAGAAAAGCCAAAATACGACAAGTATGTTGTTGACGAGGAAGCAAAACGTCAAAATAAAACAGTTCTCAGACTACCTCCATATCATTGTGAACTAAACCCAATTGAACTAATTTGGGCACAAGTTAAGGGTTACGTGGCAGCAAATAATAAAACTTTCAAACTGGGTGAAGTTAAGGGTCTTTTGGACGAAGGTCTACAGAAGGTCACGAAAGAAGATTGGACAAAATGTGTGGAACATGTTCGTATGGAAGAGAAAAATTTGTGGAAGCTGGATGATATGATTGAAAGTATGGAGGTAGAAATCGAACCTTTTGTTATAGACATAAGGAATGACAGTAGTGATAGTGAGGAGTCAGTACTTGCTGAGGAACTACCTAATATGAGTGATTAAAACAAACATGGGTTTCTCCGTACCACAGGTTTATGTGACCTAGCCCTGTGGGAGCCTCTTTGCCCCAAAAAGAGTGCCCCCCAAGAAGGTGGAAGAGGTTGACGTTTCTTCGGGGGCTTTTCACTAACATTCCACCGGTCATTTTGAAAATAAAACACCCTTCAGAAACAAGGAATCTCCTATTGAGCGTAACGGCTGTAGGGAGCGCAGCCAGGACTGCTTGTGAACTGGCCCGATCTTGACGATAGTTCTCCTCTCTACACAACACCCGAACCTTGACTACCATTCAACATGGACACTCCAGACTTCTCTAGTAGTGTCCATATTGATGACAACCATTGAGCGGACGCCGTATCGGTATTAAGAGAACCGAGCATGGAACCTATCGCCTACAATCTCCCAAACACTTTGTCCCCAAGTAGCTGGGTTTAGGACACCTTTTCACTTTTCCACCCCCTTTAAGGTGCGTTTTCCTAGCTGCAGGCTGTTTAACACAAGGGAGTGAGACGTTCAATGAATTTAGACCACACCGCAG
Organism: Stictocephala bisonia; assembly: GCA_035578905.1. Classification (NCBI taxonomy): domain Eukaryota; kingdom Metazoa; phylum Arthropoda; class Insecta; order Hemiptera; family Membracidae; genus Stictocephala; species Stictocephala bisonia. The sequence continues at coordinate 1,298,236 of JAQJVL010000234.1, forward strand.
ACAAAAAAGGACTAGTGTTTTTCTAGACTTTGTGGAGCACGGAAGTCCTCTCTTATTTAAACAATGAGTGTACTTAAAAAGAAGTAAAACTGAAAAGTACCTTAATAATACAATAATTAATAACGGTGAATTATGAAACGTTGTTTTTAGAGAGTAGGCCTATAACTGAAGAAATAAAGTAACTAAGATAAGATCACTACTGTAACTATGGTGTGATAAAGAACTGTATGTTTTTGATGGAGTTTTTGAAGCACTCCCTGCTTCAAAAATCGTTGTTGTAGATAACGATCTGAAAGTATTATTTTGTCGAATATGTTTTATTTTGTACGGTACTTAGAAACAAGGTTGAAATGTTGGCAAATTTGGAAACTGTTGTGGGGGAAGTTAATTAACATTCTCTCTCCTCCACACGCAATTAACTTTATGTTTATGATTACCTGTTTAATTCAACATGCTAGATATTTCTTTTCAAATAAGTTATTTTTAAAATATATTTTTAAAATCAACGTCGGATACGAGCCCCAGAGTATTCGGTGACCCACTACCAACTCTACTAATCGTTCATCATCTGTGACAGTGAACGAATTCTTAAACATTTTAAAGAAAACTAAAAACATTAGTACACAAACCAAACAAATGACCACTCGAGCAGAATGACAAGATCTCTTAGTTATCTCGCACCGGACTGCGGGGTAGACTCCTCTAGAAACAGTCCTTGCGACCCGCAGTCTGAACCCCGTTGGCGGGGTGCGGCCTACGATTCCTAGGAAAAAAACTCTTACGTATTACTGCGTATTGGGTGCTCTGCGGACTCCGCATGTTCAACACCGCACTCCACTGCGGAGTATAACACTCAGCTAGGAAAACGGGCCTTTAGACACAATTAACTTCATTGTAATTGTGTCTAATATACACACCAATGACATATTCTTGAAGTGTCATAAGTAGAAAACATTTTAATTATTTTTAGCTAGGCTTTTAGGGACGTCCATATGTTATAATTGATTTACTTAGTAATGTGTCAAGTTTACTGACAAACTATAAACTAAAAATTACCAACTCCAAAAACTACCTAATTGCTCTTATTGCTGTGTACTTGCAAGTCTACATATGAGATAGTTTTAATCGCATTATAATGCAATTATTTATATATTAATATTTACCCATAATATTATACAAGGAATACAGAACCTGGCTCTTTTTCCCTTTCGGATGGCGAAGCTGTGTAGGACAACGCTGTTAAAATATATTGGTATAAAAACATTTGGTCACTGTCCTCTGTTATTTTTCCCGGTAAGGATAAAAGGTAAGTGGACCCCCTCACGCCTGTGCCCCTTCCCGTGAAAAATAAAAATTACCAGTTCAGTACAAGTCTTTGAAGGGCGGCGAGAGTGTACCTGTCAATGACTACAGATAGAATTAGAATATCTTAAAATGGGCTTACATAAAGTTTTTTATGTTGTTACTTGGTTATAAAAATAAATAATTAAAATGTTATAAGGATGACGGAATATTACTTTTCTTTGTCTTTCACAGGAAATGTAAAAAATGATGTTTCTGGATTTTTAACAGATGTCTTACAGCAATATCTATAAGAACATTTTCTACCACTCTTGAAACAGGCCTGCATGTTATTAAAATTATAGTAAACTATAATCTACATACATTTAATGAAACATTCAAAATGAACATCCTCACATTAAAAACTGCTATAATTACAAAATATACACATACACATTGGAAACCTAAGAGACTTGACGATATTCCATTCACAAGTCACAACTAAGAGCAGTCAGTTGTCTGTCAACAGATGTCAAAACAAGGGGTGTCCTTTTCAAGGTCAAGGGACTGTATTCTCTTTTCCCTCTCTTTCCATTGGCGTTTTTTACTATCTACAAGTTCTCATTCGTCCTTCACTCTCTCTCCCCCAGTTTTCGCCCGCCAAACGAACTCCTAGCGCTCGTAGCCGCCTGTTGCTGAAACTGTTTTTGTTTCCATGTTGTTGGCCTGACTTTTGCCCATATGAACTTTTCGTCTTATTCTATCTGTAGTCATTGGTTCTGTGTAGTGCAGGGTTGTATGATTTGAGAATAGGATTTCAAGCAATCAGTGTTTCAAAGCGTAATATACATATTTAATTTAAACAAATGTTATTTCGTCTATGAAAATAAGTAATAAAACCGCCATTAATACAACCACCATTCATCAAATCCCGTAAGTACGATTTTATGTAACAATTTAGTTAATAGTTTCTTGGCAAAATAAAAAGAATATCTTGAGAATCGACTGTGTTTAACGCAAATCCTGTAATTTTTAAAGTTCTATTTGTTTAGTCCCAGCTTTTTATAAAATATATTTATAACTATTACTGCGTTATCAGTGGCTGCAACGAACCATAATTTTTATAAACTGGTTATACAATTTTTAATACATTTAATTTAACTGTTTATTATGTGGATTGTATAACACACTATACTCTATTTCACGTTGAGAATGTAGTAGCGTGACGCTGCTGTCTGTTGCAAAAAGATACAGAGCACAAACATATAGACTAGTCTACTTCAAAGTCTTGATAGGATATTACAACATTTTTGTTTTAAAAAACCATCTTCAAAATCTTTCCTGAAATTATTGAATAGTGTACGAAGTGAGTCTTCTTAATTACAAAATTTGATTTTTAGCGTAGGTCAAACAAGTTGCTAACCGTGAGAAATCTATAGATATTTCCAGATATGTGTATTTAATTACAAGGAAAATGTTAGTAACAATAAGAGAGATACAATAAAAATAGAATAAATTAATTTTTACTATTAAGTATAAAACATAAATTAATACCCATTTATAAAGTAAAGTTTTAATTGGTCTATTCCAAGATAAAAACAGCATTTATTTAATACAATCAACGTGTTGTAGCTAAATTAATGAGTGCTGAGAATGTTATTCATGATAATATATTTACAATATACCAGGCGCACTTTAGAATAATGTAAGAAATTTAATTGTTATATAATCAATATTAGTTTTAAAAACCATACTTGGGAAAGTTAATATTTTTTTTAACTGAATAAAGTTAAATTTAATACTCTAAAAAAGTAATTAATTGAAGTTAAAAGTTAGAATAGATTGAAACTAACTGATTAAAGTTAAATTATTAGAAAATTAACTGAAATTGAAAGTTAAAAGTTAGTTTTGGTACAGTAAAATATACATAAACAAATACTTAACCTGTATTATATTTTATTATTTATAATATCTTAGATAAATAGGCCTATTTATATTACATTATTATACAATACTTTTAATTAGACTATAGCAATTTCTACAGTAATTTTCGTTATATAACTGTCCGAAATCTTAAAAATTAAATATTTAATTTAATTTCTAAAATTATTAACAAAAACTGACTTAAGTCTTTGAAATTAAAGTTTTACATTTTTAAGCTATACTTTTAAAAATCAATAACTATCTTATAGGAAATTCACGATAGCAAAACATTTTTTTAATTGGCGTAGATAATGAGATAATAAGAAAGGCCAAATAATATAGTGAAACTCCAGGTGGTTTTTATCAGGCTGGAGATGATAAGGAAGGGTCACTGATAAGAAAGTATAGGCCGATTAGCTGTAAATAAAAACTGAAAAAAATATACTCACTCTATAAGTGAGTGAAAGCAGATCTATTCATACTATTTTCGATAAGCAATTACGTTTATTAGATGTTTAAGAATTTTCCGCTCTGAGTGCATGTTTTATTCTAGCTGAAATAAGTTAATTAAAAATTATGAAAACTATCTAAATCATTTTAAAAATACAAAACTAATTACCATTGATAATATTATTAATATTAAAGATAGTATTATCATTATGTTTTCTTTTCGACGGTGCCGATAGCAAAACAATGAAAACAGAACGAAATATAGCAATTGTTACTTGAAATATGTTCTGCAATCTTGAAGATAGTTTATTATGTTGCGTGGTATCATATAACGGATTGATTTTACCAAGTAAGCTTAATTTAAATAAAGTAAACGTTTGAGGAAATGTTGGTTTGATTAACCATTTAAATGGGTTTTCCCGATTACTTTTGAACAGGACAATTTAGATATGTAATGATCAATTAATAAGTATTGACAGCATTAACGTCAAAATGCAACTGATTTTCCTAATTAATTATACAGATAGATGGGTAAACAGGTAAAATTACACTATTAGAGTTTATGAAAGATAAACAAACTTACGGCCAACACATTGATTTAAAACAAGATAACTAAATGACTATCTCAACTTTATCCCTAAACATAAACTAGTCAAGTGAAATGATCACCCCAGGGACACAAGTCAATCCAACAACAATGGTATACTCGTTTAGTCGTCCTTTTTTTATTTATAAGGCAGTAAAATGTGAATAAAGGGGAGGGGGTGCGTCTTCAAAACAATGACTTTGCTTGTCGGTGACAATTGGGGGATGAGGAAAACGGCGGCACGTCTACCCGGCACCAAATCTGACCGGCCGTAGAACGTTTGGCACACATTTTTGGCCGATTTGGAATGGCACGATTGGCACAGTCATTAGAGGGGATTAAGAAGGGTCAACCTGTAAGTTTCAGAAAGGCACGATTGGCACACACCGCCCGGCCAGGTAGTAGCAGCCAGGTGGCCAGAATGCGGGAAAATGGGAACCTTTTTGCCCCCGCAAATTCCCTGCTGTGGTGCTTATTGAAGTAAGCAACTAACCTAACCTAACCCAACCCAACCCAACCCAACCCAACCTAACCTAACCTAACCTAACCTAACGTGAGGTTTAAATTTAAAAATTTGTTATATCACAGGCAAATGACTGCCACGCAGAGTTGACGGGAATAATAAAATTCCCGTTTTCCCTCGTTCGATGGCGTCTACCTGGTCGAGCGACTGTGCCAATCCTGCCTTTTCCAAGCAGGCGAGTTGGCCCTACTTATTCCGCTCTAATGATTGTGCCAATACTGCCATGGGCAGAAGGTCCAAAAATGTGTGCCAATCGTCCCGTCCCCATCTGACCACCGCTCTAAGGTTAATCAGGCGTTACTAATGTCACAACTTAACCCGGCACCGAGACAGTTTGAAGGTAGGGGAGCTGGGTTCCCCCTCCACAACACCAAACATACGCCCCTCATTCTCTTCTTTCCCTCCCTCGAACCCTAGGCATCTCATCGCCCTAACTCCTTTAACCTAACCTAACCTAACCTAACCTAACGTATTGAACAAAGCGTTGCCTTCATTTTACAAAGCTCACCCCCATTCATTTTAAAACCATCACACACCTTCGTTTAGTAAAGCTCGGTCCCCGGACATGGACAGCGCGAACCTACGGCACCTTACGAAAAGGGGAGGTGATTAGGGGAGGGGAAAGAGAAAGGAGGGGTTGGGAGGGGGTAGTGTAGGTGGAATGGGTAAGAGGGGTGGCTGGTGCCGGGTTGACATACTGTCATGGCGGCCAGTGAAAGGTCCAGTGCCGGGTTGACGTGTTTTTTTATAACATATAAAGCTTGGTGCCGGGTTGATGAACTCCCAGGAAAACAATCGGTCTTTGACCTGAGTTTTAGATACTTTCTCCCCAGTCCACATTCCTCGGACCAAATGACATCTTTTATCACATTTGAAAAACTAACTGAGTTACTTTATCCGTTAGCCAAATTTTCAACTAGTTAAAGTTAGAAGTTAAACATTACCAAAACTAACGAATAAGTTAAAAAGTTAATAGAAAAAGTAACGATTAAATTTAATCGTTAATTATTTGTAATCGTTAATTCCAAGTATGTTCAAAACTAACTCTGTATATCTTCTACATTATCTCTAAACGATCGATAACTCACTTGAGGATAGGGAGGCGTGTGACTTGTTTGACCTTTCGCTTGATTTATTTTATCTGTTGACGCAAACGTATAAACATCCCCAAATGAGAACTAGCGTCCGCGTTACTTGCATGCGTACACTTAGTATTGGAAGAAGGTTTGTGGGTAATGCTTGTGGTTTGGAGTATCATAACTCATAATCGTGTAATTTCATTAGATATTTTAGTGAGTCATTGTGGTTATTGACAATGTTCTTTTCTGTTGTCTTTTGAGGTAAAGGAATGATTATCAAACGTTATGAGTAGAAAATTTATATAAGTATTTAAAATTATAATCACAATTAAATTTAACTTTTTAGATTGATTACGTTCTTCAACAGAATTCACAATAGTGCCACGAGATGTGGTATGGTAATAACACTTGAATCGATTTAAAATATCTTGAATGCATAGGTGCATTAAACAAATAATAGTATTTATAAACATTTTTGAAGAGAATTACTAAACAAAAGTTATTTAAGTTCAACAACTTATTAAAATTAATTGTTTTATCCTTAAAACGGATGAGTGACTAAAAATGTGACTTGTGTACTATACCATACCTCTTGAAATTGAATACTTATATAAATTGTTCAATTTCTTATTTACTAAATATTATCTAATTATTGTTTCTAGTGATGTAGGTTATTCTAGTTGAACCTCTTTCTCCACTTCTAATTTAAAATAATCACAAAATATTTAAGATAAAAAGATGTTGATTTGGTAAAATGTTTAAATCTTTTGAAGTGATACTAATATTTCAAAAACAACTTATTTCGACATCTTATGCTCTTATTATCTTTCTTTATCAACAGTGCTTTAATAAAGGTTACATTTTGAGTTTACAGGTTGTAATATCTGAAGCATACACGTACAATGATAATAGACAGCCTACCCACCCAAACTTGTGTGATGCTAATGGTCCATCCACCCACCCATACACATTCAGTGCTAATAGCGACCCACTCATCTATACTCGCACAGTGCTAATGGCTACCCAACCACCCACCCATACTCGTATAGTGCTAATGTAACAACAATTATTGTAAATGATTTAATGCACCGTTAAAATGAATGAAAAGTAATGACTGTCTTTAAGCGTATGCATTTCTTAAAATTATTAATACTATTAGCAGTGTATCTTTTCAGAAGAATATGTTTGATATAACTACTGTATTAGTATATTTACCCTTGGTTCACAATCAATCATTTATTTCAGGGCAAATAAAATCGCGAATGGTCCAGTGTGGCTAGCTCACCAACACAATAAACAACCGAACACGCCCCGTTGGTCTTATTCTTTTTTTCATTATTATCGGCTGAACTATGCATATTAGGGAAAACGTTTCAAATGAAAAAAACAAGAAAACATATTAGACTAGAAGTATCCCTCTGACAAAACTTTCCTGACTAAAAGATTAAAAACTTCCTCATAGGTTGACTTTTAACACATTTTAACTATACTATAAGCAATTCTTTTAATTATATAATTAATTCATACTAAAACAGTAAGCATACGCCCCTTTTGTATCAGGCTAACGCAACATTTATATATTTTTAATAAATATTTACTAACTGTAAATGCAGTGTAATTGAACTGAGATCTTTTAAACTGAATTTCTGGGGGCTTATGTTTTGAATACATAACTCGCATAGTAAAATAACATTTATTGGTTAAACAATGTCTATTGACTCATTATAATCGATCTGTAGACTCTTAGTTCTCCTGGGAATTCAGCTCCATTCGGAGTTGACAGCAAGTAATTCTTGCATGACGAGATTTTGTATAGACGTTATCAGTGGGCATGAGCAATCACTCCGGTTTAGCTTCAGGTGCATGCCTGCTTTTCAAATGCGCTTTCGCTAGTTAAGATGAAGAAGAACATTTTCAGAGCAGATCAGAAGAATACTAAATTGAAATCTATTTGTATTTTATAAGTTGATTGTGTTTTGAAGTAAGTATATCGGTATCGTTAGTAGTTTTGAAGTATTTTATTAGATTTAGATATTTAATATCCGTACATTTAATTTAGTTATTCAATTATTGATGAGTTGAACATACAATAGTTAACTGTTCCGTTATAATACGAACATTCATGACCCAGCCTGTACCTAACTTAACGGTAATGTTCTGCTTATTTGAGAAACAAAAGATATATTTACTATAGATGTTTACTCTTTTGATATACCAGTGCTCGTTATTTTTATAACAATAGTCCTACTGAAACCTAATATAAATGTTCCAAAACAAGCTCAATGATTTAGCTGGTCTAAACTAGTATTGTTATTACTTGAAAGTAGTTTATATCAATGATACCATGGACATTAAATTAAGTTTAGATTGTTTAGTTTATTGTAATGTGTAAAAACATTCTATACAAGAAGTCATTTTCACACATTGTTATTTTAGTCCATTTGCTACAATCCTCAAACCGGGAAATGGCTGGCAACTGAAAAGTGGATATCATAAGACAGTAACATAAGGCACTATTAATGTTTCTTCTTTGGTGAACTTAAAAGCATCAGTAAAATTAAAACTGATCTCCTCAAGTTAACATTCTGTCTGTAACAAAGTGGTTAATACTAATATGTGATAGCCTATCATAGGTAAGATTTTTTACTATAATCCTGTTTCAAAGGTAGGCCAGTGACTCACTAAAATTCCATCAAATCATTACTATAATTTATTTGTCAGTTGGGGGAAACCCTCAAAGAATAAAGAAATTTACTGTCATTGATCATTTACATGAAATAAGTAGACATTGCCATTATCGATTTATAATAATTGATTATTAACAATAATTAAATAAAACTTCAAATATTACACAATACGGACTATTTTCAACATTTAATCAGAATAAACCAAATAATTAACATAGGCCTACAGAAAAACAACTAATAAATAAAAAATGTAAAATAATTAATCACAGGCTTGTTACTTAAAAATCTATATATACAGGCGGTTCCAAAATTTCATTAATAGCCCATTATTAAAAGGATTGGCTATTAGCCATCTAAAAACAAAGGCCTTTAAACTATCTATTTAAACTATCAGCTGCTTAAGCAGACTCGGGCAGCTTGTTAAAAAATTGAATACAGTAAATTTTTAAGGACAAAAATGTTTACCAATCTGTGCTGAGGAATGTCCAAAAGTGTGTTATTTCTGGTATTATATTGATGTATGTCATTCCTGGAGCAAAAGTCATGTATGTTATTTTATGTATAAAGTAAAACAATCAGTATGTACAAGTTAATTATAATAAGTATCCCCTAGCTAATGAAATAATGAAAAGTGGCTCACAATGGGCCATAACACCTTTACCGGCCAATATTTTGATTACTTTTTTCTGTAATAAAAGAGCATTGTGAACAACAGGAGAATGTCTCTAAAGAATTATACTATACTGGAAATTTGACTGGAAAAAACCAAAGTAAGCTTTACGTAAATATTATATTACTCTGGAGTTTTTATAAATATATCATTATCTGGGACATGATCATACTCATATAACCCTTGGGTTGCCAACATAAAGTAATCGTTGTGTATGTTGTGGCATATTTTTCAATTTAACATGTTGAAAAATCTTATTATTTTTTATAAAAATAAATTATGATGTGTTTCTTAGTCTCCTTTATACATACAGGAGTCCAAGTTGTGTATATACAAACTACAGTCTAAGTTGTGTTTGAATGATTTATCCAGGTTTTTATCTATTCAACAGTTCAGGCATATTACGTTTTATGTATTTGTCATGACAGAGCCACAAGTTATTTTAAATCTTAATTTGTTTACAGTTAATTTAAGACAGTATAGTTTGCGTAAGTAGTGATGCAATACTAATCATATCAACAAATCATAATCGTAGGCCTACATGCCAAAAAGTCATATTATACAGTACTCTACCAAAAGAACAAAGAATTAACTTATCTTTAATTTTTAAATGATGTAATATATTTTATAACTAAATAGGCTTACCGTACCTTATAAAACACATATAGTGTTGGTAGGTTTTTAGTTCATAAGCAAATATATTTCATATTCTAAACGATTCATGTGAGAATATTAATTCTATAACTTAAAACATAAATAACCAGCTCCAATTTTTACTGTTAACAACATTTTAAAATGAAATGTACTGCAATATTTATATATTTACATAATAATATTATATATTTATATCCAACCATATAAGACCAATCTACACTTGAATTATTACCATTATCTTTTAGACAGTAAAACCAGACCACTGCTTTAAGCTATAAATCCTTGTAAGTTTATATAAATTGTAAATTTAACATATTTAAATTTACAGAATTTGCTAGTAACCTTAACTATTTTAGACAATAATATGCCAATATCATTTGTAATTGGATGAGAGGTTCAATATTACTGAAACTGTATAGGTGGGTCAATACAAGTGAATATCTATGACTGGGTGGGTTGGTATAGTTTGTGAATCAATGTCAGTCATTTGCATCTGCAGGAAGGTGGGTGGGTCAATGTTATTTGTTTGTTTCCAGGTAGATAGGTGGGTCTATAGGGCTTGTGGACAAAATATGAACAAAATTAAAAAAAAATATATTTTCACAATCCCTCAAGAAGTAATTATACAAAATTTATTTAAATTTATTTTTAAAATCACTCAAGAAGTATTTGTAAAAAATGTACTTCTACTATTAATAAACTTAATAAGGTTACAGTGTTAATTATTCACATTTTCTACAGTTTGCTTTAAGACCTGAAATTATAACAAAAATAATTTTGTATTTTATTAACCCTTTTGTTGATAAAGCGTTGTTTTGTTTGATAACCAGGACTATTGATTATTGTTTTAGAAGTACTAATTTCAAGTTGTATTTCCAGGTTGAAAATGAGCACAAGGAAGAAAATTAGGAGTCACCCACTAAACAACCAAGATGAGAATCACAATTTTGAGAAAACTAATCCAGGCCTGGGATACTCTACCCTAACGAGAACGATATCAATACCAAATGTGTTACTCAGCACTGTAAGTAATCAAAGTGTCTTACAAATAATTTCATGTTATTAAACCATATTTTTTTGTATTATATATTAATTTTATTATTTTAGAAATATATGTTATTAAACCATGTATTAAAAGTATTTTTCAGTAAGAAAAATAAAAAGTAAGTTCTTTTCGTTTCTCATATTTAAACATGTTAAATACAAATTTTTCACCTGTTACATACCCTTCTAATGCACTGTACTTAAACAATATTGGTGTCATACATATTAAATTTATTAAGTCAACCGAAATTGACTTAATTAAGTGACAAATTCATGTTAGGTCGCTCATGTTTTGTATTTTATTTAACTGTCTACGCCAGTGGAATTTTTAACATTATATTCATATGTTGATGAGGGATAACGTTCCAAACCCCTATGACAAATTTGAAGTGGACCTCTGGGAATTTGAACTCGTGACACTCTGCATTGGAGGCAAGTGCTAACCACTATGCTAGCAAGAGGCCTATTGTAATATTTGTCTAACTTCATTCAATAAATATTTTTAGTTGCCAATCTACTACTGATTTTTTAAAAGAAAGGATCAATTCATATCTATCAGAGATAAGATTTGAGGAGAATGAAATATGCATTACTCATTATTCATTAATCCTCTAGATGTAAGTGAATATGAGGGGCCAACGTGTGTCATGAATGTAGATGAACGAGTGAAGTCATTGTTACTAAGGTCGACTGTCACTCAGAAAGAGGACTATCTATTAATAGCCCAATAGCCAGGGCACTAAGGACCTACAGCTTTTACGTGGAATCCGAACCATGTACTGTAGTGTTGGTCTGATTTTCAGCTAACTGATAAGTCTGACACTCAGTTCTCTTCCCTGCACATCTAAACCTTGACTATCATCCAAAATGACTTCTCTAGTAGTGTCCATGTTGATGGTAAACATTGAGCGGAGCCATTTTTGTATTAAGAGGATTGAGCATAGAACTTATTGCCTACAATCTCCTCAACACTTTGTCCCCTCACTAAGTGGCTGGTTTATAGCACTGCGCTTAACTATAGGTGGACCTGAACCCTGAACTTTGACTCGTCGCTACATCCCTCTCTCGCCCCGCTGTAAAAAATTTTTTATTTATTTTTATTTATTTATTCATAAGACGCCGATCGTCAAGATATGGGCGAATATGGATTTCGAATGAGTGTGATGAGTGTACATGAGCGAATGTAGTCATTGTTACAAACTAAGGCCGACTATTCCTTAGAGAGTGTCATTAATTTATTGAATTAATAAAATAAAAATATAAAAAAAAATAAAATAAAAAAAAGTTATTGTGTTGTTTGGTTTCCCTGTCAGTCATTAAGTAACTTTCTTTTTCCAGCCTTGTTTTCCTCTAATCTCCTTTCCTTAATTAAATAAAGTATCAATAATGTTTCTCGTCAATTATACCAGTAATGAATTATTTAATTTTTTTATTTCAGTAAAAAATAAAATAAGTTGGGGGAATACTATCATTAGATTAACGTGTAAGCGTTAAATCAAAATTTATCTATAAAATCTAAATTGCCATTGTCTGTCATTTAGCAATTAAGGTCTGCACTTAGACTTCCTTCCGCCCATGCAGGCCATTACCCTATGGCATGTAAAAGTTTAGCTATTTATTAAAATGTTATGTTTTTATTATTTTTGTTATGTTTTGCAACAACTTGATTTGTATTTTTGTGCTTTCTTATATAAATATATTGTACTGTCAAATATTTATGGTTTATAAAGCTCATTTTCTTATTTATAATTTTTCCCTTTCATAGTATGTAGAACCTATTTAAATAAAAAAAAAAAAAAAAAAAAAAAAATAAAGAAAAAAGACAATAGTTAGGACTCATAAAATCAATCTCTCGTAAAGAAAAAGTGTTGTTATTGATTTCAGTATTTTGATTATTTATTGTAATGTTATAGTTGACAATTGAATCGTACAGACATCGTACAGTAGTTACTTTTAGTTTAACAAATATTGTATTGATTTATATATTTTTGTAGTTGCAGATTGCTGCGAGTGAGTTTACGATTGATCCCATTACAAGCAGTTACAATCATCCTCTTGCGATTGATCCAGTTACAACTAGTTACAAGCATCCTCCTGTCTCTGCAAACTGCTCTTCATCCATGGCAGAGAAGCGTCGGGGGAAGGTCTTGCCTGTTACTACAGTAAGTAAACTGATAAATTAGCATATTCAAAGATGTTAAACCAATTATAATGAATTTAGTTCTTTTCAATGATAGAAGTTGTATTGCTTAAAGAGGTTAATTAGTTCTCTTGAAAATTTACTATTAGTTGTCACATCAAATTTTATGTTTATATCACCCCCTACAACAATATTATAAGTAGTCCAACTTAATAATAATAAACAATAATAAAAAACTCCAATAAACAATAGAATCTGTTGAAAAATATTCAAGAACTCATGTGGGTTCCCACTTGGTGAGTGATACAGAGAAATAATGATAGCTTTTATTTCATCAACAAAAATTGCTGAGACTTCAAAATCAAATTCTTTACAGAAATAGAAAACATCACATACCCTTGCTTTAAACTTGTTGTTTAAAAATATAGAAGTACCACCTCTGATGTGGTCGTTCCTACAGTAAGCACCTGCCAAATGATAGTTATCAGGAAAAGAGAATTTAATTTCATCTTTCCCCGTCCAGTGTTCTGAGATGCAGACTATATACATGTTTGAATGAAGTAAAAAACTCTCAAGAATTGATACTTTATTTTTAAGCCCCTGAATGTTTAAATACAAAATACCCAGTCTTGTAGGTGCTTGGCTAGATAGTGAGGGTATTGTATTTTGCTTAGAGCTAGTAAAACAGGTTTTAGGAGACGATATGTCAAATATTCAAATTGTTAGTGACCTGGAAAGGAGATAGAGATCTGTTGTTTGTCTTAAATGAACCTTCATACAACTTATCAAGAGACTGAAAAGAACTATTACAGACAGTGTTACTTAATTCTACAGCTAAAATATTATTTACATTTCTTATGTCTACACTATTTACAACACCCGCACAAGAAGAAGCAACAATAGGATCTTCATTTTCTAATTGACTTTCACCAACACATTTACTCTGCTTTTGAACTTTTTTTAACACTTCACGATTTTCATTGCTCAGCTTTACGACTTCATTGAAACGAATATGACCAGGAATAATAGTAGGGGTGACAGCTCCTAGAGACTGAGATGTGATTGTATCATTTTTGTATCATTATTGTATCAATGTGGGTGTGTTGATTCTTGAGCCTTCATCTGGTTGGTAAGTGTTCTGTGGAGTAGGCCAATAATACTTTTTTATTAATGCAGAGTTGAATAATTTATCAAAAAATAAATATAAATACCATGTATTTTACGGTATACCATTTCATTCATATGTAGTTTTAAAAAATTGGATAGATAATGATTTGTTTGGTATTTATATGACATCCTATTAGAAATGTTTCAGTGGACTACTTTTGGCGATCAATACAAGTAAACATTAAAGTAGTAAGAAGACTGTATATAGATTATCATTCAATCACCTCACTAAGGCTAACCAGACAAAGCAATATTTTCGTTTAATTCACCGTCTATTTTAGTGATATATAAACCACAAACAAACCATAAAAATTTAAAATATTAGTGCACATCATGTTTAAATTAGTGCCAGGACTAGAATTAATAACGATTTATAAAAGAATATATTGGTCGCCATTGTATGACTAAAATTTTCCAATTTACGCTGTTTGTATGGACAAGTTGGCCCTGCATAAAAAAAAAAATTAATTTAGGATCTAAAACAATATCTTTAAGATATGCATTGCTGCTACATTAGATATGTCTCTACTAAAAGTGTCCATGGTATTGATTGTTTATTAGTTAATGGAGTTGTATTAAGTTTTCATTTTCTCTTTAGGTAAGGACATTTACTATCCTGTTAAAAGAATGCTCCAACAGCCAGACATTCAATTTTCAAGTCTTTTGGTAGGTTTTCGAAAAGATCTGCTTAACGCACATGATGGTATTTTTCTAGTATCCTGTCCTATAGTTTGCATAGTAGGTAGTGCATAGTTTGCCTCCTTTCTTGTTTGATGTTGGTTTGTCATGTTGTCTTGCAATGTAGTTTAGCTTTGCTTAACACATTCGCTGCGGCAAGTTCACCAATAGGGTGTCGGGGGAGCTGAAAATTTTTATTACATGAAAACTTACCTTTAGGTGTATGAAGTTGATTGAAGTTGGTGATAGCCTGATTCGTTGACGTTTTCCTTGTATAAATGACGTCATAAGTTTGCCCCCACCGGTGGGGGCGCCGCACCTGGCGCTCGATCACCGTTGTTTGACCCTCACAAAATCACTTGGAATGTCGTTTTATTGTACAAAACCTCCTTTTTTATGTAAAATACTTGGTAGTTCAGTATCTCAGTGGTCAAAATACCTCAGTAAAATGAAATGACGTCATAAGTTTGGCACCCACCGGTGGGGGCGCAGCTCCTAGCGCTCGATCACCGTTGTTTGACCGACACAAAATCACTTGGAATGTCGTTTTAATGTACAAAACCTCCTTTTTTATGTAAACTACTTGGTAGTTCAGTACCTCAGTGGTCAAAATACCCCAGTAAAATACCTCAGTAGTCAAAATATAGCCCGACACAATTTCCAGAGTTTGGCAGTAAAATAATCTTCAAAATACACACAAATAATTTAGTCACAATAATTAAAATATTGAAATATATGTACAGACAATAATACAATATATACACACTCAAAACAAAGCACCAGGAATATAACTATAAGTATTAGTCTATAAGAACAGCATGAAACGGTACGCACCCACCGGTGGGGGCTCAGCTATATGGTAGAGGTCGTAGAACTCGAAACTAACAACGCGGCAAGTAAGGTTAGGTTACTAGGCAACGAAGCTAGGTGGAACAAAACAAATACAACGAATGGCTGGACCAGTCTGGGCTTTCTAGTAAACAGTGACTCAAGCCCCCACCGGTGGGGGCGCCGTGATTCGGATACAGACCCTGCCCCCACCGGTGGGGGCAGCCGCAGCGAATGTGTTAAAGACAAAAAGAATTGCTTTATGCACACCTAGAGATTGTAAGTTATTGTGTTGTTTAAATCCAAAGACACTTTTTAAAAGGCTTTTTATCTCTATTGAACCTATGCCACCTATAACACAAACAAAAATTTTTGTAGAATAATGAGTATTATTTATTGCACGCTTCTTGATGTCAGTCTTGTATAATATTTTAATACTTCAATATGAGGAAGAAATAAATATTCATATAATTTTTCAAACATAGTTTTGGAACACTCTGTATATACAAATATTGTAAAAACAAATAAAGGAGTGGAGAGAGTTAAGGCCTCCTTAAGCACTGATACTGAATGATGGATATTGACGGAGTCATTTTCTTGTATGTTGATTTAGACGATTGAATTTGAGGAGATATTTTTCTGTTTGATCGAACCAACTATATTTTTTTTATTGGTCTGTTGAATATGATTGAACCATTGTAGTTCTTTATTTTGAATTCCTACATTTAAAAAAATTATTTTATTTTCATTAAAAGGAGAGGCCGATCTCCTTCTTAACCTTACTCTGCTTATTCCTCATAGATTATTGATCTGTGCGAGGAACTTATTTAGACAGTAAGGGGGTGAACCAGTATGAAGATGACTGATAAACATTTCAGTCTAGGCCGGATTAAAACCTGCGCTATCTCTAACCCAAGCTCAAAGTCCTGACGACTTAGACCGCTCGGCCACCGATTCGCCCAATCTCTATAAGTTGTTGTACTAGAGAGTTTATACCAGATTACAAGATCTCTTTAAGAAATACTATTCATTTATATATATGTCATATGGCTTTCATAGTCAAGCTACCAAACTAATAAAAGATGAAAAATGAAGCAAATAAATACCTAAATAAAATAATTAAACTACAGTACAAAGTCCTTGAGTGAAATGAAAAATGACTTTATTGTACAATTATGTAACAATTGGTGAGGTTAGGACTGAAAAGTCCTCTCTTACACCTAACCATTACTTGTGTCTTAGTGTTCACCTGGTTATGTAACCATGAATGAATGAAGACCGTCTACGGGCACTCATGTGATCCATAGTTTGAACTTCGACTCCGCAATCACATGTGACTGATCATTTGCCATTCCCCACTGATATTTCCAGTAGTTACATTTTTCCACCCCCGTGCTAAGGCGACTTCATATAGTCCATTCCTTACGAGGAAGGTTAATTCCACCGACAACGTACCAGAAACTTGTTTCGACCGTTAAACATATCCCAAGTTAACGCTTAGTTGGCAAACATTTGTTTGAGAATAAATGGGAAGCTAGTGTAAGAGGTAGTTTTCTAGATTTAAGTTGCGCAGCACATTGTGGGATATCTTGCAAAATGGGGAGATTCAGAGTAGATAAGATCTTTATAAACTCATAAGTACCTCATTTCGTCCTATATCTGGAGGAGCTATGTTTCACTGGAAGTCGTGGTAGAGGGGTTGCAATTAGGGAATCGCTTATAGCCCTCATTGCCTTATATAGTTGTTTATTCAACATGTGTACTGTTAAATTAACACTGTCATTAACTTTGTACTGTCTATAAGTACACCAGCTTCTCCGATTTAATGAAGACCAGCTAATCTCCGCCCCCTCCAGAAACATTGGAAAGCACGAGAGACTAAAAAAATATGCCAACTCTATCTCACCCTTCTCCAAAGAATTGTTTATTTTTTTGTACTGTATAGTTTATTGAAATTGTTTTTCCTATAAAAATCAAATTTATTTACTCTTAAAGATTATAAAATTCCTATGAAAGCATGGTTTGTAGAGAATTTTTAAGCAACATTTTCTTACTGTCCTTTGTAGAGAAACAAGGTTTTTTAGAACTTTATTTTGGGAATTATTTAGGGACTTTATAAACTATAGATTTTAACTTTATTCTATAAATTCCTTTCATAGATATAAATTTTCTTTCTGAAATTTAAACCACTAATTAAAGCCAGCATGCAGTTTGGTGCAACTATCAATCCTTATGCTGCAAGGCAGCTGTCCATAAGTGGGGCCAAATTTCTTGAGTCAGGCACATTAAACTGGCTGCTGTGGAAAGCCAATGATGCTGGGAATCTCTCGATTTTGTTGCCTTTAATACAATATTTGCCGCTCACCAGAATTAAATTTGTTATTAATATTTGTTTTATTTTTTTACCTTTACAAATTTATGCTTGAATATTATTATTTTGACTGTTTTAAAATTCCAATACAAATGTTGCAATATGTTGTAAATTTTCTGTTTACTAGAAAAAAAATCAAAGACAGAAATTTAAATCGTATAATATTCATTTTGTTACAGACATCTTTTAAATCTGATGTACTCAATGGTCAACTGAGCCCCAAGGCCTGTGACAGTTCTTTGGATCATCCAATGATTGGCAGACAGAAAAAAGCTGAATGTCTTCCCAAAGTAATTTAAAAATGATTTTATATTTTACTTAATTGAAAGGAAAGTTTTATGTTATTAATTGACTCAAAACTTTTATCTCTCTATTCATTATTTTTTATACTTTAGGGGTGCTATCCAGAATGTTTTTATTTTGGATATGTTCCGAGTTATCCAAAGCACATAAAAAATTTGTTGTTGTAAACCAATTGTTAATGGTATGGCTCCACTTTGAAAGTCAATAAACTAAAACTCTTTATAAATTGTTTGATACATTACAGCACACTGTCTGGCTATGAAATGTTTAATGTGAGTGTACAATACTGCAAGGAAACTATGATAAGCGGAGCTTTGTTATTATGTGTGTGCAGTGCTGCTAGCAGCCAGATTCTGTTGTAGATGTAGGTCAGTCGTAATCCGTAAATTCTCCAATGCATACATCTTAGCTTTGACTCATGGTGCACTTATCTCCCTCGTTTTTTAGGAAGAGGTAGTGTGTGAATTTCACTTGGTGTAGGTGTTTTTATAGTTGGTCGAGCCATTGCCTACCATATTAATTTCTATCTTTTGTAAATAATAACTACCACATTCACATATTCACCTGAAGAAATGTACTTTCATTTATGTTCATCCCCCCTCCTCCATAAAAAGTAATTGTACAAAACAGACTTTCACTATAACAGACATCCTTCTGCCAGCCACTATTAGTCCGTTATAATGTGGTTCTGCTAAATTACTTTTTATGTGCGTCTACAGAAAAATCATGTTCATATTTCAATTAGAGTTTAGTATTTGTCATAGTACTGATTTAGTATTTTTCATAAAATAAGATGTACACCAAATAAGTTAATAATCAACAATATATTCATACAGTACATCCAAAATGAAATTATTTATCAACTTGTGAGTTCAGTAACTGAAAACTGAACTTACAAGTCAGCTCTTATTGATTTCTACTGTAGGTAACTGTTTGAGCCTCACATGAATAACTCATTTTCGTAAGACCGATCACAACTACTGAGGGCTAAACTAAACCAAGAAGGCTGGACTAAAGGGAGTCTACTTTTATTTATTTATTTGTAAGATACCGATCATGGATTTCGAATGAGTGTTGATGGACGAATGTAGTCATTGTTACAAACTAAGGCTGACTATACCTTAAAAAGTGTCATTAATTAATAGCCCGGTGGTTATCAACTGATCCCTTTCAAAATTTGTTATGACTGATTAGGATCGAACTGAGAACCTTTAGCTTATGAAGCTGGCATTTAACCAACTAAGCTACCGACCAATTCTACTGTAATAGAACTAGACAAATCATATCTTTAGACGTACAAGGGCTAATGATAAAGTAACAACACAGTTTTGATTTGTAGACTATTTGCCCAATCAGTTTACTGTGGTCATTTTGAAAATATTATTTCTCATTCTGTATGAATTTGTACCACTGTTACAAGTATAATAAATCCAAGCCTAAGTGAAAAGGATATTTTGTTGTCTTTGGGGGTAAAATATTGTATATGAACCGTGTAAAATCTTTGTTTTTCTCTGAGGACATACCCTACCCATTGCCACCTGCTCAGCTACGGTTGGAACTGAGCCATTGTATCTCCTTACCCGATGTAGATGTCGGGGACATTGAAAATCTGTGCATTTATTTTGTCTTTACATGTTCATCTGTGTACTGTGTCAGTGGACTTATCCTCTATGGCAGTGGTTCCCAACCTTTTACCACCAAGGACCACTAGACACTTTATAAAATTATCAACATCAAGATATTTTAGATTAATTAAATGAGAAAAGAAAAACCTATTAACTTCCAAATTGTATTCGTATTTAAATAAATTTAAAACAAAGTTTGTAGTGTATAAAAGAAACTGGCCTAAAAGTGTAAAATTATGCGAAAAAAGGCCTTTATTTGTAATAAAATATTTCATTTGTAACTCTTTATCATAAAGCTTTAACCTACTTTAAACATAATCTACAGCTTGGTTATAGAATCAGTAAAAAGAGTTAAATATTAGTATTAAATTAACGGAAAACCAGCCGCCCAGACATGTATGTTCAGTAGGATTGAATGCTCTCAGTGACTGTACAAGTCTTGCAGTTCACCAGCAAGTACAATTTCAATATTTGGCTTCAAAGAAGTTATATTGATGCGGCAAAATTTGGTTTTTCTTATTAGAATAAACATCGAGATTAACTGCAAGCTAATATTTTGTCAGTGTTTTAGTGCATTACAACACCAAGACTCTTTATCAGGCATACAAATATTTTATTTTATTTTTTCCTACGGTTTAACCAATTTTAATAAAGTACAATAACATACAAGATGGCAGTCTATGATTCACGTTACTTACTATGATTATGAACTATAACTGACAATCAAACACTTCAGTAACAACAATTTAAAATAGTCTGAACAGTCCAATAGCATAATAAGTGGAGTGTGTAACCATCGTGTGACAATACAATAAATTCTACAAATAGTAACAGCAACAAAAATATAATAAATAAATAACCCAAGTAGAATATACAGATATAACAGATACAATAATATAAATAACAATAAATAATAAATGTAGTAATAAATAACAATAGATAACATAAATAAAATATAAAAAAGGTAACAATAATAATTATATATAAATACGTGAAGTTGGGGAAAAATGATTGTGAAATTTCAGAGTGCTTATAGATGTAGGAAAGTGCGAAAAGTGGGGAGACCATGCCCCCAATGATACACAGGTGTAGCCCTTTAACGCAGCCACCAAGCACCCACTTCACAGAAACTAACTCCACCAGAAACCAATTCCAATCCACTTGCACAAAGAAGACTCTACTCTCCATTGTTGTTAGCCAGGGATAGGACCAGACGTCGAAAAGTTCCCAAGGAGTCAGAGGAGAAATCCACCACATTGCAGGCCTCGTTTCCAGCTCTCAGCATTCTGGTAATAGGACTATGAAGAAGGTAGTTTGTATTTCTGTACCTCATCTCAAAAAGGTAATGCGATCTAGTAGCTGAGGGGACTCTAAAGTTAACCAGTTGTAGCAAATGAGGACAATCAATATCACCATTGATCAGCTTGTAGAGAAATAACATATCAGCAACTTGTCGTCTAGAAATCAGAGGCATAAGACCTAGGTTGGTTTCAATGTCGGCAATAGGGACCTCTCTATAGGCATAGCCATTCTTCACACCCAGCATTCTTATAAATCGTCTCTGGATAGACTGAAGCTTATCTATTTGTCCCGACTGATATGGAGACCATACACAGGAAGCATATTCCAGAATTGGTCTCACCAATGACTTGTATAAGAAAGCCATTGTCCGAGAGCTGAGACCAAATTTACCCAGTCTAAAGACAAAGCCCATCATTCTTGATGCTCTCAAACAAATGCTATCAATGTGCGCCGTGAATTCAAGTGACGAATCCATAAGTACTCCGAGGTCTCTTACAAGATCGCACCTCTCAATGGGATCTCCATCCAAGTACAGGTCAACAACAATTGGAGATTTCATTCTACGAAAAGTAATATGTTTGGACTTTGTAGGATTGATTTTCATTTGGTTTAACACGCACCATTGAGAGAGTTGCTGGAGAGAGTCCTGCAGCAATCTAATATCCTCCTCTGTTCTTATCTCCTGATAAAGCTTAAAGTCGTCAGCAAACAACGAATAACTGACTCCCAGTTTACTACCAATGTCGTTGATGAATAGTACAAATAAGAATGGCCCCAAATGAGACCCCTGAGGAACACCCGACGTGGCGATGAAGGAGGAAGATACATTAGATCCATATTTTACAGCCAAAGTCCGATTCTGTAAGTAGCTTTCAAACCACAGCCACAGATCGCCAACAATCCCATAACCCTTCAATTTGGCAAGAAGATGGCTGTGTCTAACCTTATCAAAGGATTTAGCAAAATCTATGTATATAGTTTCCACCTGATTTCTTCTACCAAAGGCTTCCAATATAAAGTCTTGAACTGGAAGTAGATTAGAGATTGTAGATCTTCCCAAAGTAAAGCCATGCTGCTCGTCCATGACCACCTGCCTAAAACAAGGCTTGACAAAATCCAGTACCAGACTCTCAAATAATTTTCCCACTGCTGATTGGATGACGATGGGACGGTAATTCCTGATATTAGAAGGGTCTCCCGACTTTAAGATGGGGACAACAAGCTGTGTTTAAGGAATTTCGGAAAATTTCCACCAGATAATGAAGCATTGAATATTTTTACAAGAATAGGCGCAAGCTGGCTGCTGCAATGCTTAAGAACTGCCGGGGTTATACCATCCGGCCCCGCTCCTTTAGATGAATCGAGAGACTCTAACTTCTTCTTAACTTCGTCAAGGGTGAAAGTACACTTAGTAGCTTGTATTTGTCTTAAAGTCATAAGTGTGAGAACAGGCGATAGGTGGAGTATAAACTGACTTAAAATAGCTGGCAAAAAGCTCACAGATATTATCGGGCTCCGACTCGGTCAGATTGTCAAACTCCATGACTCCAGGTTTAGAGCTATCCTGCTTCAAACCATTGACAAAGGACCAAAACACCCTAATGTTAGAGGGTATAACGTTTTCTAAGTGCTCCACATAGCCAAGTCGACAGGCTCTTGTCACTCACTTGCACTCTTCACGAACACGGCTGAAACGGTAGTACTCAACGTCACTTAAAGTTTCCTTGTATCTCCGATGGAGTGTCTTCTTAAGAATTACCAGCTGTTTGAGGTGGTTGTTGAACCAGCGAGGGAAGCAGGAAGGACCAGTCCTTTTAAGAGGAGAATGCTTTATAATGACTTCACCCAGAGTAAGAATGACAGCCTCCAAACTACTCTAATCATCCCCCAAATCCAGTTGATGAGCCTCACGAGTTAATTCATTCTTTACACCATCTAAATTGCATCTTTTCAGATCCGGTATGTAGACAGCAGCACTCTTCATCATGGCTAGGGAACACTCCAAAGTGATAGAGATGGGTGGATGTATATCCTTAAAAAGTAATAAAGGATCAGTGGAAAGAGAGGCACTATGGTACTTTGGCGCTGAACTAAAAACTAGGTCCAACTGAACATCCCTACTGTTCATTACGTGGCTAATCTGATGTAGCTCTAACAGTGATGACAATTCACGGAGGGTCCTCTCACTCGAAGTCAAACTCACAGGAGCATCTTGGGTCCATTTGCAGTCAGGAAGATTGAAATCTCCGACAATGATAGTAGAGCCTAATTCACCGCACCTTGAAATAACATCCACAACAGCATCATCAAAACAAGAATAACAGGTGGTGGGCTGTTGTGGGGGTATGTAGGTGGCACATAGCAGCAATCTTTTAGATCAAGCACAAATGGTTACAAATAAAGCTTCAAGATTATCATAAGGGTTGCAGACTTCTGTAGACAACAAGTTATTCCGGACTGCCACCAAAACACCACCACCAGAATTCTTATTACTAATTTCCAAGGGCCTATCCTTTCTATAAACAGTATAGTTGTGAAATCCCAACTCAGAGTTGCTAACAGAAGGGATCAAGTTGGTCTCAGTAAAGACAACCACATCACACATGCTAACAGAGGCAGTTTCAAACAGCAAATTTGTCTTAGTTCGAAGGCCATTGACATTTTGATATATTAAGGTGGTACTAGGTTGACTGTGGGAAATTATGCGTTTTTTGAAATAACAATTTTGGGTGTGCCATTGACATATTTAATAGTCAGATCAGATTCACCACCCCTGGTGCACTCCTCAAGCTTCTTCCTCAAATGATCCAGATACTCCAACTCTCGCTTGGTTTTATCTCGTGCCAGCTTCACTGCAGCAAAAACAGGATCCAAATGATCAAGGAACTCTCGAGTGGCAATCTTAAGTATTTCAGGCACCCTTGCCTCTGATTCAAGAATGAGCTTTATAGGCCTACTTTTGTCCACAGTTTCCTTTCCAATCCGAAAAAACTTTATTTTAGAGACATCAGTTCCTGGTAATGCAGCACCAACTAGCTTGTGAATGTGAGCACTATCATCCTTCTTCTTGTCCTCTGCATTTCTTTTGGAGCTTTCGTCCAAACCAAACACCATGACATTCTTGGCTCTCAGTGATCTCTCCTTAACTTCCTCCATAGTCAGCTCAACAACACAATCCATCTCAGCAACAGACGTATTTTGGGGGGCCTCCAAGGCTTTGCCCTCTAAGGCTTTAATTCGGACTTCAGAGCTAGTAATACGATTTTCAATAGATTCTAGTTTGCCATTAACCGAGCTAGTAATACGATTTTCAATAGATTCTAGTTTGCCATTAACCGCTTTCATATCCAATTTAATTTCAGCCAGATCGGATGATTTCATACTATCCACCTTCTCAACCAGACTCTGCACCACTGATGTCAGGCTCCTGATTTCATTTATCAAGTCATGGGACTGTGTACCATTTTTTATACAATCAGCTCGCATGCATTCCCAGATGTATTTATCGTCACTTGCAAGACGTGAATAATCAGTGGAACTAATTTTGGCGCAGTCTTTATGAAACCATCTGGTGCAGTTTCCGCGGCATTGAGCCCCATGTTGACGATTCGTCACTTCTTTTAAACAAATACCACAGGGGTTATTTACAGCAGTTGCCATAATGAGATGTGCGTAATTTCAGATATTTTTTATAGTGTAGGGTTACATCAGTAATCTAGTTACTCTGTGGAGAAGAGATCAGGAAGGCAGTGAATTTTACTTTACTTTAAAGTAACATTCTCAAAGAAAATTTGTATTGAAAGAAATGCACAGTGAAAATTATATTGTAAGTTGTTGATCTCCTATCTACAGTGCAAAGAATAAAGTAGAGTAGTCATAATGTATTCTATCCTATAGTAGTAGTTGACGCCGATATTCGCTATCTCGGTGAGATGGACAAGCGTCTATGAGTGTGGGGTCAGACCGTGTTCGAGATCCTTCCCCTTCAAATCATATCACCCATCACTGACCCCACACTCCTAGACGCTTGTGAGATATGCACAGCTGATGTAACCTAAACATGTAACTTACTGTTGAAATAAACATTTGATAACATTGAAATAATTCATTTTAAACACCACAGTAAACTAAGTAAAACAGCTAGAAGTAGGCTAATGTACAGTATTATAAAGAAATATTAATTATCAAATCAATTAATTTTATAATATTTATCTGTAAAAAGTTATTCCATCCTGCTTGTTTATATTGCTGTTATTACAACCAGCTGGGGTAGCTCAATTGAAGGTAGGAAGACTAAGGTCTAGTCACAGTACTGCATTTCAAGTTTTTAAAATTCAGCTGACACTCAGCTTCCGTCTAGAATTGAGCAGACAGTGGAAGGAGCCGCCATCTTGGTAAGAGTTCTGGCCTCACTTAGATTGCTGTGTGTCCACTCTTATTTTATTCTTTTCTCTGTGGTCCTATCCTATATCTCCTATTATATTTAAAGTTTATAAATATAAATATCATTATATATTATATGGTCATGGATCTAAATTATAATATACATTTTTATAGGATATAAAGTTCCTTGAGAAGTTGAGTTTTCAAGGATCAGACAGCATATCAAAATATAGTCAGTCCAGATATGATGCTTATAAACTTGAAGACACTTCATGTATCTGTCAACGTGAAAAGAAAATAGTGTGGTGCCTCATGTGTGGGTTTCACACCACCGGAAACGTGCTGATGACCTGTCCCTCACATAAACGGGTAAGTAGTAATCAATAACAGAAGAAATTAATTTGTAACTGAATTTTATTAAAGAAGTGTTAGGTTATCCAAGAAGGCATTACTCGATGAATTGTATAAATAAATATTTACATACTCTTACTGTCTTACTCCTGTGGCCACTCAAATCCAAGGTGATTTTTGGCCTCGCCAACAAGTTGCCTCCACAATCCTCTGCCATTTCGATGTTTCCACCAAGACTTCTCACATCCTGTTCCACTTGGTCATCCCATATTATTCTTGGTCATCCTAGAGGTCGCCTTCCTGCTGGATTCTCCATCCATACCCTTCTTATCATTGTTTCTTCTTCCCTTCTCCTCAAATGACCAAGCCATCTTATTCTTCTGCTTCTAACCACTGCCACAATATCAGGTCTCTTGTACAGTTCTCTAAGCTCTCTGTTCTTTTTTATTCTCCACACATAGGTAGGCCTATATATTCTTCTTAAAATTTAGTTTTCAAATGTAATCAATCTTTTTTTGTTATACATTGTTGGGGTCCACACTTCAGATCCATACAATAAAACAGGTTGTACAATAGCTATATAAATTCTTATTTTTGTAGGTCTTGACAGTAGTTTACTTTTGAATAGCTTCAGGAGACTCCAGTAGCATCTATTTGCTGCGTTAATTCTGACTTGTATTTCCTCTTCCATTTTATTTTGGCTAGTCAAAGTAACTCCTAGATACTTGAACTCTTCAGTGGCTAAACATTTGTAATCCATTACGTGTCCAGTGTTGAGTTGATTGGCTCTGCCTGTCTCCCTATCTTCATATATCTAGTTTTTTCTTCATTCACTTGAAGACCTACTTTGTTGGCTTCTTTTAACAGGACACCTGCTAGCGTTTTTAGATCATTTTTATTATCAGCTACTAATGCCGCATCATCAGCAAATGCTAAAATATTGATTATACCTTCAATGTTTGCGCCTATTTGTACCGATTTTGTCACTTTCAGTGTTTCTTCAAGAGCAAGGTTGAACAACAATGGTGACAACGCATCTCCTTGTCTTACCCCTGTTTTAACGTCAAAAGTGTCTGTAAATTCTCTTTTTATTCTTACTTTCCCTCTTGAGCCTTCAACACACATTTTTGATAGTCTAATTATCTTTTCTGGGATTTTGTTGTCTAAGATATGTCCACAATTTTGATCTCACAATGCTATCATAAGCTTTTCTAAAGTCAATGAATAATATATATAGATTTTTGTTGTATTCCCAGAATTTTGAGGCCAGCTCTTTTATAATAAATATTTGGTCAGTAGTTGCCTGCTTGTTGTTCTCCGATTATTTCTTCTCCGTATCTTCTTAGTCTGTTTAATATTAGCTTTGACAGTAATTTATGTGTACAATTAAGTAGTGATATTCCTCTATAGTTTGTACATTCCTGCTTATCTCCTTTTTTGTATAGTGGTATTATCACACTCTCTTGCCACTCCATTGGCAAAACTTCCATTCTCCAAATTTTCAATATCATTGTATGTAGGAATTTCATTATTTTAATATCACCACTTTTGATTATTTCAATAGGTATTCCATCTTCTCCTGGTGCCTTCCCATTTTTTAATGTTTTCATTACTTTCTCAATTTGCTCTATAGTTGGTTCTAAAACATCTTCCTGATTTACATCCTCTATGTTCACCTCTTGTTCATCTTCTATGTTATTATCAGCATTTAATAAGTCTTCAAAGTAGTTCTTCCATCTTTGAAGTATTTTAGACGTTTCCACTACTGTAGTTCCGTCTTTGTTTATTACTCCCATTACTTTAGGACTGTAACTTTCTGAAAAAATCTCAGTTCTGTGAAATTCCTTAGTGTTATTCACTGTTAAATCTTGTTCTGCCTTTGTTAGTTTATTATTTATAAAATTTCTTTTTTCTCGTCTTAATGTTTCATTTACTTCCAAGTTTATTTCTCTGTATGTTTCCTTAGTTTCAGCATTTCTGTATTTTAGATGTTTATTTTTTGCTTCCTTCCTTTTAATTACTAATTCTCTGCACTTCTCGTTGAACCAGGGTTTTTTTGGGTTCTTTTTCTTTATAAAAACTTCATTTGCTGTTTCTTTAAAGTTCTTTTTGAAGGTTTGCCACATTGTCTCTACTTGTGTCTCTTCCTCATCTTCTTCTGTTAGTAGAGCTTCAAATCTATTTGAGATTTTCACTTGTAACTCTATTTTCTTATCTTCATCCAGATACAGTCTCTCTGTTATTTTATTAACATTTCTTTTTTCAATCTTTATTCTTTGTCTAAGTCTTGTTAGAATCAAGTAATGGTCTGTACCACACTCTGCCCCTCTCTTAATTATCACATCTACTACTGTACTGATATGTCTTTTATCAATCAGAACATGATCTATTTGGTTCTTCGTATTTCCATTTGGTGATGTCCATGTTACTTTATGTATATCTTTACGTGGAAATGTAGTACTGACAATGTACAGATTCATCGAAGAAGCAAAGCTTTGCAGTCTTATTCCATTGTCATTTGATATATTATGTAGGCTGAGTTTACCAGCCACACTATCCCACATAGTTCCTCTTCCTACTTTAGCATTAGCATCTCCAAGAAGGATTTTGGTATCATAGCTTGGTAACTTTGAAAATGCTTCCTCTAGCTGAGCATAGAATATCTTTCTCATCATCTTCACTATCCTCAGTAGGTGCATAGAAACTTATCATTGATATGTTATTAAACTTTCCCTTAAACCTAATTGTACATATCCTCTCATTTATTGCTTCATAGGCTATGACTTATTCTAAAAAATATTTTTTGACAGCAAACCCTAGCCTGCATAGTGTCTTCCATCGTCACAGCCGCTATATAGTATTTGGTAACTTTTAGTGTTTATTTTTCCACAGAATGGCCATTTGGTTTCTTGTAGTGCTATCACATCTATCTTGTAGGCTTCAAATTTTTCATTGATAATATCTACTTTACCTGGCACCGCCAGGGTTCTAATGTTCCATGAGCCGAGTCTCAATTCCTTTGTTCTAAGCTTGGGTCTTAATCCATTTGATCTATCCACTTCCGAAGCTTGTTGGCGTTTCGTAACAATGGTGTTTTACAAGATAGGGTTGTTAGCCTTATGCTCAACCCCCAATATGAATGGAGGGCCGCACATACTTGTGGTCTAAGTCTTAGACCTAGCCGGGAGGACTGTTTAAGTAGATCCACTGGCCTTTCCCCTATCCGCAGGGGACGCTCCGTATACGCCAAAGTAGGATAGCGCACGGAAATATTTACATACATGAATAAAATCTTGACAGCTCATGTTAATATCCAGTTGAGATAGATAATGTACAAAAGTAACTTTCACCTTGACATTAAGTACAAAAAATAGTTTTAAGATGTGTTAAAGAGTCTGCTACACCTAAATTACTGTGTTACGGTGTCGTGAATTGTGCATTCTCGGGAGTGTGACTTTTTTTATGATAAAAATTTTGTGTTAATCAAAGGCTGTTGTCATTTCTTGACATCAGCTTCATTCACAATTTTTTTAAGGCCAAATTCTTGTAAAATTTCACCAACATATTAAAATTGAGAGATACCTTTTATCTATGTATTTAATTCCTTAAGAAAATCAGTCTCCACAAAATGTGTTGAGCTAGGAAGAAGATAAGAGAGCTTTAAAATATGATTTAATTGGATTAATTTTAAAGCTTAAAGGACTTACTTACTGCAGTGGCCATTTGTACCCCAGATGGCTCTTAGCCTCACCCACACATTGCCTTCAGCCTGCTTTCTCCTGTGCTTAGTCTTAATTAATTCCCAGCTTCCTCAAGTCCCGTTGCATCTGGTCTTTCCATATTAGTTTTAGCCTACCTAGTAGTGGTCTTCTCTCTTCTAGGTTATTCCTTAGTATCTTTTAGTGGTAGTTTCTTCCTCTCTTCTTAGGACATGACCAGCCCACCTGAGACGTCTGCTTTTTGCTTCAGCTATTATATCAGGATCTTTATAGAGTTTTCTTGTTTGATGATTATGTTTAATTCTCCAATTTCCATCTTCAAAACTTGGACCATATATTTTTCTTAGGATTTTATTCTCAGAAGTTATCAATCGTTTCTCAAATATTTGACTGATTATCCAGGTTTATGATTCGTATAATAGCTTAAGGACAGTGTGAAAAATATTAGAAATGTAAAAATATTTCAGCCCCACCTCATTAGCTCTGAAAGGTTTTTGTATCAGTACAGTGTTTTTTAAGATTACAATATTTATAGAACCAAAGTAAAATGTTATGGGCTATCAAGACATGATTGCTCAGTTCTTTTCCTTATTGAACATATGAAATATTTTTATATTTTTTTAATTTTATTAAGACGCCGATCGTCAAGATTTGGGCGAATATGAATTTCGAATGAGTGAAGATGAACAAGTGTAGTCATTGTTAGTATCTGAGTTCGACTTAGCTCAAAAAGGACTATTTATTAATAGTCCAATAGCCAGGGCAACTATGGGACCTACAGCTTTACGTGGAATCCGAACCACGTAATGTCAGTCTGATTTTCAGCTAACTGACAAGTCTGACACTCAGTTCTCTTCCCTACACAACAACTAAACCTTGACTACCATCCAACATGGGCACCCCAGACTTCTCTAGTAATGTCCACATCGATGGCAACCATTGAGTGGACGCCGTGTCAGTATTAAGAGGACCCGAGGATGGAACCTATCGCGTACAATATCCATACAAACTTAATTTTCTTGATCAATATATGCTTTTCAGTTCTTGACTTCTTCTTAGTGCTTTCCCACAGTATTTTACCACTTATACAGAGTGTCACAAAATGGGTGTCTTGGCCGGTAGTTTTTGGATTAAAAATAATAATAATATAAAAACCAAATACCACTCACCAACTGACTGACTGATATAAAAACCACCAAACAGATTTCCACAACATTTTAAAGGAAGTTAGCTTTAGTATCAAAGGTTCCCACCAAGAAAGGATTTTTCGAAATTCCATTCCTAAGGGGTACAAACAGCCCCTAAAAATTTCCTTTTTTCCATAAGAATAACATTGGGTTGATTTTAGTTTGTAATTTATTAATAACAGCTGTTTTGTAAATAAATAAATATGTTTATTATATATATTTGACATTACCTTATTGATGCATTAAGATTTTAATTTTTACCTGTTAAAAAAAAAAAAAAAAAAAACAAATGAAATAAACAAGTTTGAAGTAGGCTAAGTAATACCACAGATAACTAACTACCTAGATAGCTCACAGTATACGGGAAAAGCGTACACGCTCTTTAAGGAGTTTGTAGGCAACACGCATTACACGATCTTGAGTTCAGGATGCGACGTTGCCGCCTTGACAAATATTAAACCTCAATTATTATCAGCTCATATTTATTGTTGTAATATTCGTTTTTAGTATGGTTAGTTTATTGAGTTCAATCTTGCAACGCCGCCTAGTTGACAGCCGCTCGACGTGCTTTAAAGCGGACAGTTGACACACAACGAGAACTTTTTTAACACACTTCATCATGGGGAGATGAGCTATCTGGGTAGAGTTAGTTATCTGTGGTAATACCCTATATTAATAAATAGGTAGTAACGCAAGTAGTGTGAGTGAAATACTGTAAATAATTTAATATTGTAATTTTACATTATAGAGATAATCTACTATTATTTGCAGTCGCATGCAGAGGCTGAAAGTCGAGGTGTATCAAGAGTCAGGGTTGGCACGCTAAGCGTGCAGGGGTGTACCCTAGTAATAATAATAAATCTTTATGTACTAAATCATATAATATACAAACCAGAGGTATATAATTATTAATATGTATATTAAGATTGACAAAATATATTAATGTCTTGAATATATAATTAATTTGGAACAAAAAATTAAGGATTACTTTTTTTGAATTTCTTACCGTTTAGTGTCTGTCTTTGTTTACAAAAAATTAACAACTCAAGTTTAATTGACTAACTTAAAATATCGCACACTTATTTAAATTAACATAACTAAACAGCAGAAAAATATCTCATGGTATATCTTTAGCCTTTTAAAAATGGTAGCCATTTAAAATGTTTTTGATTAGATAATTTTTGGTTTACAAGATATTTGGAGTTAAACATTTTAAATGGCCACCATTTTGTTTGGCTAAGATAACTAAATTGATATTTTTATTCTGTTTATTTTTGTTGATCTAAAGAAATTTACAAAATTGATTCAGTTGATCAAACCGTTCTTGAGTTTACATGTTTGCGTAATAAACACAAACAGACAGACAGGCACTTAACAGTGTGGGATTCGTAAAACATTTCATTCCTAATTATTTTCTCCAAATTAGGTATAAAATCCTGAAATTACCAGCCAGAACATCTTTTTTTGGAACATGCTGAATACAATTAGTTTTCTTCTATTTAATTTGAAGTCATTTGTATTCTCTAAATGTGAAATAAAAGTGTAACATGTTCATTGCCGAAAATGTTCTAATAGGATGTCTTACATGCTAAAACACATTATACGTTTATTTATGTTTATTTACTTTTACTCATAAAAGTGTTGAAAATTCACTTATGATGGAATATAAACAGAACAAGCTTTGACTATCTAAGACTTAAGTGAAATTGATTTACGATAATACCAGACCAACTTAACGTGTACAGTACCATTGACGTAGTAACCGGCTTGTTGATCGTACACATAGTGTACATTGCCCAGCTGACTGGCGCACTGGTTGACTGCAGTGAATGTGTTAAATTGTTTTTAACCTGTATTCTTCTTACATAATTTGCTGATTAACTATGGTTTTTGGCCTATTGGCTGCAAATGTAACCTAAAAATAATAAACAACACATTATTTGCAGGTCCTTTATGGCATGTACATATGTGGAAATCCAATGTGCAAAGCTCCAAGACACCTTGTAGAGAAAGGCTGGTGAATTCTATATATTCCTTCCTGAACACCGGTGATTTGTTCCTGCTAATATATACATAAGTACAATCATAAGTACCTTTTTGGGGAATAGACCCTTGCAATCATATTATTAGGAGTATTCTTCTATTTTCTAGCTGACCGAAATGTACCTTACCAGTAATATTTAGTCATTTTGGATTTGTTCCTGTTCTCATACATCGTACTTTTATAGTCATAAGTAAGTTAATTCTTCAGGGCACTAAACCCTTATGTTAATATTTTCATTTTCTAGCTGATTGAAAAACATGATTTTTCAACAAGACGATTCATTCCAATATAAATGGAATAAAAGTATTAATCGTGTTGTGAAGTTTTATGAGCAGATGTTCTATAAGTAAATAACATGTGAATAATAAATAACATGTGTTGGTCAGTTAGTTGTATTTGAGATTATTGAATTTATTAATTGTTTGTCGGGTCATTTTTGGGCATTTATAGACCTTTTTAAAAAATCGTAAAAAATGTACAATGTAGAAACTATTTGTTTTTTACATCATTGTACTCCTAATGAACCAGACTTTCTAATATTAATAA
Organism: Stictocephala bisonia; assembly: GCA_035578905.1. Taxonomy (NCBI): domain Eukaryota; kingdom Metazoa; phylum Arthropoda; class Insecta; order Hemiptera; family Membracidae; genus Stictocephala; species Stictocephala bisonia. Next base: position 1,331,777 of record JAQJVL010000234.1, read on the forward strand.
AACATTTTACATCTTAAGGAAAAAGCAATTTTTAAATTCATGATATCTTGGACAATTATTGTTGTATTACAAAAAAATCTTATAAGACATACAAATTCGATCTGAAGTAAACAACATATCCAATATGGCGTCAGTTAGTTTGGCTTTCTCTTTATTAACAAACAAGTATTATTTTCCCACTGTCCCTTACGTCTTTGAACCAAATCAGTCATAACATTACAACCAGTAACTCTACCCGTTTCCTGTGGTATATGAATCATGTTGATAGGGCTTATAGGTATGCTTTAAAACCCCGGAAAAAGCCCGCCAAAAAAATTGCAAAAGGGACGGGGGGAAAATAATTGAGGAGTATCGCAAAGTAGGAAAGGTCAATTTACTTTGCCATATTTAAAAAATTTAATTATAAAACAATTAGATTGAAGTTTTTTGATTTTTTTAGTTTTTTACTAAAAATTACTTTTAAAATTTTTGCCCTTTTTTTTTTTTATTTAAATATAAAAAATTTTTGTTCTGGAAGTGAAAAATTTTATTTATTTTCAATTTTTTTTATTTAATTGTTTCAAAAGTTTTTTATTTTTTAAAAGTAGGTTTTTTTTCTAAAAGGCAAAAATTTCAAAAAACGTGAAAATTTTCCTTTGGAGGGTACCCAAAATTTTATGCCCCCGTTAAAAAACCCTTTAAATTTTTTTGAAACTTTTTTGTAAAAAATTTAAACTTTATGGAAAAAATTGAAAATTTTTTTATAATGGGGGTGGAATTTGTGAAAAAAATTCATTTGAACTATTTGAACCATGTAAGTTTTTTTAAAAATTTTTTTTTTTTTCAAAAACCCGAATGCATTTTATTTAATTTGAATGTAAAAATTTTTTGGTAGGTTAGAAATTTTAATGTTTTTACTAAAAAAAAATTGTATAAAATGTTCCCTTTTTTTTCTTTTTTTTTTCTATTATTATAAATTTTTTTTGTATTTTTTTTTTATAAAAAACCTAATAAAACAAATTAAAAAAATTTTTTATTTAAATTAAAAAGTACATTTAATGTTGGAAAAATTTTTTCAAATTTTTTACCAAAAAAGTAAAGGAATAAACAAAAAAAATTTTAAAATAAAAAATTCACCCCATTTTTTTTTCGGGGGTTGACAAATTAACCCAACGCCTTTTTCCCCAATTGCTCCCTCTGTACCCCCCCTTTTTTGGGTCCTTCCAAACCACCATTTTTTGCAAAACCAGCCCCCCCCCTTTCTTTATTTTATATTTTCCCGGGGGTCTGGGACCATTTTTTTTCCCAACCCCCAAAATACACCTTTTTTTTCATTTTTAAATTTTTTTTTTAACAAAAATTAAAACCAAAAAAATTTTGTCGCGGTTTTAAACCGTGTTAACAAATTTTAAGGACAAAAAAATTTTTTCCCTGGGGGAAAAGGGAGGGTTAGCAGATTGCAAAAAAGGTTGAAAAATTTCATCGGGTTTGTCAGTATCCAAGGGTTTTTAAAAAAAATTTTTTGTTTCAAAATTTTTAATTTGAAAGGGATTTTCTTTCAAAGTTTTTTTTTTTACATTTGTGCTTTTTTTTAGTTTTACATTAAGGGAAAAAAAACAACATTTTTTAAGGGAACTTTTTTTAAATTTTTTTTTAACTTTTTTAAAATCTAAACCGTTTAAAAATTTAATTTTCCTTTGGTTTTTTCAAAAGGTAATCCCTTTTTAAAAAGTTCCTTGGGTCTTTATTCAGTTTCCTAATTTTGTATAATTAAGTAAAGAAAATTGTATATTTTAAAAAATTTTCTTATATTATTACCATTGATTTTGTAAAAAAACATACTTTTGGCTTTTTTTTGCATTCCAATGTTAAAGGGTAAAAGGGACTTTCTTTGGAAACAGAATTTTTCTTAATTTAGAAGGAATTTGTTTTTTAAAAATTGTAAAAAATTTTTTTTATTTTTACCACAACAAAATTTAAATTTTTTATTTTAAAAAAGGTTTTTTTTTTAAAATTTTAATTTTGGGAATTTTTATTTAATTTTTACCCAAAAAATTTTATTTCAAATAATTTGAACCCTTACCAAACAAAAAATTTGGTTTTCATAAATTTTAAATTTACCAAAAAGGGACAATTTAATTTTGGGAATTTTTTTGTAAAGAAAAACCAAAACCATGAAAAAAAACTTGTTTTAGAAAGAAGAAAAAAAATCAAAGGTTCCAAAAAATGTAACCCCTTTTTTGGAGGAAACTTACTTTAATTACGTACCTCCGCTTCAAATGCATTGGCTTAGCGTGACTTTAGCTATTGTTGGAAAACTTGTCACTCGCCGCTTGTTGTGCCAGTTTTCATGTTCAAGAGTAATTCGTTTTGTGTTCCATTTTTGTAGGAGAGGTGACTGTACTAAGTCAAAGTGTTTTGTGGTTAGCCATTTCGTTGCACACTTTTGTAGCCTTTCAGCATTCAATGTGTTAAAAACCAGCATTAAAGGGTTAACGTTTATTAATTAACTTCATAGATGCTACAGCACAGTTAATTGCCTTAGGTTTTGTCTGGTATACTTTATGTTCTTGTCTTATTCAGTCGCCTTTCTTGGCCCTGTAATATTATGTAATAGATGTATATTTTATTGTTCTTATATTAATTCACAACTGTCCTATATAGTTGAAATATACTATAAATTCTTACTGGCCCATTTAGTGTCAGTGGTCTAATGTTATAAGGCGTCAGGACTTGTGCCTGAATTACAGATAATGCTGTAAGGGAGACAGATTTTGTTTCTCAGATTCTCATGTTTTCATCATATTAACAAACAACATCTAAATTGCATTAAAAAAGTTTTCTTTTGTTACTATTTGTAACCCTTTAATATTAATTACACATTTTTACACAATTGGAATTTGAAACTGTTACGAACAAATTCTATGCCATTTCTCAGATTGAGATTGACTGGCTACAGAGGGCTAATTTAATACACGTAGAGCCGTAATGACCCACCTATGAGTGCTTGTCTCCTTCTTCAGCCAAGACATTAAGAAAAATGGGAAAGCTACCAAAATATGTAACTTTTGGTAACAAAAACCATACATGTAAGAAATTACATATACCTGTAGAATCTATCCAATCATACATTTTCACGTTTTTAGGACTGATGTACAGGATATGATGTCACCTCTTATTATATTCTTAGATAAGCTTTTTCTAATGATCATGATAGCCAAAGTTGCAGTTGTCTAATAGTATCCTTTATTGATATTTCTATGAATCATTTTTCACAATTTACATCGTGGATAAAGTCTCATATTTGTACGTTGTTCTTTTTTCTTAGGTTTAAGATGTGTATTTATATTAAGTTTATACAAAATAATCTCACCATTAACATGTTTGTTATTTGGTTTCAAGAGAGACTAAAGTCATTTGTCTCTAGTGTTTGTGTACTGTAACCACATGTTATGTATTTTATTACTTTTATATTCTTTGTGAGTTTAAAATAATAGTTGTTCAAATTGTGATTTTAATATTCTTCCTTTTTTCCTGTGTTACAATATACAATTTTGGAGGCTATCCCATGAATATCCAATCCAGGAAGGATAAATAATTAATGCTTAGACAAGTAAAAATAGTTTTTAATAATTTACTTAATCTATTTTTTTCTCATGAATAACTTGAAATTAACAATGACAACAATGTTGTTAGTTTTTACACATAATTATGAATAATAAAATCATACATATAATATGTAATTGGAGTTGCATGTAAATCATTATTCAAATTGCACTTAATAAAATAATACAGCGCACCAAGTTGATCTCCTGACCACAATTTAAACGTTGTTATCATTGCCTTATTTAACATCTTAATAATATAACATTTATGTTATATGAATCAAAATATCAAAGCAATTAAATAGAATATTGTTTCTATCATAATTTAAGTAATATAAAGGCACGTTGTCATAACAAAGTATCTACATAACTTAAAACTCAGATATACATCAGGAGATTTGAAAAGAACAAAAAAGCTAGATTAAGGAACATACTCGCCATTGAAACCATCACATCAAATCAGGATCTGAAACATACAACATAAAATGGTTATTGGAAACAAATGCTACCAACAAACCATAAGATAGTAAATAATTTTTTTATTGCCTTTAACCCACTGGTGACGAACCACGAGCCCAGCTCGTTCTGTGTTTAGTATTATTTAATTAGTGAATAAATGCACCAAACAATCAGTTAAATTGTTGAGAGACAACCTTTTCACTAGAGAGCATTACCTGTTATGAGCAGAACTAGTGGCAAAAAGAAGAACTACATCTATATACTTCAAATCGCAGTGCAAAACTCTCCCGCTCAAGAGCTGTTTTGAACCGGTTTTGCCACGTTGCGCCTAGGGAGTTTAGTGGTTACAGCTGTCGCTTCCTGTGGTCTGGAGTCGGTCGCCTGGGTTTGAATCCCAGTCGAGTCACAAAAAGGTGACTTGAGCAGTTGCATTAGAATCATCCTTCCGCGGGATCGGGCCTACATGGCCCGACGAGCCTCAGACCCATACGTTAGAGAACAATGTGGGGACATGACAGAATAGCGGTAGGATGCTTCTAATGTAATGTTGACTTTGTAGTTAACAGCACCAATCACCGCAACAGTTTTGCTAATTTTTAGCTTGTTATTCAAGTACTTGTCCTTATAATATTGATTTTAAATCAATTACTACCTCAATGGGTTAAATACACAGTAGTGTACAATAGACATTATAAATACTAAAAAGTAGTGTCAATTATAAATATATATACCGTACAACTGTATATTAAATTTGGATAAATTTTGCCAACAAGTCATAAATAAGCTAATAATCAAAATAAATAATATAACAACTATAATCATCATATGAAAGGTAATCTTAGAAGTAGTTTTTTTAATTAGCATAATACGTGTTGGTCCATTACAATGGACCGTTTACGCTAAGAGTTGGTAATAAATTTAAGAAATTCAATTTATCAGTAGCTTTTGAGACTTATAATACTATGTCCAACATAACACCCAAATATTGAAAGTGAAAATAAATTCAATAATGTAGGAATATATATATATATATATATATATATATATATATATATATATATATATATATATATATATTTCAAAGGATAACTGTAATGATTGAAATATGTTTTACATATGTCAGACTGTAAATTTTAGCAAAAGATATACAAACCATGTCTCTGATTTTAAAAATAAGGAACCTGAAAGATCTAATGTAGCTAAACAGCTGAATTGTACCCACAGTTCGAATAAAATATGAAAATGTAGATATTCTAAAAGTTTGTAAGAAGGGTAGGATTATGAATGCTTGCTAAGAGTTATTTACTTTAAAAGAAAAATGTAAGAATCGAGGTAAAGTAATGAATGAACAGGTTAATTTTGATTCCGAAATAGTTTTTAATAATGTATTTTCAGCGATTAAAAGAACAGAAGTAACAACCAATAGGAATGAGCCAATAATATCACAGCAGCCGCCATTTTGATGATTCCAGCCACTGGGGTCACATGATCAAAGGCCTATAAATTGAATTGTTGATTCCATTTTCCATTCTTTTGTGAATCCCTCTGGTCTGAGGAAGGTGAGTGTGGTTCATTGAAATCGATCACCATAGTATTTGTGCATTTTGTACTTATATTGTAATATTTTTGTGCTTTTATTGTAATATATTTGTGTTGTGTGACGTTTACTAATCTTAAAATTTAATTTGGAGCTAACATCAGCAAAATAATTTGTAAAAAATTCATCAACACAGTAAACTGTTTTTTATTTCTGTATCTTTTAAATAAACTTTAAATTTGGACAAGACCATCTGGTAAATGGTAATTTCTTAAAAAAAAAAACTATTTGATTAAATTTATGGCTAGACTTTGTCATGATCATCTGATTTTTGGAATATCCAGGTTAAGCTTTTCCCTAGTATTGTATAGATGTACTGAAGCTCTGTTAAAGAAGGTTTATTTTATTTAGCATAAACCAAATTTGTATAAATATTATGTGCTGGTAGAATTTTTAATTTAAGAAAATGTTATCTACAATAACCTTTACTTTTAAGATCACAAATTAATCATAGCCTTTTCTGCTCTACAAAAGCTTGATCTGCAGCAATTGCTCCACCCCATCCTAATACCATTTGTCATCAAAGAGTGTAAATTCGCATAATAGATATTATTAACAGACCTCGGCTAGCACAGCTTTAAGTTATACAAATTTGGAGAGTTTTTAACAAAGACTTTCAATGTGAATATCCCACTTCATATTGTTTTTAGCATATGGTATTTAGTTACCTAAATGTCCAACATTATTGTGGGCATCTTGCTCAGTCTCTGAAGTGGCCAGTCGTGTTGGGACTTGATCTAAGCCCAGTTCTCGGTCCTGCTCAACAGCCCAGTTTGCCTAAAAATACAAAATCAATTGTACATTTTAATAAACTGCATATGGTTATTTTTTTTAAATAAAGGGGCAAATATGTCACCACTAATTATTTATATTACTAAAAAAAAATACTCTAACAATTTTAATTTTTTTTTAAATAAACTAAAGCGGTCAGTTAACATGAGTCTGCAGGTACTCAACGAGTACAGCACTAACCATCAACTCAGTTGGGGATACGAACCTTGGACCTCACAATGCAGTCCGAAGCCTTACTCACCGAGTCACCAAAGAGCAATACCACCTGTAAAATACGACAGGTCAATCCATCTCAAATTAAAAGCTGTGCCGCTACGGTTTTCAGTTCAAATTACAATCAAATTAAAATCTAATGTGCTACACATTAGATCATCGTTTCTTAGATCACCGCATATCTCCCTTCAATATGATAATTTTTTTATGTATCATGTTTTGCTCGTTCTCTTTGTTGGTTTCATTGGTCGTTGGGTTGGAAAAGCTGGCTTTTTTTCCGGCACTGCTAGGTTGGCTTTCGTGACAGCATGTCACTGCTTCTGTGCCTTCTACACTATGATTTCTTGCGGCTAGTTGCTAAAAGGGTAAGTGTTTGATAAAAGTTCTGATTTTTGTGTTAGTTTATGTGTTCCAAAAATATTATTAATTGCATGTAATAAACTTGTATTTGTTTTCAAATAAACAAAATTTGTTCTGGTAACTTAAAACAGCTAACCTAACCTGGATCCAGCCACATGGCTTGCGAAATGATAACATAACATAATAATTGATTTTGTACCTTGTATACTCATTATTTAAATTCTTTGGTCTAGTTTGTAACTTTTGCTGTTCTGTCCACAAACTTTATAAGGATTTCCAATTTTCTTACTTGCAGAAGTAAATTAGTGCTAGGCTAGGCCTATTATACTGTTAATTTTATTCTCTTTTTCTGTTTCTTAAAAGTAATTTAATTGTTTATGATTATGCTCCGAATGGTTTGTGCTAATTATTTTTACAGTATAAATTTAATTAGGTGTTACTGAATCTAGTAGGCTTTTGTCGTAGCAGATTTCACATGATTTTTCAGGCCGTTCTGCATCTACCTGCCTAATGCTGCTAATTCTTTTTACTAGTTATTTAATTGTTGACCTGTTCATATTTGTTTTAGTTTTAACAAGTTTTTGTCAGTAACTGTTCATATTCCTCTCCTTCCTAAACGTTTTCACCGTTTCCTTATAAAATGCATCTTAATTGATTTATTTCTTATTTTGTTCTTTCGTTTGGTAATTTTGTTTTGGGGCCTTCCTGAAATTTAATTAGTGCTGGACTTTTAAGTTTTCAAGTTCCAGGATTCAGTTGGGCAGGCGGTACATGCCTCACAGTCACCTGGTGCAGGTGAAGAGGTCGGAGGTGCCGTGTTGTGAAGGAGAGCTGGCATGCTACCTATTTCTTTCCTGCCCAATTAGGGCTACCACTCTTCCCTCTCCCTCTCGCAGTGTCACGGTGACAACAGCTGCTATACCAGGTGACAACTTCCATTTTTTCAGTCCACCTTCTGGGACTAAACTTCTACTTAGTGCGAGAAAGAGCAAGGGGGTTTACATACTTCTTTTAATTTGATTTTTTTTGTCTCCTTTCCCTTCCCATCTACCTTTTTAAAATATTTTATAAAACAGGGTCTTCAGGGAGTTTTTCTTTGCAACCTTGTTAAATTTTCCATTAGGAGCCTCACAGCATGGCCAGCTGGCTTTGGTTAAATTATTATTTTTTTTGTTGAAGTTTTTCTTTTGTTCTTTTTCCAAATTGGCCAAGAGCGGAATTTCAATCTCCAGGACCCCACTCATATGGCGTTATCTCATTATTTTAAAATTTAGTTCTGTTGTTAGTTTATTGATTCATATATTTATCTAATATCTTTTGCATTTTTTTGTGGGATGAGCCTTTCTTGTTATTTATTACAAATGGTATTTTGATATTGTTATTTAATGACTTTATATATTTATTATTACTCATTATTTTCTTTCTGGCAATTATTTATAGTAATAATAATACTTTACTGTCGTGAAGCTCATAAATACATAAATTGACACTGTCAATAATACAGCAGTTTTAACGCTTGTTGGAGCTACTAATAAAAAAGAGTAACTTTATTGCCTAATAGGCCTACCATTAGTTTCTCTATTACATGACCATTTCTATTAATTCATGGCTGGGCCAAGTTATGTTTTCTTTTTGTTGTTTTTTTACTACAAGGAAAAATGAATATTTAAATAAAAAAAGAAAGATACTAAATTAAACTTTTATTTTTGTAAGTAGCCGTTAATATGAAACACAAGTTTTGTATTTTGTAACTTGTGTTCAATTTTTCAATTCGTCAAGCACCGAGTCCTGAAGGTGCCGGATCAAATAGGTTCCTCAGTACAGTAATGTAATAAATAAGCCTTGCACAGTTAAGTAAACATAAATAGGAGTGCACTAGTTACGTGATCGCTATTCCCCTCTCTACAAGCAATGTCTTTCCTAAAATACCGTACCTTCAATAGATGACAAAAGTGATGTAGTCTGCTAACACGGTAGTCTCAACATAAAGCCAAGTACAGTAAGCAATAAAACAGCACTGTTTGAGAAAACAGTGCTGTTTTATTGCCCTCATCAGATACGTACAAACAATAATCGTTTATATTATTTTCATACAATTTTTTTACAATATTGTTTTATGGACGAGTGCATTGGTGAAAACAGATTGGCTAATGATAACAGATTGGCCTCGTTGCGTCGGATAACGAGGCTTAATTATTCCAAATAACCTTTTCAAACAAGTGCAAATTTATGGTTATGGTACAGCAATATTTGTTTTCTCTAGTTTTATTATTCTGGTGGGTCTGATTGAATACAAAATATTGCTGTTGTTTTTCACAGCACATACACTATAAGCTCTGTTAAAAAAATGATATCTTTTAAAAACGGATCTGCATGAATTTTTAAAATTACTTAGCTAAATTATTGCTGGTTTTTCACATTAGGAAACACCTCTGTTTCTTATTGATTATTATTATTCTCAAAACACCTTATAAACTTTGAAAAAACATTTTTTGTCGACTCTTAAAGGGTCTAGGAATAGAAAATGCTTATAAAATTAATGATGTTACTGAGAGAATAAAAAAAAATAATTTAAAGATATCTATTGCTAATGCTCTAATAATTTTACAAATTTAGTTTTATTCAGAAAATTCTTGAATATTTTTGAGTATGAAAGTTTATGAAAGGTTGGTGGGGGCAGACTGTGACCTGGTCCAGCACAATAAGGGATGATTCTGTCAGTCTAGAGACTATGTTTTAGGATAGGGTTGGTAAGAAAGGGGCTAATTTCTTGTACAACTTTACTGAAACATGATATTTTAGAAGATAAGAAATATTTAAATAACTGTTTATACAAATAAACACTCATATTAACCTCAGTCTTTGATTCAGTCACAGCGCTTCCGTTACAGTTTGCCAAGTTCATCTCTCCCCCACTGGCCTCCTCCTGAAAAGACAGCCATGAGATAAGTGATATATGTTTCCAGACACATTGTGCTAGACATGTTCTATCAGTCTTACACACAATGTAAATGTGCACTAGTTAAAATTGACTTTTAAGGTGGAATATTTATATTGCAAGCAGTTCTCTCAGTGCCGTTTTACAATTACTACTTAAAATCAATTATTGCAACTAATTACCTATGTACTGACAAATTATTTTTGGATTTTTAATTAACATTAAGCTGTTTTATAATGGAAATGACAAAGTGTTCTAGATGATTATATATTCCTATGATTTTAAAAATGTGTCCTTAAGAATAACGTGCGCCTAGGTTCTATAACCATTACCAGCCCATCACCTTTTTAACACCTTACATACTACACATGTTGTGGTTGGCCTGATATGGAAAAAACATACCCGGAACATTCTAGAAAGGTGCTGTACTATAATATTAATACGTAAAATGGTTATTAGACTGATTTTTACTTTCTCCCATATACGTTAGCATAGAGAAAATATTGTCATCGTCCGAATAAAAAAGTTTACAAATTGGTCTAAAAATCCATTTTAAGGCCCCCTGAACTCAAAAAGTGGGTTAAAAAATGTTTGTGTTTGTATGTGTGTCTGTCTGTGTGTATGTGCAGTTCGCTGAAGACCAAACGGATGGATACATTTTTATGAAATTCTGTAGGTAGGTGAATTAAGCCAATATCTCCAGACCATTTTATTACTTTTTTAATTTTTTTTTATTGTTATAGGCAAAAAACAAACAAAAATGGAACAATTTTGATTAAATTTTCAGGACGTGAATTACAATTTAAAATATTTTAGCAAAAACCGCATTTTGACTAGTTTTTGAGTTATGGCAAAAAAATATATATATTTGAAATCAAACTGGTAATTTTTCACTTTTGATTTTTTAGTGTTAAATATGGGGGAAAGTGTGTCAATTCTTTGGAACCATTTTAAAATTATTTTTTAAGGAGAGGCCAATCTCTTTCTTAGCCCTACTCTTTCCATTCCCCATAGACTATTGATCTATGCGGCGAACATGTTCAAACAGAGTAAGGGGGGCGAACATGTTCAGACAGAGTAATGAAGCCAACATATTCAGACAGTACAGTACATAGTGAACAGTACTGATAAATACTTTCAGCCCAGACCGGATTAGAACCTGCACAATCTCTAACCCTGGCTCAAAGTCCTGATGCCTTAGACTGCTTGGCCACCAGCATGCCTACCTTATTATCCAAGCCCTACCATCATCCTTCAAACAGTTCCTGAACATCAACAATTCAATGAGGATGTGTGGTAGAGAGGGGGAATCAGGGAACCAGTTGCTGCATGTGAAATGATAGTGCAAAGTACAGGATCTAGAATCAAGCCTACATATGATAAAAGAACACTCTGTGATGTAAATTGTCATATGTATAATTTGAAAAAACTCAGGTTTAAATTAAGCAATTCCGAAATTGACAACCATGTTTTAGCTGATCATGAGAAAATCCAAATATTTTGCTAATTTGAATGTATATAATTGAAATAGTGTTTTTGTGGATTCTATTGTAATAATAATTATAATAGACTAAATGCTTTTATGATTTTAAAAGTCATTATTAAGTGTTTAAGCAATATTATGTGGTTCGAATTCCACGCTTGAGTGTAGTTGCCCCAGTTGTTGGGCTAGTAATAAATGATCATTTCTACATAACATCGACCTTAGTTAACCCTAGCTGTACTGTCTGGTTTTACCAGCAATACACACCAGATTTGTGTCACTTTGTAAGTCTTGGGATTATTTTTTTTTTCACCTACTAATAAATATCAAACTATATGTTGTTATATATCATTATTTTCAGATATTAACGAGAAATAAAAATAAAATAACATCACATTTTCTTAACTGTTTCAAAAATAAAACAAAAAATAAAAAAGGTAAAAATTGCGAAATTTTTGAATTTTTTTTTTCGTTTTACCCTGAAATGTGATAATAAACAAATGTTTTCCATGGTAATCGATATGTTTTTTCTATAGAACAGTTTATCTACTTCAAAAATACGTATAATATGATATACTTTATTCAATGATAATCTCAAAATATTGCAAGCAGTAAACACAAACAATAACACAAATCAGCTGACGAAAAATACTGTTGATGTTGTAGCAAAGAAAAAAAATAGCTGCTTCACTCAATTGTTGTCATAGAGTACCAAATTAAAGTATGCTTCTTTCTGCACATTTTGAGTACTATAACAACCGTTCCATACCAATAGAATGACTCAATAACGGCAAATTACGAAAGGCATGCACATCGACGTCAGAGCGTCGACGGTATCGCAAGCAGGTGCCCGATCGACGCCTGAGACGTCGTTGGTACTGGTAGGGTTAATAACAATGATGACTACAATATTTCGCCACTCATTCATGACGCAATATCTTGACGATTAGCGTCTTATCAATAAATATAAAGAAGTAAAAGAAATACTCACTAGCTGTTCAAGGCCCTCGGCAGTTATCTCCTACCTCCTCCTCCCCACCACTATTAGTGTGCCGTGACTGATCTGCCTCCGCCAAGTCTGCCTCAGAAACTGTCTCACTCTAATAAACCAAATACATTTATATCAATTTCATTGCAATTAATCACTTTTTACTGTATTTTACGATTTAAAAACAATATATCAATGATTGTTTGGTAAATATGAGTCTTTATGGGTTTCTTACAATGAAGTTACACACTGCTTCACAAAAATCCACTCTGTTTAGTATCTGTCTTTTTGTGTTTTTTACAAAGCTCAAGAACGGTTCAATTGACTGTCTTACAATTTCGCATATTTCTTTAAATTAACATTACTAAACAGCATTTTTGGGCTAGATTAGATACACCGGGTTGTGGTCCTGTCACCAAGCCCCACCGCGCCTAGACTCCATGGTCCTTTCCTTTGCACCCCGAGCCTAACGCAGTGTCACAAGAGACCAGTCCCCCCACATTATGAAGGACATGATCTCCCTGAGTTCTATGCCTGGAACCAGAGGAACGAATATCCTCTGGTTCCAGAAAAGCGGCACCCAGTGTCCTATGCCTAAGAGATGAGAGAGCTCCACAATGACAAAGGATGTGTATGGAGCTCTCCTCATCCTCCTCACAAAGCCTACATGTGGAGTCTTCTGTTAGGCCCATTATCTTCATATGTCTGTGAAGAAGATTAGGTCCGGTCAGCATTCCCGCAACCACCCTCACCTTGGCCCAGTTACAGCTCAGCAGATCTCTGCTGTACCTGCGATCCGGGTGCACGAGACTGCCTGAGCCCGGACTCGATCCTCCATCTGCCACCGTGTTCTTCAGAGGTCTACCTGTCAATTCTTCTTTTTACCTTTTGAAAAGGAATACAAAGAGCCGGCTCCGGCCCTAGCAGAGGGTACTTTGCCCCTCTCCTAGCCAGTGCATCGGCTCTCTCATTTCCATCAATACCAGCATGCCCAGGGACCCATATGAGTCTCACCTGTTTACGCTGGCAAAGAGTCTCCAGGATCCCTGGCACTCCCATACCAACTTAGAGCTGGTACGTGGTGGCATGATCGCCCTAATCGCCGCCTGGCTGTCCGAGCAGATTGAAACTACTCCTCCGAAGCCACCTAGACGCATTTCTTGTTGTGTGGCTGTCATGATAGCCATCAACTCAACATGATAGCCAGAGGTACAGACAGAACTTTCCGTGCCCCCCTCCCGTACACCCCAGCACCCGCGCCTCCTTCTGTAAGTGAGCCGTCTGTATACCAGACGCTTCCTTTGACTTGTGCAGGCTCGGTACTCCCCATCCACTTATCTCTACTTGGAAGGAAGGCCCTGACCTGTCTGTCAATTCTGTACCTAGGTGTCATTGAGTCTGTTCCCATCGAAAGCAACTGGTCCAGACCAATGTCCCTAGATAGTACTTCCCCATGGAGTCCTGGTTGGCCAGGCAACCAGCCACCAGTCGTCCTTATTCTAAAGGCCGCTTTACAAGCTTCCCCTTTTACAAACAGGTCCATTGGGCGGAGCCCAGTGAGAACCTCCATCGCCGCCAATGGGGTTGTTCTAATTGCGCCTGTAATTCCCAGGCACTGTTCTCTGACATCTGTCTAATGTTAGCCTAGCACTGTTCTGTGCCATGGCCGGCCACCAGACAACTGCCGCATAACATAAGGAGGGCTGAAGTACACTCGTGTATAGCCAGTAAACCATCTTTGGTTTAAGACACCACGTTGTCCCAATGGCCCTCCGACAAGCCCAAAAAGCCATTCTGAACTTCCTGGCTTTCTCCTGAAGGTGCTTGAGCCAGTTCAGTTTAGCATCCAGGATAACCCCCAGATACTTAACCGACCCTGTAGCTCTTAGCTCCATATTTCCCATAGTGGGCACGTATAGGCCATCCAGCCTCTTCTTCCTAGTGAAAAGTACAAGTTCTGTCTTGTTAGGATTAACAGAGAGCCACTTGTCCCTACACCACCTTTCTAGATATCTCAAGGCAGCCTGGACGATGTCCGACACCGTGCTGGCAAACTTACCAACGCCCAGTATACACACATCGTCCGCGTATGCCTGAGCATATACCCCCATCCCAATCAGCGCCCTTAGTAGGTCATCAACCACCAGGGACCACATGAGAGGGGAAAGTACACCCTCTTGGGGGCTGCCGCTTCCGACTACAACTTGAACCGACGCTTCCTTCAGTGTTGCCTTAACCAGTCTGCTGCATAGGTAGGCTTCAATCCATCTGGCAATAATGCCCTTGACGCCCATCCTAACGACAGCAGCGATCATAGACTGCAGGGAGACATTGTTGAACTCCCCCTCTATGTCCATGAAAACGCCCATGGCTAGCTCCTTCTGCCAAATCGTCTCCTCAACCCTCGTGCGAGTCTGTGAAGAGCCGACTCAGCAGATCTCCCAGCCATGTATGCGTGTTGATTTGTATGGAGCGGGTTATCTCTCAATACCCCGTCCCTCATATGCCTATCGACCAGCCTCTCCAATGTCTTTAATAGAAAAGACATGAGGCTGATCGGCCTGAAATATTTAGGTCTGGAATGTGTACCCCTTCCAGATTTGGGGATATAGACCACTTTTGCGGTCCTCCACAGCCTTGAGATAAAACCCAAGGCCAGGCAAGCCCTACATATTGTGGTCAGGTGGGGTAGGAGCGACTCCAGGCCCCTCTCTGCAAGTGCACAGGCAGGATGCCATCCGGCCCAGCACTCTTGAAGGGGGTGAAGCACTCAACTGCCCACTTAGTCCTTTGCTCTGTGACAACCTTCTTTGCCTCACTCCAGTCCCCGTGCGAGACCCCGTGCAAGCCCGCCTCACCAAAGTAGGGGGGCTCACCGTTGGTTCCTCGACGGATCCCGGAAAGTGAGTCTCAAATAAAAGTTGAAAAGTCTCTTCTTCTGATCTGGTCCACTCCCCATCCTCTTTAATGAGGGTCCCAGTCTTACCCCAGGGTCCTTAGCCAACGCTTTGTGAAGCCTAGACATCGCTGAGGTCGTCTCTATAGATATTTTTGGGCTATAGTTAACTCCCTAGTTATTTTGATAACTAGGGAGTTATCTTTAGCCATTTAAAAATAGTGGTGATTTAAAATTGTTATACAATTTTGATTCACAAGATATTTTGAGCTTACAATTTTAAATGGACATTTAAAAAAAATTGATATATATATATATATAATACACTGGCTGATTTTTGCTGTTTAGCAATGGTGATGTAAAGAAATGCACAAAATTTCAAGTCAGTCCATCAAACAGTTCTTGATATTTAAAATTTGTTAAATACACAAAAAGACAGATGCTTTGACACTAAATGAGCGGAATTCAACAAAATTTTAGCCTTAATTTTTTCCTCTAAATTAGAAGTATAATTCAGAAATAATTAGCAGGGACACCTTATTTTGTGACACCCTGTATATGATTTGATTATGTGATGAATATTTTAAGTGTCAAAGTTAGTAATACTTAAATTAATTTTTTAATTTTATACGATTGTAAAAATAAGTTAATAAGAAAACTGCAAAGAATAAGTAAAGAACATCAAGCATCTGCCATAATAATAATACACAAAGAAAAGTACCTTAATTCTCCGTGGCTGATTGGCTGGAGTGTTACTCTCTGCCACCATCCCCCCTACTGCCCCCTCCTCTTCTTCTTCCTCTCTCTCCAAAACAGCATCTTCCCCATTCTGCTGGTCCTGTTCACATTCATTTAATCATCTCATAACACTGATAAACATGCCAGGAATCAGAAAATAATTATTTCATTAGTAACATAAATTAAAATAACAATAAAGGACTTGTAGACAATTTAGAAAAAAGAAAGAAAAATAATAAGAAAGATGCTTGGTTCAAATTTCCAGAAAATAAAATAAAATTAGAATTACATAAAAATATCAGAGAACTCAGATTCTATAAGGAAAAGATTTTATACACATATCTTTAGGATGGAGAATAATAGAATTACAAAACGAATTTTCGATTTATTTTGCAATAGACAAACAAACAGCAATTGGTTCTTGAGTGTTCAAGAAGACTTGCATAGATTAAATATTACTGATGATTGGGAGCAAAATAACCTAAGAAACACTCTAAAGGACTAAAATAGGCAATACACAAAAAAATAATTTATTTATCATACACCAAAGTGGGTACGATAAATAAAACATAAATGATTTCCTATCCTCTACCATTTCTATATCACTTTCTATACTCATCTTCTTAAAAACAACAGTTTTCATCTTAGTGTGTTCCGTTCATATCCAATGTTTCTTTAATTCACTGAAAAAATAGAAAACTATACTAAATATCAGCAAAAATTCATGAATATAAACAATAGTACAGCGGTTATTACACATTTCCCTCCTTAACTATCCTTCAAATATCTGTAAGGCTCGTTTCCATTTATAAAGGTCCCAGGCACAAGTACCACAAACATGATCTAGTCATGACACAAGTGCTGCAGTAGCTTGGCCTTTTTTGTTCCCGTCTCTTGTCCTGCAACATGTTGCAGACTGTTTCCATATGGCAATTTGTGCTGGTACATGTCATGCAACTTGTTTTAGGACTAATTTGTAGTAATGGAAACAGGGATTTACAATGTACATATAAGAAAAACAATTTATCTGTTACACTGGACAACAAACCTATGTAACCCTGTCCATTGAACCAGCCTACTTTCCAAAGTATAGCTGAAAACGCCAAAGCATTTTGCTACCTTTCTGCACTGACTTTCAAACATTCTTATCGCAACATTTTTTATTTCTAAAATTAACTTTTTAACATTTTATTTTTTCAGGTCACAAACATTTTACAAAAGTCAAATCGGACAGTTTCTGATATAGCTGAGCAAGAAGACCTGAGCCCTGGCCTGCGTGAGGGGAAAATATGCCACACGGAATTGAGACAGCTAAAGGAGATTCATGATTGAAGAGGAAGAGAACAGTTTTGAGTGCTACAGTTGGACACCAGTACATTCTTGGGCATATTTGGCAATCACATGTAAGAACACAAGTAGTTTCATTCAGACTGGGCCACTCATTTCTACCATCACTTAAAACTCTTTGTCTGCCACTACACATCTCCAGCCAAAAGCTCAGGCTATCTCTGTTGACCTATACAACTGTTACTACAAGATAGCTGAAATATTTTATGTACATTGGAGCTGAGTACATGCTTGGGAACAGCCTTTGTTTATATGTCATCTGGTAGAAGATCAAAGGAGAGCAAAAAAGTTCTTAAAACCCATCCCTCCCCCACCAAACTGGAAGTTGTACCATACGGGGGATGGCTCAAAACCAGACAAGCGATAGGATCACGGGCAGCAGTCAGAGAATTAAATCACAACTCGCAGCTGAGCGAAAAAAACTATTTATTACAAAAGAATTAAATAATTCTGGCAGAAGGCCACAATATCAGTTACACTCAAAATAAACAAGAAACACATAAATAAACAATGAATTACAAATTATACACAAAATAACATACCGAACACAAATTCGGTAAACTATACCAATACCAAAAATGACAGAACATATATGCCTATCTATTGATTTACTAAAAGACAACATTTTAAAGAATTTACATTGAAAATTTAGAAATTTAAACAAAACCAATCAACCGGCAATTTAGCCCACATCCCATGATTTCACCGAGGCCAAGGAGTCAGCCGGAATCCCTGGGCAGCTCCTGAATTGAAATGAGTAAAAACGTTATTAAAATCCCCTTTTGGTGAAAAGTTTAAAAATTAAGCAATTAAAAACAAAATATAGCACGGTACCGTTTTATCCGACATTCCCTACAAAATACTACATTAATAACTAGACCTAAGCATAAAAAAATAACCAATAGATAAATATTCTTAAAAATAATAACAGCAATAGAAAACTCTAAACAAAAACGTAATAACAATAAGATCTAAAATGAATAATAATATGCAAAAAATATGGCTGTGGTGTGTAAAAGGTTTTAAGTTCATAGGCCTAGGCCTATTATTAAACTGTTCTGCACAACATGGATAATTTTCAATTTACCACCCCTAGCTCAGCCATCGGGAATAAAATGGAACGCACTGACCTGAGGGCAGAAGAATCCCACCCAAAGATGTAGGGAGTGCAGCGGAGTCGCAACTTGGCTTTATAACATGGTCCCCAGGCCAGGCTAGTAAGGTCGAGATGGCAGAAGATTGGCTGGACGACAGGCTGAGGGTCAAACGTCCAACTCAAGGACCCTGGAGTTAATTGTCTTTCTAGCCATATATGAAGAAGTTAACTGGAAGGAAGTGAAAAACTAACCAAACAACCCAGGCAAACCGGTGAACCGAAAGCTAGAACCACGAAACAGACCAAGGCCTGAGCCAACGGCACGAACATAACAAGTCGAAAGCGCAAGAGTGATCTCAAGTAGCCTGGCAAACCAAAACGAAGAGTAACCAAAAATGAAATGTACCGGTCATAGGATTAGCAAGCGGGGTGGGAGGGAGGTGGGGGGAAGCAAACCCAAGGCAACAGAAAACAAGGGCTGTAATCCTGTTTTTTTCCCGTGTTTTCTGACTACAGATGACAGAAGGTAGCACATACGCACTGCAGTAAATTAGTTAGTTTGTGGCCTGTCTTAGAACGTGTGTATCAGGCTAGTAACGTCACAGCACGCGTATGTGACTTACTTCGCTCAAAACCAAAAAAAGTTGAAAATTTGGGG